>LPNX010066032.1:114808-283039 GCA_001517045.1 Pseudotsuga menziesii | reverse complement strand
TTTTATCTCCACCGACTGGTTATGCTTCCAGTCCCTATGGAGCCTCTATTGATGCCTCCTGCATCATAGAGATGTCCCAGTTTGTATATCGAGTCTATGTTGCCTTCATTTAGTCACCATACGTCGTTATGCTCTTGTTCGAAGGAAGTTGAAACCTGAGTCGGCCATTCCTCAGTTATCTTGACTTTGCATGTCGGCCATTCCCAGTACAGTTACTGGTTCGTGCACCTTATGAGCGAGTCCTTCCATATTATACAGCCTTGCTAAGTACCTCGTGTTGGATGATGGGAGATGCCCTAATGCCCTCCTTCCAACGGATTTCATCCCATCGACTTCAGATCATTTATTCTGGGATTGGAGTCTAGAGTCATTTTGAGTGCCTTGAGACTTGCAGTCATCAGTGGCAGGTTTTCTCTCCATCAACAGTTTTGGGAATACATCAATGTCCCCTGATCGATGGATTCTCTCAAGTGTTTGACCTCAACACATTTATTCACACTTGTTAGTTTGCACTCTAGTACCTTGATTCCCATTTTCATTATTGGTGGGTGATCTTGCATCTGTTAATGGTATACATCAATGACCGGTAATCAGATGATGGACTACTATGTTCGACCTCGACACCTCTATTCGCATAGTAGGACATGTACTCATAGCGGTGTGTGTAGAAGACCTTCCAGATTGATGTCATCCATTATATGCTACCTCCTTGATCGTGCCAGTGTTCATGAGATTTCATCTCTCGTGACTTGTTCCAGTATATGTCAGACATTTCCAGCCACTATGGAGATCTTGATCTATGGTATATCTTCAGCCTTTGTGGAGATCATGGTCCTTTGTATATCTTCATCATGGAGATTCTGATCTATGTATATTGTACGTGGTGATGACCACATATGTGTTATCATGTTTCATGCCTATTCATGGCCATTGTACTCTTATGTATCCGAGACTGCTATATGTATTTGCAGTTATATGCAAAGTTGTATTATTGTACTATGCTGATTGGGTGGCTGGTCTTCCATTTCGGTACCTTCATCACTTCACTTCTGGGATGGACTTATAATGTATTTCGGCCATCGTATAACCCCTTTGATCTCATACATTAGGGGGCATCTGTTATAGCGGATTTCACCACACTAGGTGACTCACACATTGTATGGCCTTCCCCTATCCCGCTGCAGATTCATTAGCCCCTATGGACTACTTTTTGTCTTTTGATGTGTCCTTTATCATCCATAAAAACATAAGAAAAGTGATATACACGGATTTTACCCCGATAACCGCGTACATACGCGGATATGACCCCTATAGTCGCGTACATCGGGATGTGTGCATAATCCAAATCCTTTTGGAGTTTTCCTTGACTTGGATCTGACTCATATGACTCCTGGCTTTCCATATGCCTTGAGATCGCATGGATTCAACCTTTCAGTATCCCTTTGAAAAGCTATATAAGGAACCCCTTGAGACATTGAAAGGGGGAGATAAGAGAGAATTGAGAGTAACGAAACTATAGTCCATTGTTGTTAGAACTTATGCTTGAGTCTGCATCCCTTTGTCCCTTGGAGCACTGTTGTGTTCTTCCCAACTTGCCTTTTGCTAGTGATCTTGCTATCTGAGTGATGGAGGATTGAGGTGGTGGAGGCCCAAGTGGGGGATTCAGTTTCTCCAGTTTGCAGACGTGCCGTCAGAGGTTGTCACTTGTAATCTCTAATTCATATTAATAGAAATATATTTTCCTGTCCAGTAATGTGTATTTGAATGAGTATTGTATCCATTGGAATATGTCAAATGATTATACATTATTGATTATATATGCTATAATAGATCTAACACCATGAAATATAGTATGCTTGTATTGTTTACTTATTGTTGACGAAGTATTACATCAATTCAAGCCGAAGATTGGAAAGCTCAATGGGGATCTACTTCAACCGTCCGGAATAAGGTACGAGGTTCGATCCTTTAGTGTTAGACATTTTATTTCTATTGCATATTGGGAAAGATTGATTTCTGGAGTCTAGCTGTCTGTTGTGGTACCCCAAGCCATAGGAATTTCTCTCCGTAACAGATGGTGATCTCCACTCTATCATCCATGGTTAGAAAACACGGGATGACGAGCTGGCTGTCACTGATTCTTGGATAAGGAAGATAATGTGACAAGATCATTCAACCTTAAAATAACAACTCAACAATGAGGAGTTTTAGATCCAAGAGTTAAAACTAAAATACAGAACATCATAATCAGAACAACACAACTTGCTGGAATCACATAAATCAAAGACAGGAGTGCCAAAGAAAGCAACAACAAGCAAATGAAGGAGTGTTAGTCAATTTAGTAATTCAGACCAACACCTAAATAGTCTCTATCATCTTGTATTAACTGGCACAAAATATGATGTTCTATTAGAACTTTGAACCCCAACATGCTCTAAAGCAATGAATTTCTTAAAACTACCAGAACAGAGGCTCCCTGGCATTCCTAAAATCTTCACAAAAATGCCCAAGATAGTCAATTTTCTAACCCTAATATTCCCAAAAATATTAGTCCTAATACAAAGAAGGAACCAAAAATGAAAGAAAATCCACAGTTCCTAAAAGTAGTTGGTCTTACAACCAAAATTTCACAATGGAAATACTTTATATAGGGTTTCGAAGGCAGAATGCGACTGATGGGTTTTAATGTAAAATATTTAATTAAAATCTCAAAATAAAATAAAAAGATAGAGAATGTGAAGAACCTTGGATAGGTCGAGAATCGTAAGTTCTAGAACCAGTTGCTCTACAGTGGGAATTATTTTCTCCCGACTACTCTGATTAGGGTTATTTTGAGTGGAGATCTTGTCTCCTCAAACAATATTGGCCATCATTATGTCTAGACTGTTAGCAGTTCCTCAGAATGGAATTTCTATTGGATTTATCTTCTTGCTCTCTCTAAAGCTCCAGTTTAACACTTGGATCTACATATTCTGTGTTTGTTGTATATGCTTTCGTAGCTTCTATAAATCCTTTAGGTGTTGTTCTAACTCACTATTGATTAGGTTCTCCAACCGTAATGGAGGAGGTTATTTTGCTTTGTAACATTCATTTAACCATTGCTTTCCTAATCAACTTTACTTATTTTTTATTTGATCATTTCTTTAATTAACCTTATTTTTTATCTATATAGTTGGATTATTAGTCTCAAGATATGGAAATTAAAATGGTGAACAATTTCATGAAAATAAGATGGAATATAGTATTAGTTGACAAAAGCACTCTATGAATGGAAATTAAAATGGTGAACACTTTTGTGAGAGTAAGATGCAAGATGGTATAAATAGACCGAAAATTAAAATGGTGAACACTTTAGTGAGAGTAAGATGCAAGATCATATAAATAGACTGAAATTAAAATGGTGAACACTTTAAAGGTTGAAAATTTAAGGATATATATATATATATTAAATATTTTTTGTTAGATAAGATAATTTATTAGAAATTGTTTTCCAACCTACAATTAGAAAATGATAGTAAGATAACTTCAGTAATGATAATAACAACCATATATTAAAGTTAAATATGACTTATAAGGTATAATTGAAATTGTGAATAATGTTTTCGAATTGAGGGAGGATGTTATAATATCAATTTAAGAATTTTTATTCCAAAACAATTTGTAATTTTTAAAGTTTTTTTTATGTAGATGATGCTTTATAAAATATTTTTGTTTTGTAATTGTTGTACATGTTGACTATTAAAAGAGGAGTGTTAATGTGGAAAAAAATTCATGGCATGTGAAAAACTGGATGAACATAATAATGAGCCCATCAAAACATGTTAAACCACAAACAATTGAATGAGGCATGAACCTGTAATGTATGTCATTTTTGTCTATTCTTCAGCTGCACATGAATTTTGTGAAACACACTTAGTCAAGGAAAGAAACAAGTGTAGCCTTGTGGTACAGATGTTTTTCAGAAATCACAAGTTCAATAGCAGTGCTCTAAGTTTCATAGGAGCCTCTTTCTCCTTCTCATATATTATTCTTGCACCAAGTATATATTTCTGCTGCATAAGTTTCCTGTTGGCGTTTCAAAATTTTCCCTACCATGAGAGGTATTTTGTAACACAATGCAAATTTATTTTTCCACACCCTCAAGCACTAAGCGATAGTGAGATTCTTGGTATCTTTCCATCCCTAAGGGGAGGATTTTTGAATAGGATTAAAAATCACCCCTTAGATAGCCTCGTTATTTTGCACAATCGCAGTGGACTCATATAAAAATGTTGTCCCATAAGACGACACTCTGTCTCAAGTCCCCCACCTTGTTCCTCCGATGGATAGGTCCAACGTAAATGAAACTGAGGCCAGAGAGTTGGTGCTAAGGTTGCTGTTGGAGGCAAGAGTGGTCCAAGATGATGATCAACACTATAGAAAAGGTATTGATATGTTATCAAACATATCCATAGCCTCTCCTAAGTAAGCAATATTATACTGTAGTACTATGCCTAACTTGGGTGGTCTATATCTCACTTTATTAATCTTATAAGGTATACAAAATGGCCAGGTATATTGAACGTAGCAATATGGTTAGCATGTTCTTGTACTTATCTTGCACAAATTAACTTATGGGTTATGTTAATTAGGATTAATTCATCAAACACCCTTTGGGACACAAATCCCTATGCATATAAAATGTTACAGTTTACTAATTTTTAACACCGCAAATGGATCTAGAGAGAATCTATCTGTAGTGTCAAAATTTAGTAAATTGTAACACTTAATCACCAAAATTGCAATTTTTCATTATTGAAGTGACAATAAAAAATGACTAACATAAATGGCTAACTCATATTCTTCTAGCTAGTCATTTTTTATACTATGACTAAAGTGGTTGTTTATGTTAGTCATTTTTAACTCTGTCACTTATTATCTAGTCATATTTGTTAACTGGTGACTAAATTAGCTGTTAATTTTAGTCTTTTATAGTTGGGTCAATCAAAATTGCTCATATTTAGTAGTAAATCACTTGAAAAACCTGTGGTGGCTAGAATTTTTAGTTACATAGTAGCTAATTCCTCATTTTGTACTAGTGAAACATTCCTCGTCTACGTAATTAAAAGTAAACTAACATGCCATTGTGAAAGGTAATCTGATATATACCTTGATTTAAAAAAATAAAAAATATAATGAAGCTTTTAGTTCAGAACAGCAAGGCATGCCTCAGGGAAGAGGCTAAGCAAGGTTAAAGTTGTTAGCGATAACTGGTCAACCACTTGCGACAGTTGCAGGGCTGTGGGTTGGTCAAGTCAAGTAATAAATGCAAGTAGTTAAACCACTTGGCTGCGGTGCTTGTTGAAGCGATCTGCATTAATGATTGATTTGATCGTTGGAAGAGTAGGATTACTGACGGATTTGGTCTCATTAATACTCGATTTAGCAATAATGGTGAGGATAGATTTGGAAATGATGAAATTTGGATTGGAGATGGCTCTAAAACGACACGCAGGATGTGTAAGGATGGCATTTATTAGTTGAGCGAGCAGAGTGTGAAGCAGAGAAGGGATTTTGCAGTGTGGTGTGAGCTATTGAGCGAGTTGTAGTGTTGCAGGTTAGAGCTATTGAGTACATTCTCAGGTTTGAAGGGTTGAGGTGTGAGGCATGCTAAGCGACCTCGACACCATTGAGATTTCAAGTGAGTAAAATTCCCCTATTCATACCATGTCTATTGAAGAAGAGATTATGAGTATGCCAGTAGGTTCGTGATCTATTCCCAAGCAGAAGTGGCAGGCTCAGAGGCCCAGTCCCATGCCACTACAAAAGAGGAAAACTCGCACCTCGACAAGGGTGCAAGAGGAAGGAACTGCACAGACCGGGACGTTGAGCTCGGGAGTTGATGAGTCCACGGCACCTTGGGGTGTCTCTATACATGACATTTTGGGATATGTCACTCCTACGCATCTAGGAGCTAAGCCGAGGCAACCGTGCAAGAATCAGAAATATCCACCCAAATTGTCGCCACTGCCAGAAGGGGTGAAGTGCTTGGTCGACATGAGTCCCTATGTTAATAAGGATGAAATTTGAAGACCGTGACCTGCTATTACTCAAATATGTCATGAATGATCCCTATGAGTCAATCCCAATGGGGCCTAGTGCTCCAATTTGGCAGATTCCTCAACCATGGGCGAATGGGTTAGATCAATCGAGATTGTTGGGGCACATCAATATGCCTCATTTTGGGCGATTGAATGAATCCCATACGTGCATGAAGAAATTGTTGGCTTTCTTTCATGGAGGGACACTTTGGTTGAATATGTCAATCCCATTTACAGTAGATTTGATTGCAAGCATCACTGGCTTGCCAAAGCCAGGGGAAGATCCGGCGCAGTATATCCGCGGGAGAGATACTGACAAAAATCTTGCCAAGCAGATGAAGGAGCACTTTGGTTTACAGCGTGATAGTTGTGCTTATCGCATCGATAGCATTAACTCACAGGCGGTGCACATTGGAGCAAGGATTATGGCGAGCAAGATCGTTCGAGCCAACAAAGCAAGATCGTTCGGGCCAACCAACCAGTACAATGCAATTCGGATGTTGTTGCTTGCGCCTAGAAGTGTGTTGAAGGGTTGCAAATGAATTGGTCTCTAGTTTTGCTGAATCAGTTGCTAGAATACGCGCTGGCTGCTCATGCTGGGTGGTCATTTTCATATAGTTGGTTGTTGATCCTTATTGCGCTCGTTTCCTGGATGGATCCAAAAGACTATCAACCGATGGCAGTTGATGTGGTAAAGGTGTGCCGAGGCGCAAGGTATGAAAACTTATGGTGTGTAGAAGAACCCAGTCGACAGATGGACTGTGCCATTTACTTTTGGGTTTATTAGGAAGCATTGCAGGCCATGCCTATTGTTGTTCCTCGAGTCTCTCCTTACGCCACAACCAAGTATCAAGTATCATCGGATCCTTTGGTTTTCCATTGGGCCCCACTCTATCTACATTCAGGCATGGTAGGATCCCAACAAGCAGTGGCTACCTTTTCCATATAAAGTCATGATAGAAGAATTGGATGCCATCGTACAAGAGTGGTCAACGAAGTGGCGAAACCTAGTCAATCAGGAGGAGTTATCTAAAGAATAGCCATTGGATGCCACAGAAGAGCCTACCCAGAAGGACCTGAGCACTCACTACTCTGACAACGAGTCATCAATAGACCCTGAGGATGCAGTGTAATGCATGCAGGAGGACACTCGCACCAAATGGCGCCAAGAATATGAAGTGGGTAGTGGTACCAAGTCGGGGATGGAGGATCAACTGTAGCAGCTTATCAAGGTAGTCACTAACTCATCCATGGATGTGACAAAGGAAATCCGAGAGTCAAACCATGAAGAATTCGGTGTGGTAAGAGATCGCTTAGATTCAATTTTTGGCATTATTTCTAGGCAGACATCTGTGCAACCCATGATGCAGGAAATCCTGTAGATTAGAACTGAGCCCTGGGCTAGGAACGTCCAAGTTTCCATGACTACAATCAACGCAGGAAATGAGGAAGTTCACCGGTTGCTGCGACCGATCCAGAGCGTGGCTTTGGACCTGAACAAGTTGTCTGTTATAGAGTTAGTGGAGTTGCAGCATGTTTCCACCCTAGAATTGGTGGAATGCTAGAAAGAGATGACTGAGGGCTATGTCCAGTCCCAAAGTGTCGTAAATAAGCTGCAAAAATAGTCTGACGAGCCACATCAGGTTCGAGTGCCGCTGGTAGAGGAAAAAGTTCAAGAAATTGACACCTTGAAGGCAACACAGGATAAGCTACAGGGAAAGGCTGCTGAGGAGATTACGGAACTGAAAAAGGTACAATACCACCTGATTGTTGAATAGGCGCAGATGTGTGCCAGGTGTGGCGAAGTCGAGCAGGCTATTTTTTAAGCCTGCCAGCACATTTTTGAGAACACGACCGACCTCACCCCAGTCGAAAAGGAAAAAAAATTGGGGCAAGCTATTGTTCAGCTTCAGGATACCAACCTGATGCTTAATGCCCTGGTACAACCTACGATGCCACTGGAGCAAGTTGCAGAAAGGAAGGCCTCCATTGAAGACATCGCAACTAAGTTCAAAAGCATGGAGCAAGAGGACAAAACCATTATGGAAGAAACAACATAGTTTTGGCAGAGCATTGTCCAGGATGAGTAGCTTGATCAGTTGACTGCACAAGTGTAAGAAGCCGAAGGTCAACTGACGACCTTGAAGACATCACTGAGGGCCATGCCACTAATGGTGCAGATCATATGGGTCGAGGAACTGAAGGATTTACAGTAGAGAGCTGCTCGTGCACAGGAACACCAACAAAAGCGTCGTGCTCAGCTTGATGAATTTCAGAAAATCAGTGGAAAGTTGGCTGTTAAAGTAGTTTCCACGTTGCAGGCAGTACAAGAGCATCGACAAGTGGTCGACAACAAGGCAAAGGAGGAGCACCGAGTGAAGCAGGCTTTGACTAATTTCAAGAGTATAGCTGACAAAGTCCAACTATAGGTATGTGAGATTGCACAACAATTTGGAGATTTCAAGGTGTGGACATTGGCATATACCCTATCAACCTAACATGGCTCAGGGACGAGCCACAAGACTGTGTTGGGGGTCTGTTGGCAGGGGTTTTTCTAAGTGAGTTGCGCAGCATCACGGCAGCTGCGCAACCTCATGCGGTACTGTGCAAGGCCAGATTAGCGCGATGGGCGAAAGAATAACCACTTTGAATATTTTATATGTTATTTGACCAAGTTTTGTTGTAATAGGTCATTAGTAGTTATAAGTTAGTTAGAAGTGGACCCTCAATGTAATGGCGCAAACCTATTTATAGATCTAGTTTTTCAAGTAGATGGTACCGACAAAGAATAGGAGAATTGCATAAGAAGATAATTGGGGCATAAGATCTAGTGCGATCTGTTTTTGTGAAGAATTTTCTTGTGTATCTATGATTCATCTAGGTTTTGATGTATGTGGTCTCTGGTTTTGGAGAAGAACTGTGTGATGTGGTTCCTTTGCACAAGATTAATATGATATGGCAATTGTAGCACACATCTTATCTGTTATCATTGTTTTGATCTAATCTGTTATGATGTTGCGACCTGTTCTGTTATGATGTTGTGACCCTTTTTGATGTTGCTATGATTTAGTCTCTTTTGGTTATTTCGATGAGATCTTTTTTTTTGCTATATTGATGCAATCTGTTTTTCTTCTACCATTTGTTGCACTATGAGTCGATATGTTTTATGGAAAATGCTACAGTATTAGCAATATTGGGATAACTATATGATGCTATAATGATTGCATAATTTTTTAATACACTCTACAAGTTGAGGAAATGGTGTAAAGTCGACTGCAAGCTCTGGATCTAGCAGTTATGGTGTCCTTTCATTGGATCCCCATATCCTCCGTCCCCACTGCTAGAAACTCAGTTCTGACAGCTCTCCCTTGAACGCCTTGGGTGAGACCTCGTCTGCTCCGCAGACGTTGCTGGGCAAGGTAAAACCTATCTGGGTTGGTGCTCAGGGATATTGCATTGGTTAGGAATCAATAGAGTGAGAACCCCTATCAACGAGGATTTGTTGGTGGGTTTCTCCAACTATCACTTAGATAATAAAAAAATAAAAAAATAATATTATTTTTATTTTTGGAAAATAGTCGTTCACCAGCACTATCTATTATCTATATGTCTACCAATTTTCATAAGCTGATTCTATCATTTAGTCACTCAGATCTTGCACCCACAAAAACATATACCTTATAATTTGTCCCAAAACTAAAAATTTCCTGTTAAAAAAGATCTAACATTATATAGTTAAGAACATTTTCAATAGAAAAAAAAATTATATATTTGGAAACGTCATTCAATTTCCTACATTTCAATTTTTTACTTATCACAAGATTGATTGTGTAAGTGTCTCAGAATATACATGTAAATTGATGGATGCCTTTTTTTCAGTTTTCTATTGCATCTAACATGTCAAAGGAGACCCTCATTAGCTTGCACACACCCTACAATCATCTTCAATTTCCACTCAGCATAGTTGAATGATTATAGAGGAGGAACTGATATCAAATCCATCTTAAATTTATTGAAATTGTACCTGCAAAATAAACACTCTAAAAAATATGTATTGAGGATTAATTGAATATACAGAGCTCCTATGCTCTGATACCATGTGATATTTATAAATAGCCTTAATGGAAGCAAGAAATCATAAGGTAAGTATATTAAAGCGCAATAATCCTACTTAGATGTGCAACAAAGATTAACAACTAGTGATGAAAATATTGAACAGAATACATGAGAGAAAGAACTCAATGGAAAAAATCCTTCTTGTGTATTAATTGATAATGAGAGTACAATATAAAAACATATCCAAAGGATAAATTCATGAACCTAAAGATGAATTTGGACTACATAGATGGGACAGGCTTAGATAACATACAAAACATCACTATACATAATTGTCAATCATAACTCCTGAAGCAGATCAGTTAACTGAGTGTAACTAACAGTAGGTGGACCAAGAATGCACATTATCTAGTTAAATGATTATAACTAATGATGGAGGGTGCATAAGAGGTGTTTAGATGAGTGTTATTGTTCATCAGAGCTCATACTAACTCGGGTGATGAAAAAAATGTTATTTAATTGAAGGTAGGCTCCTAAATGTTATGAGACTAACTCAAGTGGGCATAAAATCATGCATGAGGGCGCATTAAGTCCTAGAAATAAGGAAGAGGGAACATATGTGGATAATATGACAAAATAATAGTCTGGATTAGTAAGGATACTTAGGACTATACACTATATCATCAACTGATAATGGTCTAAGCACTAGAAAATCAAATAAATAATTAAGGCTAATGTCTAGATGGGTTAAATACTCCAATACCTTCATGGCCAATTTATAGGAACCTTAGGTAGGATGGAGGGATAAGGATTAATTGGAGATGTTTCCATTTTTTATTTATTTTTATTTTTTGAAGTTTCTTTTACCTCTCCAGGATTTTTGGGATCCTTATCAACGCTTTTGGGTAAGTGCCAAGTTTCTTTTTTGTGAAGAAGGAAATATTCAAAATGTCATTTTAGGCAATATGACTCATAATTTTGGATTAAATGAGTCAATTTAATATTTAAAATGGCCTTTTATGATTGACTTAGGTATTTTGGATAAATGAAGGTCTATGTGGTGGAAATGAAAAGTGGTCAATGACATATAGGTTTGATGAAGCTAGGTCATATGTAAGGTGGACAAATTTGGGTGTTAACATTAAGGTAGTCCAATAGAAAGCAATGTTCAATCGCCTCTTAAGGTGGAGCAAACTTTCACTTGAGAAAAACTCTAAATACAACAATACCCGACCAAACAATCCATATCCTTCTAGCTACTTTTGGTCCCATCATAAATGAGTATCAACTACTTAGTGAATCTTAATTAACAAAAAAACCATTTTTACATTAATTAATTATCCCCTATTATCTAACTAGTTGTATTCAAAAAAGATAGATGCATATATAATTGACTAACTACTATGTAGCCTAAAGTAAAGAGGTTAGGATGATTAAAATCTTAACATATTCAAATACATAATAAAATATTAATCTACCAATAACTATATACCTATATAAATTATATAGTCTTTGTATTAAATATAAAGTTAAAAACACTTCGGTTTATTACATGTTATTTATCTCCTATAAATTAAAATCTTGACAATTTACATTGAGTGGGACCTTCCCTATTCATACAATGATACATTCATATTAAAATATAACTTCTTTGTTAGAACTCGATATGGTAATTTGAACTAACATACTTTTACTTTTTATACAATGGTATTAAATATGGTCATAATGATATAACAATGACAATTCAATTCATGAAATAAAATCAGATATGGTAATTTGAACTAACATACTTTTACTTTTTATACAATGGTATTAAATATGTTCATAATGATATAACAATGACAATTCAATTCATGAAATAAAATCAGCCATACAAAGTTTCCAAACTTTATTATATATTTAAATTCATATCTAAATAACTACATGATCTTAAATTTTATTGTTTAATATATTTAGTCTCTCTAAGCATACACACGACGATAGCCTTAATGAAATTAAGTGTCCTTATCAATATTTTATCAATGAAATAAACATATTATAATTTTATGTCATTGAAAAAAATATATGCACAAGTTGGCTTAAAGCCCTAGAGGGAATTGTTACATAAAAATAATTTTATTTCTAAAACCATAGAAAACATAGGTAAAGGGATCGTCTAGATATAAATCACAATATAATACTAAACACAAGTAAATTAGAGACTAAGGATGGTCGTGTAAGAATGTATTTATAATAAAATTTGTTTTTGGCACGATAAATCGAAGGGTTTAGCTAAGTATCACATTTTTATTGAAGTAATTTTTTATAAATAAATAAATAAAATTAGATTAAAATATTTTATATAGAAATAAAAAATATATAAGTTTTAAGATTAGGAGTGTTTTTTTATTTATTATAGGTTAGATATTAGTATAGAGTTTATAAATTTTTATTAAACTTGTAAATTTAGATGAGTGAAATTGTTTTTAAGTTTTAAGATTATGAGGGTTTTTTATTTATTATAGGTTAGATATTGTTATAGAGTTATAAATTTTTATTAAACTTGTAAATTTAGATGAGTGAAATTGTTTTTAATCTAAATAAATTTGATAAATGCAATTTAATTTAATTTTAAAATTTTTTAAATTCTTAATTCTATTATTTTGAAATAATTTCTAAAATATTTTAGGTAAATATTGATTTCTCTTTATTTTAAATGGTCAAAAAAAAGCTATCAATATTAATATAAATTTGTGATTTTATTAGTTTTATTAAATTTTAACAAAACAATTTATGTTATCTATACTCATTTTAAAATTTGTGATTTTATGATTTTTATTATATTTTACAAAAGAATTTGTGTTATCTATACTCATTTTAAATAGTTTTAGGAAAAGTTCAAATAGTTTTTTTTAAATCATTTTATATAATATTTAGATTTTTTTAAACTTAAATATTTTTAATTAAATTTATAGCATTAAATTTGTTTATTAAATTTATTTTTTAATATTAAAAATTACAAAAATAAAGATCAAAATAAATAAATGTTAATAATTTTCAAAAAAACCCATAAACTTTCCAATATGAATATAAAAACATGCCATATAAAGGAGGGTGATAATAAATTTCATTTCATTTTAACTTTTTATGATTATATAAAAAAGGGTGATGATAAATTTCATTTCATTTTAGTTTTTAAACATAAATTTAGGTAGTTTTATATTTATTTAATCATATGTAAAATCTTTTATATATTAATAAACTTTTCTCTTATTATTTAATTAATATTAAAGGTAAAGTTAACATCAATTTATAAATCTTGATTAAAGTTTTGATTTACATTTATGTAAAAATTTCAAAGCACATATACTTTTACCATAGTGCCAAACATAAAACACGATAAAACTCTGTTAAAATTTGATATTTCAAAACGATTTTCTTTTATCATAATCTAAATTTATTTTACTTGAATTTTTTAAATTTTTTATAGAAATAATTATAATTTAGATATTTGAATATTTAACATATTAATATTATAAAATTATTTAATTTATTATTTTAAATCATAAAACAAATTAATCATATTATATTTTTAATTTTATTAATTTAATATAATTTTAAAATAAAATAATATTGAAAATGAATTAATTCATAATAAATAAATACAAATTAAAAAAAAATTATATGTAAAATAGTTCTACAAAACAAAATGTTAAGAATATAGTTTCTTTATATCTCAAAATTTTAAAAAGAAAAGTAAACAAAACAAAACTTTAAAAACAAAAAAACTCTTTGGTTTACAATGATTTTTTTCAATTCATTTTTTATAAACAATCTATATCACTCTTCTTAATATGAGTTTGAAATACAAGGATTGTCATGTTTACATGATCACATATGTAGAACACATATTTTACATGTAACAAAGTAATAAATAATGTGGCGGCAACACTATGGGTTGTTGAATCTCAACCTGTTTGAGATCCAACGACCCACAATACTGTCGTTAAAACATTTATTATTGTACTGCATAATGAATATTGTTCACCCACTCAAACCATATAAGACTAAAGACCCATGCGATTAGACATTAAAAAGTAACAGTTGTCTAAAATAATTGAATTTTTGTGATGCCCTTGAGTGTGATAAGCCAATGAAATATATATTATGCCTCTAAATATTATTATTATATTTTTGGTTTTACTTGTTACCGTCGGTTTTGAGTTGTTTCATTTATACATTGTCCTTTATTGCTTGTGTTTTCGTCGATGTTGGTGAAATAAATAAGACAACACATAAACGTTAAAAGAAAATCAAGTTAAAATCAATTTCAAATCCAAGACAAAGATAAGCACAAGACTTCTTTCTTACGTCGTTGGGATACGTTTTCCTATTTTGAGCCTAACAAAAGTTGGAGCCACTCTTCAATTGGTCATGTCATATGTGTTCCATGACCCAAAAAAAATTTCATTGAACTTTATCTTGAGGATTTAACTAAGTTTAATTATCTAAGATAACCAATGACCATGTTCATTTTCACGCATTTTTTTATAAATGTGGATATTATAGAAATTCATTTGAATTTTTATAAGGGAATCTTTTGTGTCATATGTGGAACATTAGTTGATTTCATCATAAATCATATCCAAGCACAGGATCTTAGTATACTTGTTTAAGGTTGAGGTGATTGTTTAATTACTTACTTTGTGTAATATTTATTAATTATAGAGTTTTGAAGGGAAGCTGATTTTATTTAATGAAGATTTGTCATCAATTATGTTAAAAGAACAAAAGGATTTATGCACTTTTCGAAGAAATACATGTCTTTTATGTGGGATGAATTCATTCAATAGTTGTTTAATGTGTTCAAAAGGGCGTTTATGTCCGCCCCATTGTTGAGTCCACGAGAATATAGAAAATATCTCTGATTGTACTTACTAGCATTTGAATGAACCATAGTAATTGGTTTTGGTTTAGGAAGATGAACTGCATTAAGAACATCTAGTGTATTATCTAAGCAAGAACCTTGATAAACCGGAATTGAGATACTCTAACATTGAAAAGTTGGCATTGGAAACTATACATGATGTCCAAAGACTCCAAGGCTATATAATTATTTGATGAATTGTAGTAGTAGAAGACACCAATCCATTTCAACATATCTTAACCAATAAATAACTCGGGCCAAGTACAACAAATGAATTCCCATATTGAAAGAGTTTGAATTAGAATTTGCATTCACTAAATTAAAGAAATCCTTATATTTTGGTGATTTAATGTTGGAATTACCCAAGGAGGATGTGGAACAAGTGGAAAATTAGGCATTCCTTTTTGTATGTGTATTTCTCATCACCTCTAGAAACCCTTGGTAAGGAAACATCCTAGTATATCTCTAGACTCAAAGGTTCCCCCTAACCTCTCTTGCGAGGATCTTTGGCATATTTTTGACTCATTTGTCATCAAATGAAAAACTATCTTATCATCAAACACACTTTATATTATGGAGGAGCAAATCATATTTAGTGTCATATTCTGAATCACGAGGAGGCCAAGAGGGTTCTCAATTATTTCCATGGTGGACCTCGCATTGGTCACTTATAAGGGTTGATGATATCCTTTTAAAATATTGTGTTCAGGTTCTTATTAGCCTTCGATCTTTAAAGATTGTGTAGAAGTGGTAGTGAAGTGCCACCCATGCCAAATGTTCACAAGGAAACGATGTGCATACCTAACTTGATTATACCTTGTTATCATCATTGGCCCCATGACCAATTATGGGGTTGATTTAGGACGTATAATATGGCTTTGAAAAAAGGTTATAAGTACATTATCGTGGCTATTTTCTAAGTT
Source organism: Pseudotsuga menziesii (assembly GCA_001517045.1). Lineage (NCBI taxonomy): Eukaryota > Viridiplantae > Streptophyta > Pinopsida > Pinales > Pinaceae > Pseudotsuga > Pseudotsuga menziesii. The sequence goes on along the minus strand of LPNX010066032.1, from coordinate 267,074 downwards.
TACCAAGTGAGTTGAATCCATGACAAGTTTCAAAAATGAATGTGTTCCAAACAATAACACATTTCATATTCAATTAGGTGATCGCTAAATCTGGTGTTCCTAAGAGATTGTCATTCACCATGGAAATCACTTTCAGAATAAGATGATGATGGAATTAGATTCCAAGCTAGGCCTCTGACAATAACACTCACCACCATACTATCCATGAGAAAATGGACACATAAATGCTCCCACTAAGTCTTGGAAAACCATTCTCTAATGAAAAATTAGAAAGCGTAAATCTAGCTAGCACATTATGTTATATCTGTTGCTTTGGGCATATCACTTCAATAAAGAGTACCATTAAGTTCAATACATTTCAACTTGTACATGGATTTGAATCTATCCTTCCTATTAAATTGGAAATTCCTTCATTAAAACTAGCCATAAAGCTCTTACATGAGACAAGCTCTTTAGAAGAATATCTCATTTTATTTGGAATAGCTCTACGAGTTCCACAAAGATCTTGTCACCGTGAATGCAAAGCATAAGAAATGTGTCAAGGCTTAGTACAATAAATTGGTCCATCCTCAAATGGTCTCAAAAGAAGACACAATGGCTAGTTTATGACCAAGGTAATGTTAGGGTGTCCATTAACACTTACATCAAGAGGTGAGCCCTTACAAAAGTGGCTTATGAATTGGAATATTATGAAGTAAATTATGTGTTGAATGACCCCCAATATGTTCCATTTAAAGGGATATTATGCCTAGGTATTGATGCGTTGGCAATGCCTTGTATTATAAGTTGTTTTCTAATTTTTCAATTTTTTGTTTTTTTATTTCAATTTCGTTCATTGTTTATCGTGGCTTATGCTCAATTAGTGGATATCATCAAGCACACCTTTGTTTGTAGGGTTCATAGATAGTTCTAGACACTGCACTCAAATCTCACATCCACTGCTTGGGTGATTTACTTTCCTATAGGTCAATTCTTGTTACATCCACTGCTTGGGTGATTTACTTTCCTATAGGTCAATTCTTGTTTGTAAGGTTCATAGATAGTTTTAGATACTACACTTGAATCTCACATGCATTGCTTGGGTGACTTACTTTCCCATAGGTCAATTCATAAGCACATAAGGAATTTTTCCAAAATTGGTGACTAATAACATCATTGAATGTTGTGTAATAATTGTTTTACTATTGAATTACTTTTCACATAGAATTTGAAATTATAGACTCATAATTAGTAATGTTATAACATAAAAGCTTATACTATGTTAGTAGTCTTACATATTTAAGAAGGTTTTTAAACTTCGTAAACAATCTTTTAAATTTAATATTTAAATTCATGTCTCAAAGAGTTTTAATTATGTTTTTAATACATTAAATATTGATTTAAGTTCATGTCCCAAAGAGTTTTAATTATGTTTTTAATGCATTAGATATTGATTTATTAGATAAACATTTGTTATAAGCGAACATTAAAAAGAAAACTCACACCTCTAAGAGCAAACACATTTGTATATATACAATTGGAAATCCATTAATAAAACATAACTTTTTTTACATAACTACACAACATGAAGGATAATATAATAATTTTCAATTTTTTATTTTTATTATATTATAATATAAAATTAATATTATGATAACTAATTAGTAAATTAATTTATATTAGTAAATCTTATTAATTAATATTACTATTCACTTAGAAATCTTATAAATTTAATAAAATGTTATTAAATATTTTTAGTAATCTTATAAACTTAATAAAATGTTATTAAGTATTTTTATAAATGGTTAATATATTACTTTGTAATAATAAATTTTATTTATTAATATTATTATTAATTTGAATAATAGATTATAAATTTAATAATAAGTATTTTTATAAATTTAATAAAATAATAAAATAAAAAGTATTAAAAAAAATATTATTATTAATTTGAATATCTTTATAAATTTAATAAAATGGTAAAATAAAAAATATTTTAAAAAATATTTTCAAGAAAACTTTAGAGAATAGAAAATTAAAATGTGTATGTTTATAACTTAATGTTTTTGCTTCATGTGGTGAGGCATGCTGCTGAAATCTTAAGCTATAGAAACTAATAAACTACATCACAAAATGATAGAAAGCTATAAAAACTAATAAACTACATTACAAAATGATAGAAATAGAGTCTAAATCTTTTAAGTTTTAAAAGTATAATAATATAGTTGAGAGGGATGAAATATGTCCAGATGCAAAGTTCCCATTTTAAGGATGTAAATGTGGTTTTATTTTATATTATTTATATATTTTTTTAAATCTAATTTAAAGAGACATATTATCTTTTATAATATTTTATTATTTTTAGAAAAATACAAGTCTCAAGAATGAGCAAATAATTAATTTATAAAAAAAAAAGCAAACTAATAAACTATCTCTAATTCATCAAAAAAAACATGGCAAACTAATAAACTATCACAAAATGATAGAAATACTGTCTAAAATAATCGTGAGAAATTCTTAAAACAAGTTCAATCTGTGCTATTTATAAAACATATTGGTTGGCAAAGACTTTTCTCGAAAACATTTTCGGATAAACCATCTACACCCTTAATATAAGTTTGAGTTGCGAGGATTGTCATGATTAGATCATCACATAGATGAAAAACACTAAAACCGAATAAGACTTAAAACCATGATTGGACATTAAAAATAAAAGCTGTGTGTAAAATAAACCCACGTGATTGGACATTAAAAATAATAGTGTAAAATAATCGAATTTCTGTGATGCTGACAAGCCAATGACATCTATATTAGGCCCTCTGACATCTATATTAGGCCCTCACATATTATTATTATTATATTCTTGGTTTTACGACGATCACATATTATTATTATTATATTATTATTGGTTTTAATTGCAAACGTCGATTTTGAGCTGTTCATTTATACATTGTACTTCTTTAACGCTTGTATTTTCGTCGGTGTTGGTAAAGTATATAGACAATTCGCATAAATATTCCGTTGCTGTCATTAATTCTTCCGCTATCTCGTTCGTTGGGGTCAAGTGACTGCCGAATTCTCCATGTGATTACGGAATATTTTTTGCGTTGAAATCACATCGAATCTAACTGGCTTAATATTGAAGAAGTGGAGATAATACGTATAATCACAGTCAGATCGATGAATGAACAACGACCGAACTCGATGTTGATGTTGTAGCTAAGCGAAGAATATGTTTGAAGAAATGCCTTTAAGAGAAAGGAGAAATATCACGATATTGTCAGTAAGGACCACGAGGCCAGTGCTGCAGAGTTCACTAAAAAGGTCAGGAAAAGCTGGTATCTTGCTGGTCTGCTATTAACTATTCAAGATTGGAGAATGATGGTACAATAAAAAAGAAAGATCAGATTGAGCTGCGCATTCTGGAAAGTCACTCACAGAGCAGAATCAAGAAATTGCCGTGGCGAAAATGGGGCACACACAAGGTGTAGGGTTAGGGCTAGGGTTTGCTCAAGGCGTGCCCCCAACTCCTCCCTCCAAACCGAAGGTCAGAAAAGGTCTCTGGTCACCTGAAGAAGATAGCAAACTCACCAATTATATCATGAAAAATGGCCTCATGGGCTGCTGGAGTTATGTGGCCCAACAGGCTGGTAATCCCTACCAACGTTTTATTCTTTGTCTTTTACAGTATTCAATTCTATCCATCCCAATAACCAGGAGGCTTATGCATTCATACAGGTTTGCAGAGATGTGGAAAGAGCTGCAGGTTGAGATGGATTAACTACTTACGTCCTGGGCTTAAACGTGGTCCATTTTCACGCAAAGAAGAGCGGGTGATTATACACTTACAATCCATGTTGGGCAACAGGTCTTTTTTTTTCTCCAATTCTAGTCTCAGCTCTCCATTTTGCATTTCATAAATCATTTCATTTTGAGTTAGTTTCTTGTTTAATGCCCATGATCATTGGCTTGGCTTGGCTTGGATAGGTTAGGCAACTACCGAGATCCCATAACCCTTTCTACTATCGAAATGTATGTTTACAGAGATAGTGATCCGAAATGTTTACAGAGATAGTGATCCTAATGGTTACTTGGGTGTACCTAATATTGATTAATTGATTGTGGGATGAATAATAAACAATCTAATACACTATGTTAACAGATGGGCTCGGATTGCAACACAATTGCCAGGACGAACAGACAATGAGATAAAGAATCACTGGAACTCTTGCTTAAAGAAGAGGCTCAAGTTGAAACACCACCCCTCCTCCTCCACCATCAACACTAAATCTAATGTAGCCTCCAAATCTAATAATACTAATTCATTGTCTGCTGCTGCTGCTCATGCTCAAGATGATTTTACTTTTAAGTCTTCTAATTCTGCAAAATCTGCAAAGCAGTGCTTTGACACCATCCCTGACATATGCAGGCCACCTTATAGTAATACCAGCTTCAATGTAGCGACCACCCAAGAAAATCAGTTATGTGGTCCGGCCATATTAGAATTAAAACCTGAACATGTACAGGATCAACATGAGGATCAGTACTATTCAATTCCAGACCCCACAATTAACCAACAGATTTCTTATTCCCATCTGTGGATGCAGAATGATACTTCTAGCCATAGCTCTGAGAATTTCTCTAGCCATGCAGCTTTTATATATTCTCCTACTCTGCAAGCACAAGGCCTGCATAATCATGATAAGACTGTAAAACCACGTACATGCAATCAATTAATAATAGAATCATGCAGGACTACAGTACCATCTCATGAAACGCCTCGCTCATCCGATTATTCTCTGGTGTCAACTGGCCGAATCGCAATCCCTGCTCTAGTTGAAAGCGAGTCATGGGAAGAAAAAGTAGAGAATGATGAAAATAATATAATGATCGACTATTCAAATTCATCAAGCACTACTAATCCTTATTCAAATTCAACCGGCCATTGCTCTGATCATGTTATCGATCCAGAACCTTATACCACTCATGAGCTGGGAATGAGTATTCTCGAAGATTACGAGGCCTTGTATGAGAATACTGCCCATAAATTATTCTCCCCATTAATGAATTCCCGTTCTCAATTTAGTGCACCAGCTATTAGATTGCCCACTGGCCAGTTTAACCATTTTCAGGCTGATTGCTGCAAGGATAGTCTAAACTTGAGATATGACATAAACTTGGGCGCCCCCACATATATTGATATTAATAGCTTGCACACGATCAATCAGTTGCCTCAGATCGACGGTGGAGGAGGGGGGCTTGGCGATTGTTCAAGAATTCCCAGTGATGCAAATACAATTCCAGGTACAATAATAGGAGGAAGTACTGGACAGTTGCAGACTGAGTTCAAGCGTGGAGCAGGCCATGTTACAGTTTGGGCACATGATCATTTGTACAATATCAATCCTGCCGATCCATGTGATCTGGATCAAATTTATTTCAGCTAGATTGTGCAATGTACTAATGACGTTAGACTTTCAGTTGATAGCTAGAATAAATAAGCTTATTTATGGATCTGTACATTACATTTACAAGGCAAGATATTAGGTTTCAACTGTTGTCCCACTTTTTTTCTTTTGGTTTTCACCTGTATTTATGATCCTAAACTATTTATCTTGAATCCTCTATGATAAGTCAATATGCATAAACAATTCATGGGGGATTCTTATAAATTTAAGCTCATATCTTTTCTGTAACGTCCAAATCGCTCAGATTATCCATCGTATCCTCAATCAATCTTCATATGAGCTTTAACAATCCTTACATTCCTAACTTATGTCAACGATCGTTCGATTTATAGCCTAAATAATGCTTCTGTAAAACAACGTGAAAGAACTCTCATCTGGTTACATTTAGATCACCTTCTTATGAAACCTCACATGCCAGATATAGTTTATAAATTTTATGTAAGATTAAGAGTTATCATACAGACAGGAAGAGGTAGATATACTTATTTATAAAATAAATTTGTTCAAAAAACGTTTATTTGACATTATGCCACTATAGAGCACAAGACATATGATAATGATTTATAAAATTGGAAGAAACAATAGAATGTAAGATTTATTGTGACGATAAGAAAAATTCGAAAACAGAAGATATTTTTTTCAAAGATGTATGCATCATCTGTAATTTATGTTGATCTGTTTCAGGCTAATTATTATATATATTTATATATGAATGATATATTTTCTCATAAAATAGTGTTATAATAAGATATGGCAATATTATAAGTTGTATGATGTTTAAGAGCAAAACATAAAAGAATAATTAAAGTTATTAATTATATTAAAAGTTGAAAGTTTATCATTTTCTTAATCATTTTGATCAAGATGATCATACTAAAAGAAGAGATTAAGTTTAGGTTATTTGATATTTGCTGAGCCATAAAGTAGGCCTTACAAATTTATAGCACCAAGTTGGTGAAACCTTTTGTAGATTGGAAAATTAAGTTATTTGGCATTTGCTAAGCCATAAACCATAAAGTAGATTGTCACGTAGACTGTCACGTCCGGGTTTTGACCCCGTTGCATTAGATGTATATGATGTTTATATTGTAAATGATCATGGTGTGGAGTTAAAGGCCAAGGCCCCACCATTGATCGGTTATGCGATGTTTTGGATTTGAATTTGTCACCGATGGTATATCAGGGCATGCGGCATATATTAAGTTTGCCATCATGTAAATATGCACCTATAATTAATTAAATGAACACAACCAGCTACAGTCATGGCAACTAAATCGAAGGGGGCATGATTTTCCCAAGGATAAGGATGTGGGGGAATTTATCAAACCTTGGCCAATGAGAGAAAACCCATGTGTCTTCTTCCCTTGTCTTATTTCCAACCACTTTCATTAAGAATCTCTGCTGGCAGTTGAGGTAGTTATTGTCTAGGAGTGGGTGTGGCAGGACTGTCAGTCCTCACCCACACGCACACTCTACCCACGATTTTGCTATTCATACCTCGGGTAGACATTTTTTTTTCCTGGGCTCCACGAGTTACTCGACACCCACACACTGAAATTTCGCGTCCTCCCTGTTGTCTGTTCATCCACGGGCAAAAACAGAGCTGTTTTTCCTCTACGCCAGACCTCCATTGTTGTTCATTCCTCACAGGGTCGGATTGTTCCTCACGCATAGGATTTTCCTGGTTTTCCAATTGATGCAGCGAGCTGAGAACCGTGCATTTTCATCCACGACTGGCTGTGAAGGGCCATTCACGTTTTTGGCTATCTCACAGACTGTTGATCCCACGCACAGACTATTTGGGTCTTTTTTTTTCTTGCTGTGAATTGTGCTCACTGATAAGCTTCAGGACTGTTGTTTTCCCCACACTGTGAACTGTGTTGTTTATATGCCTTGAGGCTGTTGCAGACTGTCGAATTCGTTTTTCCCTGTTTAAGCTGTGACAGCTAGATTAATTGGCTGAGTGCAATGGTTGGTCTTCAGACTGTGAGAGGAGCGGGGATGTTGGCTTAGATTTGCTTGATAAACCTGGTGGATGGAAACCACACAGACAGAGCTAGAGGGTTGGCCTTCTTCTCCATCACCCCTGAATAGCACTGGAAGGGAATGCAGGGCCTAAGGGACTGTGTAGCAGAGAAGGGACTGATTCCTTGTGTTGGGTGTGTTTGGGTGTCTTAGAGGTCAGGCTAGTTCTGGTGTAGGTGTTCTTGGCTATGTAATGAGCTCACCGGCTTAGCAATTTGCCTTCTCCAGCTCCTTAATGGCCTGATAAACCCAACTCTGTTGGCTTGGCTGTGTGCTTTGGGTATCCTTGGCTACGTGTAAGCCTATTGTTCCCTTATTCCTTGGAGAATCATGCCCAGCTCGGGGCTGGCAACATTGCTGAGAGATTAAGGAGCACGCTGGCCTATGGTTGGGTGGAATGTTGCAGCGACGTAGCTGGTTGCGGAACGAATTCATCTTAAGATAAGTAATCTTGCCCATTTTTACTTCTGCAACTATATTTGTTGTTAATGAAAGTAATGAACATGTTGAAAGAATGCTTGTTTGAATGTATGATGTTTCCGCTGTGTCTGATAGACAATTGCATCCGTGCATGATAAACTCTAATATGTGCATATTTAAGTTCAATGCACATGTTTAAGCATTCTATTTTCAGCAATTTATATGCCTGTACATGTTTATGGGGCTCTTAGCCCAAGCGTATGAAGCTTGTAGCTGCGTCCTCTACGCCGGTCAGAGGCATGGGGACGTGACATAGACCTTACATATTTATAGCACCAACTAAGATCATCATAATTATATATATGAAACTAAAAGTTATTTGACATTTACTAAGTTAGAAAGTAGACCTTACAAATTTATAGCACCAACTAAGATTATCATATTTCTACTTTCTACTTTAATACATGCATTCCTTATATTATAAGATTATCTCATAGTATCTATATGCCCCTTTTAAAATATAATATTTTTTTTGTTTGGAAAAAAGCATAACTCATTGATAGAGTATAAATAAGAAATAACTCTAAGAAATAACTCATTTCTACCTAAAGGATACTAAATATGTCTAGCGGTAGTATTTTTTTGTTGTCAAGTTATAATATTTCCCATCTAACCTAATGAGAATAACTTTGAGTCTAAATGATAAGAAAATAGGCAATTGACAAATGATAAGTGCAAAGAAAAGCTTGGTTAGTAGAAAGTTTTTTTTCAAAAATGTCAACAAGATCAAAGGTCTAAAGGTTGAAGAGTGAAGAGTTATGACTTGAGGAGGGTTTCCTTCCTAAGTATACAAATAAATATTCATATAAATAAGCATGTCCCCTACTAGATGTAAGATGATATATTAGACTAAAGAGAAGGGAGAGGGGTGAAAGTAATATGACACCAATAACCCTTTCTTAGTGGATGTATGACCATGTATAGTGTTTGACTTATTTTAGTCACACCACTTTAATTTGGACTTATCATGCAATATTTAACACTTAGTACTGCCATATTGTATAATAACTATGTTCCTAAGTATACAAATAAATATCCATATGAATAAGGATGTCCCCTACTAGATGTAAGATGATATATTAGACTAAAGAGAGGGGAGAGGGGTGAAAGTAATATGACACCAATAACCCCCTCTTAGTGGATGCATGACCATGTATAGTGTTGACTTATTTTAGTCACAACAGTTTAATTTGGACTTATCATGCAATATTTAACACTTACTACCGCCATATTGTATAATAACTATAGAAATAACATAAACTGGGCATTAAATCAGAACTTCCCATGAAATTGACATAGAGAATTATCAAGAGAAAGCCTCCTCTTAAAGAAAAAAACAATAATGATATGATGTTTTTTTTTCTTAATAAGAAAGATCCTTTCTATTACTTAAATTTATGAAAAACTATTACATTCGAGTTTGTTCAAAACATGGAGTTAGACTATAGACATGAAACCAAAAATGGATAATATGAAGTAGTGACCCTGGCTTGAATCACGATAGGGTTTCACCTGCCCAACCATTAGCAACTTTTCTAGATTAAAAACAAAAAGGGAAGAAAGGATATTGAAGTAGAGCATAAGCAAGAAAAACAGGGAACAAAGGAGGGATGGTAAAAGAGATAAGTTAATCTTTCCTTTTAGATTCAGCCTCTTCATTATTTGATTTGCTGGTGTCTTTCTCTTTTGATTCGGGGTCCTGATTCTTGGCTCTTTGATGTCGCTGAAATGGTGGTTCAAAACGGAGGATAATAATCATCATGTGGGAAAGATTGTGGTCAACGTTTTTCTTGAACATGCTCACTGTAAGTTTTACCATGTCTCTGAAACTTGTCTTTCCATCATGACTTTGGAGAATATGAATTTCATAGCTTTGGAGAGTATGAATTTCAGTATCCATTAGTTAGATATAACAACATTTGAGCCTAGTCGGAGTCGAAATTCCACAAATAGTTCATTTTCCATGGTAGCTATGGCCTTGCCAATGTGAACCGAAATTCCACAAACAGTTCATTTTCCATGGTAGCTATGGCCTCGCGAATGTAAACCGAGGTATCCTTGCACAAGAGGACTTCCTAGTATATGTTTCTAGCTGCATTCCCTTGCGAAGTCATGGTGAAGATCTTGAACAGAGACGATCTCAGAATGTGAATCCATCGAGTGGAGAAATACCACAACAGGGAGTTCGCAGGATAGGAGAAATACCACAATGTCGGTTTCATGATTTGAATCCATGGAGAGGAGAAATAACTCAACAGGGAGTTCGCAGGTGACGCATTCGCCAAGCTCGAAGATCGTCTTGATATACTGCTTCACGCGTACATGTACATTCCCCAAGGACCAGGTCCAGGTAGGTTGAAGCGTGGCTGAGCAGTTGTGATGGGACTTCAGCCCTCAGGTACCGAAGCCATGTGCTCCATGGAATGGTGAAGTGGGTCCTCATCTCCTTGCCAGAACAGATAGCAAAGTACATCCACGAGGCTTCCATCAATGTAGGCGAGAGTGACAATTTATTCATGGGAGGTTGTGTGGGAGGGATTTCACTTGCCATGGGCCATGGCACACGCCCTGTCCCCCTCATGACTTCCGTCTAGCCTGCGATGATCACCCACATCCGGGAACAATGATATGTTGTTAAATCCAAATCAGAGTTGATATTTGCTCCAAAATTTAGAGGCTATTTCTTTCATCACTATTCCAAAAACTACAATGTTTTTCTCCGTGACTGCATTGCTTCTTTTATCTATTTATAGTAGCCTATTGTCTTTCTTGGTTACTTGAGTTGCGAGGCAAGCCCCGTATTTTACTTCTGCAGATGTTGGTTGGGGAATTTAGACCGAACGCATTCAAACCCTAGAATGATTAGTATCCTCCTGGACACTTTCTAGTGCTTGATGACTATTTTTTGTTCTTTGTTCACGTGTGGCTAAATCCTATTCCTCTTAAATGATAGTTTTTGATGGTGTTCCTTCATTGTCATCTATAATTTGTATGGTGCTTTCTTATGGTGTACCTTCATTGCCATCTATAATTTGTATGGTTTTTGAACCATCTCTAGTCTTGGTTTATTGTATTTTGCCTTGCTGCATGTTGTAGGGAATTTGCACCTACTTCTTGCGAGTCTTCATTTCTTCCTTAATATTGTTCATGGGTGTTTTCAATTTGCAAAGTGCTATGTACCATTCGTGTATTGTAATTCTTCCTTTATAAGTGCTTTACAAATATTTTGCATAACTTAGATTCTTGGGTTGTTACCATCTTGTCTTCAATTTCTTTGACGAATTTCTCCATCCAACCTACATTATTGACATTCGAATTCATTATGCCCTACTTATTGTTTCTCTCCTCTTCGAGGTTAACCTTGAGCAAACTCTTCCTTCGTGATTACTTGTTTGAAATCTCTAGTATGTTTGAACATCTCAGTCTCAATGCTTTCTTGGTCTTCCATGATTGCGAGAAGTGCTTCCACTTTATGTTACTGCACTTAGTGTAAGTATTCATGGAGTGTTATGAGCTATACAATTTTTTCCTCTATTTCGATTATGCTCAAGTGATATTGTTCCTTTGCATATGCCTTAGGTTCCCATCTCTTAATACTCCTATTCACTAGGTATTCCTGGTACACGAATTCTTCAATCCTGACTTTGGTTTTATGTAGCCTTTGTATCAAGTCATGCCTTCTTTGTTTTTATTCCTCTACTTCTTTTAATTCCTTGTATAATTTTGTCACCACCATGATTCAATTATTATGAATTATGTGCACTACGCCTATCAATGATTCAACTATTTAGTGATGTGGCTTTGATGTTTAGATGTTTCTCCTTACTCCTAGGACGATTCTATCCATTGTGTTATGCTGGCATATGTTTCCATTCTTATCACAATTTCCTGTGATGTTGATGATTCATTTGGGATGTCTACGCTTTAGAACATACATTTTGGTGCATGATCGAATTTTTTCAGTTGGTCCTATAATTCATGGATCTACATGTTATTTTCTTTTAGTTCTTTCTACATATCTTTACAGACTTTGATCATCATTTGATCTCTGACTATTCCAAATTACACAATTTATTCATAGGATGTCTCTACCTTGAGTGTATTGGTTGTATAATCACTTTCATCCATCAAGACTTGCAATTTGTCTAATACTATTAGGAAAACCATATTGATGGTTAATACCCCTATTTGTTGGTCATATGTCAACTTAATGTGGTTTCTACCCCATTTCTCCTTATGCTTCCCTTCCAATATGAGTTATGGATATTTACTTCTGTTCATTTGCTTCCTTCTACAACTTTTATAATAGTTTCCTATGTTTTCCAAGGAATTTCAACTGCATTGATGTTGGATTTTGTATGCTCTAGGGAAACAATTGTACAATGGTTTGCAATTGTTGTTATTTCTATGTGTTTGTCTTCTTCGACTAAATTCTATGTCACATATATACCTTTGATGGGTCATTTTCCTTTGTTTCATGTCATTTGAGTGGTGTACTTATTCAGATTGTCTCATTTGGGGTCTTTCTATTCTAGTGTCATTTATTTGATTATCTTTTAGGCCTCATCTATTTATATTTCTAGGAATTTCTCACCATGTTCCTATGTTTCCTCCCTATCAGAAACTTGGGTATTGTTCCACTTTTCCTCCTATAATTCCATACATCTGCTTAACTAGTTATTGCATCAACGATTGTTATTTCTTGGTACTCCTTGCTAGTGCTTCCTTACACGTTTCTTTCCCCACTACTCTCGATGTTTTCTTAAGAGGGATATTCTTTCTTAATAGGGATCCAAGTTTTCTTCTTTCTTGTTGTCGCATTTTCTCTTGTTCAATTTCTAGACATCTATGCATTTTCCTTTCCTTCCATGTTGATGCCTTGATATATACGTTTTTTTTCCTTACACTAGGGGAAATTGGGATGAAAAATGGTCCTCCTAAGGAAATAAGAAAGAAAAATAATAAAATAATACTAGAGAGAGAGAGAGTTAAAATATTACTTTTTAAGATCGTATTTTCAACTAAATCTCTTTGAAGGTTTTCTCAAATTTAAAGAGGGAGCACTTGTTAGATGCATAATTAAATTCTTCATCCAACGAGTACCCAACTTTCATACTTTTAACAACATCCACATAATGAAAATTTGAAAATATGTTGAAAACATGTTTTTAGGTGAGAGAAAACAACGTGGTTTTTAATGTATTTTCAGTTTTTTGTGATGTAGATGATCTTAAAAGTATGCATATTACGCACTCATTGGATTCAATATTTAATTATGTATCCAACCACTACTCCCTCTTGAAATTTGAGTAAATCTACAAGGATATAAGTTGAAAATATGATCTAAAAGTAGTTTTTGCTTTTTCTCTCCAATTTTTTTATATGCACCTCTTTTGAATTTTAAAGCATTTTGATTGGCTAATACATGATGACATGGAAATTGAATTAGGGTTTGGAAAAGAATTTTTCATTCAGATTTCACCTAATGACACATGTATTCTTTTTCTATGCTTCCATCTCCCACATTTCTGTTTCCTTTTTCTATTTTTCACTGCCTTGAATGAATCCCAATTTGTTAATGATATAGGTACTCATTCTTCATTTTCTTGAGTAACCTTCACTTGGAGTGATCAACCTTGTTTTATCGAGGCTTCTTATCTCCTGAGATATATTATAATGTATACAAACCCCAGTCTAGGCACATTAACTCCAAAATGACTACTTGGACACATAGAGGATGAGATTACAATAAAAATATGGTATCATAGGATTCAAATTATCACCCATAAAAAATTTCACCATAAACACTTAACTATCTTGTATTGATAAGAGAAAGTTTCCTTGTTTCAAATAGTCCCAAACACCTTGAGATCCTTTCAAATATGCAAACATAGAATTATATGGACTTAATTAGGAATATTAAAAGCTAACATTACTACTATTAACTTCATATACCTTTTATGGAAATTTAATACTCACTCTTAGAAGATTATGCATCACTAGGAAATTGTCTCAAAAATTCAAACACTACTAAACTAGTTTGTATTCCAAATACTTTCAAACCATCTAAAAAAAAATGGGAATACTTGGTTTTGACCTAGAAACATGTGAATGAATCAATAAAAGTGGAATCAAGGTTCTTAATTGCTACATTTTTATCATTTAGTCAATATTATCTTAGGATATTATATGAGAGAATAACATGCACAACAATAATCACAAGAGACAAGAGACACAAAGAGTTTTCTTGGGGGAATCCATAAAAGAGAAAACCCCGCAACTTCCTTATAGATAGAATGAGCAACAATGGAAAAAGTAAAACCCAAATATAGAAAGATGATCTCTGACAGCTGTTCTCTCTCTCACTTGTGCAAGATCCTCTTCTTTCACTCATGGGATACATTTGAGTGAGTGTGTGTATCAAATAGAGAGGCTCACTCTCTATTTATACTAGTTTCTAACTTGACAATTCTCTTGGAGAGTCTAATAACCCTAGCACCCCAAAACTATGGGGACTATTTCCCCGACTTACAAAGGAGGGTTAACCTCTATAACTTTACATGACTTGATTACATTAGTGATTCTCCCGATAGGAACATCAGAGTACAAAGAAATACAACATATAAAATATACAAGTGAATACCGAAGTTACAAATACATCAACACTCCCTCTTAACAAGGAAGGTATTCTCTTGACACAATTCACCAGCACAAGTCTTCATCACTGGATCATTCATCAAAGTTGGATCATCACTGGATCATCATCAAAGCCGGATCATCACTGGATCATTGTCAAAGATGGATCATCTCTGGATCATCATCATCATTACTGCTCCCGCTATCTTGAGCAAATGGTGCTATCTCTCGATTATTCTTGTCATAGGAAGTTCTACAAAGCGAGCCCTTTTTCATGCTGGTTGTAGGCCTAGCCTCCATGTAGGTCTTCATGAAAATATCCAACCCTTTTTCATGCTAGATGTACTGCCTTTCCCTTGTAAGGAATTCCCCTAAAGAGCCAACCCTTTTTCATGCTAGATGTAGCACTTTGCCTCTGCAAGGATTTCCCCCACAGAGCTAGCCCTTTTTCATTCTGGATACAACACCTTGCCTCTGCAAGGATTTCTCCTATGGAGCCAGCCCTTTTTCATGCTGGATGTAGCACCTTACCTTTGCAAGGATTTTCCCTACAGATACAACCCTTTTTCATGTTGGATGCATGTCACATGCCCCAATTTGCAAAAACAATTTAATGTTATTTAAGGAACATTGTGTTATATTTTATGTTAAGTTTGTAATTAATTGTAATGCCCCTCTTGTAACCCCTAAACATGTTGTAAACTTTTGAATATTATTGTACTTAAATTTTTGTTGGTGAGGAGCTCAAGGCCAAGGCCCCACCAGTACAAACCATGTTATACACTTATGAGACCAAAAGGCTATCACGCAACCCTAGCAAGAAGCAACTCAATCCACTAAGAGGGAGATGCCATGGTTAACAAGGCCTTGATGATCCAACAAAAAGTGTAACCTGGATTATTTAAAGTCACGGCGTGGTAACAGGAGGTACCTAGCTACCATAGACGATGGTAATTGCATAGCGGACAACTGAGATGACAACAACATGCTTACACACACACACACACACACACACACACACATATATATATATATATGTGAATTTATATATATGAATACATACAATACGCAGGAATATATATATATATATATAGTATATATGAATAAGGATTTAAAATCAAAGAAGTGATTTGTTTACATAAATCATTATTCATGTGAGATAAATATGTTAATGAGATAGTATATGTATAAAAATTTTCATATATATATATATATTCCATTAATATGACAAAGATGAAAACCTTCTCTTGGACCATATGTGATATAGGTTATGTCTTCAAGTCAATATACGGGCACAACATTATCATAGTGAGTGATGTCTAAGTGGACATTGAGGGTCCAGTTTTCTTGGAGAGAATCAAGGGAATTATTCCCATAAGAATAAAATTCTGCCTTATGCCTTAAATAAATGGCAGAATGCAGCAGCAAACTTTGTGCCACTCTTCTCCTACATAGTAAAGTTAGGAAACACATTAATGTGCCAACGGCTATCAAGCCATGGAGAGAGCAATCTCCGCCTGGGAAGAGGGGAGTTTCTACATTTGCAGGAGAGGGTACGCCGAGCCGAGGGTTCTCTGTTTGGTTTTTAATCACTACACTTGAGAAAGAAAAGGGGGGAGAGTTTTTACCCGAGGGGGGGAAGAAAAAGAGATCGAACTTGGATAAAAGAGTCTCTGTAAAGTTTTAGGCGAGTTTCGAGAGGAAGAGGAGAGGAATCGAATGCAAGGCGCGGGTCAAGTTATTGGACCAATTACTCCATCCCAGGTTATATTACACTAAGTGAATTGAATCAGCATTGATATATTATCTTGTTTTGTTTTGGATCAGTCTGTAATCCCCAGCTTGTGACTTTCTATGTTTTGTGAGCTGATTGTTTTAACCCTTAAAATGATGCTAATTAGAGCATTCTGATATGGAACTCTACCAACTACTCCCAGCCTGAAACTTGTCTTCGGTTGTGGACAATCGTTTGGGTTTGCGGTTTATTGTGGAACAGAAAACATTAAAATTTATTTTCGGCCACTTATGTAGCATGGCTCGTGGTGTTTGTATTTTTCTTATCCTCACAAATGATGCTCAAGCCAATATATGCTTAAAAATTAGATTGACTTAGATAGGAGTTTCCCTCCCTGGGATTCGAAGCCTTCCAGTATAAGCTACCCCGTGGGGACCGACTTGGTTCCTATGCTTGCTTCTAAACGACTATTTGCCACGAGTTGGCCTAGAGATTATCCCCCAGCCATGTTGGATTAGCCATATAAGCTACCCCGTGGGGACCGACTTGGTTCCTATGCTTGCTTCTAAACGACTATTTGCCACGAGTTGGCCTAGAGATTATACCCCAGCCATGTTGGATTAGCCATAAGACTAACAACCGCCTTGAGCTCGCGCTGGTGCACTTCTCGTTGGTCATCCTTTATTTATTTATTTTTTTAAAAGGAACCTGCATTTTGTAAAAGGAGATATGGTGTTCTTGTTGATTCATTGATTGAGGATTTTTGGTGAAGTGTGATCTTTATAGCACTCTTACAAATAATATTAGACAATTTTCAATATAGAAGGTTGGAATTTTAATTACAGTCAAGAAATTACTAATGCCAGGTTTCGAAAGTAAACCGCTGATGAATGCGCATTATTACTGAAGCCTTCTTTTATTAGTGGAATTCACCTTTCCCTATATGTATACGATACCCTTATTGTGCGTTTTAAATAGCTTAGCCTGAGGGTATGTAACTGCTGTTATCCAAGCTGTTTGATTTCCACAGTCGCGTTTAGTTATAAATGAAGCTTGAGATACCTACTTAGATCCACCTATACTATGCAACACTTGAATGTGTGTTGTACATGATAATTCACCTAATAACCTAGGTCTGGGGGGTTACCAACATACTCTTAACTTGCAGACAGTTTGACTCTAAAATCACAGAATAGGAAATAGGAAAGTAGCAGGAACTTACTTGTAAAATACGAAGGTTGATCCAAGCTAGCTTCTTCCTCTTTGCTCCACTTCCAAAGTCTCCAGGATAGTTCCTCCTTCACCTGTTAATAAACACTCTTCCAGATACAAAGCAATTCATATATATAGATGCAGGTTAGGCAAATCATATATCATATTGAAATGTAAACATTTACCAATCTACAAGATATGAAACACATATGGAAGAAGTAATATCTTTATTAACAATAATAGAAGAGAGTTTAAGTTACAACCCAATGTCTGAACAAGGACTCCTCTGTCACCAAAGGACTCTGAGTTTCTCTGCTCCAAATATTTCTGTAGACAATCCACCAGCATAACTTTTCTCTCCAAGTATATATCCAACCCCCTCCCCAAGGCCTCTATTTATATGGATGAAATGAGGCAGTTCTCGAAGGTTAGGGAGGTTATAGCAGTTAGGAAGATTAAGTTAAATGAATGAACTAATCTTCCATTATCGAGTGTTTTTAAATATTAATTTTGAGGAAACCATGCGCGGGTCCGTAGTAGAGCAACCCGCGTATGATACGCGACTCTATACAAGTGCAACCCGCGTATACATGTATGTGCGACCTGCTGAACATGATACTCGCGTATGATGCGCGAGATGTCAATAGATATAGTCGCGTATGCTACTCAAAATCTCAAAATGGAAAAGTAATCAGCTGGGCATATAGGCAATGTATTTCATCATCAACCAAGGTATAATGAAACTAGGCAAACCTCAATCCATAAGTGTCCTTTTGTGTGTCGACCTGAGGGATGTCAGCACTCGGACGGAGAGGTGCCAATCAGGTGTATAACAGATGCCCCCTAATGTGTGAGGTTAGAGGGGAACGATGACCGAAATACATTATAATACTAACTCAGGAGAAACTCAGAAATCCAGTGGAGCAGAAGGAGTACCTGAAACAAATACATAGTAATGTCATAAACAAAATTATATCTGAGGATGCTATGTTCAATTTACTGGAACACTAGCTCCTTTACAATAATTGAGTACATCATATGATACGGGTAAGAACCACGTATTTACAAAGGTGGAGCAAAGCCACAATACAATAATGATGAGTCTTCAAAGATCTGGAAGTCGGATACAGAGATGGAACATAGTCTTGCGCAACTTAGTTCATGAGTGGAGAACTAAGGTCTTCATAAAAGATCCCAAAGAACCAGTACAATCCAAGCCATGTGAATAGGGTAAGCTGAAGTCGAACATGGAAATGATTCAATAGTTTGTCAACCAATAGATGATAATTGACAACTGAAGCAATGGAGTTCACCAATGATGAAAGTGAATCCAGAGGTACCATCGTCAAAACTCTAGGTCATCGTCATCAGGAGATACTGAAGCGGAACCATACTGTGATAGAGAAGGCAATAGATCCTCCAACGGATCACAAGAGTGACTAGGAACTGGGCAAAAGAAGGTAGACACAAGTAAATGGATAACAGATATAATAGTAATAGGATTAGGTGATAGATCAGATACTAGGTATAATCCTTGAACAGTGAGCACGACACAGAGATGACCCAAGGCAGCGTACAACGGATAGATAGAACAACTAGACTTATCTGTCATGTAGGAGACATGATCAGATTCCCCAGGTATAACGGACAAGAGGAGGAGTCAAAAACTCAAAGTGATAGCTGAACACAAGTGTATACTGAAACATGGATATCGGAAGGCAAAGAGTGCTATGTTCAAGGATGACATGCTGCCATTACTGAAAACAAGAGAAAAATTCTTCCTTTCCTTCCCTGTTAAGTTTTAACGAGTCCAAGAAAGCCAACTCGGTTCCCTCTTCATTTTTTAACAAGCTTGAAGAGATGGGAAAATAATGCTTGATACATTGATCCGTGGATTTAACGAGCCCGAACTAGTACATGCTCGATTGGTGCTTTCATATTTAGAGAGTCTGAAAACGCCAAAGAAGACTCCAGGGGGGTCCTTTTTCGTCCAATTTAGTCTCTTAAGGCTGAAAAAGTATAAAACAAACCTCAAAAGAACTCTCTTAACTTCCGAAGAAGAAAAGGTGAACCTTTTTCGTACTTAGTCGGGGAGGTCTGAAAAAGATTAAATTACCACCTACCCAATGCTCCTTTGATAACAGCATAAAATAGCTTGAGTTTTACGAGTGTGAAGGAAAGCAAGATCACTCGAAAAGATCCATTTGGTTACGAGAAATGGGGCTTACAACAATAAAATCGTTGCTTTGTTCTTGAATGTTTAATGAGCATGACAAAGATACAAAGTACACTCAGAATCTTTTTCATGTTTGGGTCCAGAGCACAAAAAAGAAAAAGTAAGCTCAAACCGGGTGTTCCTTTTCCGTAAATTTAGTCCCTCAGGTCCGGAAAAGTGATAAACCTATACCTGAGAATACTCTTCTCAATTCCGAAGAAAAGAGAGTGATCCTTTCTCGTATTATTCCGCATGGTCTGAGAAAGAGATAACCTACCACGAATGCGGATGCCCATTCACATATTCTTAATGATCCTGAACGGACAAGTTTACTCAGCAGTCAAGTCTATTTTGAAGCAGTCAGACCTGGGCCTAAAGAAACTCCATAGGGCGGAGAGTCCTATAAAGGGATAGCTTGTAAAGAGAGATTCAGAAGAAGCTCTATTTGGCATGAAAATTAGCTATGAGGAAACCCCTGGGCCTGAAACAGTGACGGAATGAGTACCAAAGGATGGCAAAGGAATATAAGGATGATACTCATGAAATAGGGATCCTAGCCACGGAAGAACAATGGTAGAGACAAGGGACTAATGGCTTAAAATACCATAGTCCGTGGCGAAATGTTGCATACTAAGGTTAATGTGGAGTGATAAGTTGCCAACATGTGTTGGGAAGAGAAAAAACCACCCTATAGAAGCATCAACACTTTGAAATAGTTAGTAAACCTATTCCAAGGCACAAAAAAGGATGGTATTAATCAATTGACGTTTCAAACTATAGAAAAAACCCACTTTACGAAATAATTTTTCTATAAATAGTTTGAAAAACAAAACATTTCTCACCATTGCACTTTTTGAACCAAAAAGGAGATTTTTACCCTCTAACTTTGATCGCTCGTTGTGGACAATTGGACCGGTGGAATTCAGATCCATCAGTGTCAGGTAAATCTACACCCTGTGCTCTTTAATTTCATCCAAACAAATTTTATAATTAATGGTCAATTCAATTTAATTCATCAATATAAAAAATGGTAAAATGTATGCGCGGGTTGCTACATAGGAAAGCCGTGCATACGCATTTGATGCGTGAGTTGCTGCATAGGGAAGCCGTGCATGGCTTGCGAGCTGTCCCAATGGACAGTCGTGCATACTGCGCCATAGCTAAAAGATTTTAAAAATAGGTTAAATTTTTAAATTTTTATGATGAATTACTGAATCACACTATGTGTTTTTTGTCAGGAAAATATGGTGCTGGAGTGGAGGGAGAGGGAACATGAGATGATGAACCAAGCGGCTCTCCAAAGCCCGCCTACTATTCAAGCATTGCGGAATAGTGAGCTATTAAAGTTTTTCTGTACATCACCCATGCGGGCCAATGTCCGCATATTAGAGTTCTTGGTCAGTTATTGGGACCATGACCTGGGGATGTTCAACATCCAAGGTGAGACTTTGGAGCTTACCGCAGAGGACATCTATTTTATTACCGTATTATCACATCGGGGAGCACCGGTGAACCTGGAGGGCACTAGCAGGGGTGGTGACCCCTTGAGTGTCCAGAACTATGTTGACGTATTCTGCAGGCCAGGTACTCAAAAGAAGGGCAATAGTGTTCTCATCGTAGACATACAGGACTTTACACTGCAAGTATTGGCCAGTACCATTGTTAGACTTTCAGGGTCATCAGGACTACATCATGCCACCAGGACTCAGATGAGAGTGGCGGTTGATTGTTTGAGAGGCACACTCTTTGATTGGTGCACAGGGATTTCTCCCATCATGAGGAGGCAATTGTCCGACTGTAGGAGGGGGAGACGGAAGAACTTTAGCTATGCTAGTATATTAGTTGCGTTCTTCTTTGAGAGGGTGCCAGCTATGAGCCCTGCGGTTCCATTATAGGTCCAGCATCCTCGTCAGCTGAGGCTGAGCAGGTGGGGGGATATCTTCCTCCGACAAGGAGGGGGAGATGTAGTACAAAGTATGTATGACGATGATTTTTATACATGGTGGGAACGGCAGGTGCCAGCATTTGAGCAGTTCCCTTATGTCGGATTAGATTTCTGAGGTGATCCAGACCTAGTCCTCCCTGCAGGAGGAGCATGGGGAGAGATGGGTAAGTCATTTTTTATTTTTTATCATTATCAAATTTTTATGGATTTTCTAATGATAGGATATATACATATGCACAAGTCTAACCCTACTCATGTGTCAAAATGCAGATATTGGACCAGTCCGCCCTGTAGGGCACCCACGTACCTTTGTACGTCCTGTAGCAGGAGGAGATCCTGGGCTGATCCAGGTACTCGAGGCGAAGCTGACTAGGCTTATCGAGCGGGTACCCACTATACGGATAGAGCATCTCCCTGTAGCTATGCAGGAGTCAGTAGTTGGGGTTCCACCGGTCTGGCTACGTCTTTTCAGATGGGTAGCCAGAGCAGTATGTGTATATAGGGATGCGGTGGAGGCTGCCGAAGCCGAGGAGGCTGAGGAAGCCAGGGGGCACAGAGATCACGGGGACCAACCAGGTCCCAGTGGCCATGGCGGACAGTCTTAGTGCTAGGCATTTTGATGGATATTGATCCACTTTTTGTATATTTTGTACATGATGGGATCTACGGATCAGACTTGACCTATCCTATGTATGAATATATATATATATATATATATATTTGTGTTTGGTTGTCAGCTTATTTACAAATGTTCTTTATGTCTTTGCTGTATATTTTATGGAATGTGTGTGAGATGCCAGTCCAAAATATAGTTAGCATATGCATCAGTTAATGAATTTTGGTTTCTTGGAATGTGATTAAAAGTAATAATTTCAAAATGTCTTTCCAGTAAACGTATTTGCATGAACTGACATAACAATGTAGGATTACGCACCTGGTAAGCTCGATTGAGCTGGGAAACAACCAACTGAGAATCCAAACAGACTTCCAGCTGGGTGATGCCTCGTGACAAAGCATCCCATAGGAGCTCAATAACAGCCCTATACTCAGCAACATTATTGGAAGCAGGACCTAGACAAGCGCCACCGGCGGCAACAAGCTGTCCTGAAGGGGAGTAGATAACCCATGCTGCCGAAGCCAGGTTACAAGTGTGACGGCTGGCGCCATCAGCAAAACCTACATACATCTTGGAAGACATATGCAACAACCAGTAGATAGTATAAAAAATCAAACTGAAAACCTAATGTACATAAAAATACATACATTAATATACAAGAAAAAGTGCTAAGCCTAGGCATAGTACTTCTTCAGGTAGATCCCATTTCTAGGCTCAGGCAGCTTATTCCCATCATAATCCACTAATTCATATGTGCCTTTACTCAAAACTTTAGACACAACATAGGGTCCCAACCAAATAGCCTTGAATTTTCCTGCCCCCAGGGGCTCTTTATCTTGATCCCAGAGCAAGACAAGTTCCCCCTCAGAGAAAACCCGAGGTTTGACCGTTTTATCATATTGAGATTTAACCCTATTCTTATGGGCTTGATTTGCAGTCAATGCATCTCTACGTTGCTCATCAAGATGTTCTAAATGGAGCAACCGTTCTTCAAGCTCAGTTGTGTCAGGTAGCACGTGAATAATTATCTGCAAGGATGGGATTTTGCATTCAATCGGTGTAATAGCTTCCACCCCGTGAACGAGTTGGAAGGGGGAAAAACCCGTAGCAGTTTTGACATTGGTTCGATAAGCCCAAAGAGTAGGATATAACATGATGTGCCAATTTGAACGGGTTGTATCAATAGTATGTGTAAGTATAGTTTTCAAATTTTTGTTTACAGCCTCAACCTGACCATTTGCTTGCGGATAATAAGGAGAAGAGTGTTCTCGTCGAAATCCGAGCATGGTGGTCAGCTCTGTCATCATGTGATTTTGGAAATGATTGCCATGGTCAGTGACAATCACCTTGGGAATACCAAACCTAGCAATAATCTGATTAAACACGAAGTAAGCTGCTGTTTCCCCATTGTCTTTGAAAGTAGGCATTGCCTCTGCCCATTTTGTGAAATAGTCAACAGCGACAATGATGTATTTGTGCCCCCCAGTCGAGGCTGGGTTGGATGTCATATAATCGATCCCCCACTTCATGAAGGGGCCTACCGAGACGACGGGAAATAAGGGAGCAGGATGCGACCGCATTTTTCTAGTGTACAGCTGACATGGATGACAGCGTTTTACAGCTTCCACACAATCTTTAAAGATGGTGGGCCAGAAATACCCGGCACATAATATCTTCTGGGCCGTTGCTAACCCAGATAAATGACCCCCACACGCTTAGCTATGGGAATCATTTAGGACAATCTCTGCTTCCTCATGAGTAAGGCAGCGACGCAAGACAGAATCTACCCCTCTTCGATATAATGTATCTCCGATTATGAGGTAGTTTTTAGCATGAAGACGTAACTTGCGTCGGTCTTCCCTAGAGTAAGTGATAGGATACTTCAAAGTCTGGAGATATATAAGAATATCTCCGTACCAAGGATCAGAGGTTGATATAAGAAAGATGTGCTCATTTGGGAATGAGTCATCTTGAATCGCTACATCTTCTTCTGTAGGGAATTCTGCTATAAGCTCCGGAAAAACTAAGGACTTTTTGGATTTAGCGGATTGGAACACCAAGTCAAACTCTTGGAGAATGACTATCCACTTATTGAATTTTGCCCCAAAAATCCGTCGGGATAAAACATATTGGAAAGGGTTTACATCCGCCACTACAGTAGTGGTCCTCAGTAAGATGTAGTGCCATAACCTCTATACAGCATACACAGCCACTAAGGCTAACTTCTCGATGTGGGAGTACTTAAGCTCAGGCCCAACCAGAGCGCGGCTAAGATAATAGACAACATGCTCAACGAGCTTGTCATCCTCCTGAACTAGCACTACCCCAATGGTAGACTCCGACGCAGCCAGATATAATAAAAAATCCCTAGAGTAATCTGGTGGGCATAATAAATGAGCCGACAACAAGGCTTTCTTTAATGCCTCGAACGCGAGTTGTGCAGTTTCATCCCATACAAATGGGGTGTCCTGTTTAAGCAGGCGCATGAAACCTTTTGTGATTTTGGCATAATTAACGATAAAACGTTGAAGGAAGTTAGACTTACCTTGTAGACTCTGAAGTTTCCTAAGTGAGTGAGGAGGAGGCAGATTTACAATGGCCTCAACTTTTAAGGGATCCACCTGAATGCCCCTACTAGAGACAATAAATCCAAGCAATCTACCTGATTCGATGCAGAAAACGCACTTGTGGGGATTCAAGTGGATTTTATAGTACCTGCATCTCTAAAAAATTAACCTTAAATGATCAGGATGCTGGATCCTCTTGCGAGAATGAGCAGACAGATCATCCAGGTAAGGCTCGACAATGGATTTTATATCATGAAAAGCAAAGTTCATGGCTCGTTGAAAGGTTGCCCCTGCATTTTTCAATCCAAAGGGCATTTTTCTATACGCGAATGTACCCCAAGGGCAAATAAAAGCCATTTTATGCTGGTATTCCAGTTTGATTTGGATTTGATTATAGCCAGAAAAACCATCCATAAACGAAAATACTTCACTACCCGCACATGCATCTATGATTTGATCAATAAACGGTGTAGGGTAGTTGTCCTTGGGATAGGCTTTGTTAAGGTCTCGAAAGTCTGTACAAACACGAATAGCCCCTTACTTTTTATCAATGGGAACTAGGTTGGACACCCACTCAGTCAAAGCAACGAGATATATAAATCCTGCTTTCAATAGCTTTTCTACCTCTGCCTTCACAGCCGCCGCTTTACGCGGGTTCACGGGGCGTAATTTTTGCCGAACTGGCTTAGCATCAGGATAGGTTGGGATCTCATGTTGAACAATAGATGGATCAATGCCTGGCATCTCCTCATATGACCAGGCAAAGATATCGCTGAATTCCTTGAAAAGGGCAGTATAAATGGCAATCTCCTCTGGAGAGCAGTTTGCACCTATATAGATATTTTCCATGACATCTGGCTTTACGGAGATGTTGATCGGTATAGTAGCGGAAATGTTTTCCATATTCCCCTCGGCAAACACTCCTTCCCTAGGTAGAGGATTGACGGGTGTATCAACATCACCCGACAGTCTCACATGGAACTCTTGGTTTTCTATCTTGCTTAGCTCTGGAAGGAAATAAGATCAGTGATGAAGATCCTCACATATCTTATCACATGAACACATAGCTTCCAGAATAGCTTCATCTGAAGGTAAAATAGTGTCTAAGCAATCTATGGAATGTAAAGAGTTATCTGCCCATGCAGGCATATAAACTTCTTCCAGATCATCTGAGACTGTAAGAGGATCTGGAATGGGATCTACAGTGGTTTGGGTAATAGCTTGATACGCCACTTCCTCTGTAGATAAGGGCACTTCCAGTTCCTGAGGGGTTGGGAGGACCCAAGGATCAGTCCTATTGACCACCGAATCAATGGACTTCCCTACAGTAGTAGAACCAAGATAAAGGACTGGAGCTGGAATATCGAATGTGCCCATCAAGGATGCGTATAGTCCAGCCCCCAAGCTTTGTGCAGCAGGTTTGTCCTGATCAACCAATGGCACAGTGGAATCTTTAGACTCTAAGCGGCCTTTACGAGTAAAATCAAGTTGGTCAACAGTGACCAGCTTGCCCTCATGTGGAAATACCATGACACGAAAGATAGCAGATGCAACAACAGACATTGCATAAGTCCAATTCATACCCAGAAGCAAATTGTAGTCCAATGGAGCATCAATCACTTCGACTTCAACAGAGACTGCTTTGCCGGCCAACTTAATCTCGAAAGCTGGTAGGATACCATGTGGATGGAAAGACCTTCCATCAAAAGCAATAAGTAAAGTGGTTGATGGGACCAGCTCTGGGGATCCGAGAGCTTTCCAACAAGCCAGAGACATAACACAAGTAGAGGCTCCCTCATCAACAAACGCCCGTCCAATGGTCTTACCACCATGGACAACATCTATCGATAAAGCTACATGATAAGGGAGGCAAATTTTAACATCTGAGAGATTAAATTTCGCTAAGAGACTCGAAGAGTCCATGCTACCTAGAGCTGCTAAAAGGGCATTCCGCTGAGCGGGACAACTTTGTAGCACCTCCAAAGCTGACATTGCACAAGGAGTCTGGGCCAAGTCTTCAACGACTGAGTAGTTAGAAGCGGCTCGGGAATTTGGGTTATGCAAAGTCTTCTTAAAGACACCTTTGGGTATCTTTGGCATTGTTTCCGCAGGTTTCTCTATAGTGAGAGGGTTGGAAGATTCAACTACAGCTTTACCCTTCTCATCGGTCTCTTTCTCATAGTTCTTGTTCCTGGTTTGTAACAAAGTTGAGGATCTAACCATGTTGATATAATTAGGGTTAGGAGCAGTTTGACTGCCCCCTGCTACGATAGAAGCTGAAGCAGAATTCTGTCCTTGGGGAAATGGGTCCTTTAGGACAGCCGGCGATTGCATTTGTAACAGCTTCTGAGCTTGTTCCATGAGGGGACAAAGATGAGTAAGATGATCCCCTTGGCACAACTTACAAGGGAATTTGATTTTCTTCTTTTCCTTTTTTCCCCCATCAGCATTGTTTGCGGGCTTTGGCTTGTTTTGATTTTGGTTTCCCTCTCCCTTTTTTCCTTTCTTCTTCTTCCCGCCGGGCTGCTGATTTCCCTTCGAAGAGGTTTGTGCAAAAACATTTGCACTTTGGGAGGAGGGGGAAACCTTTGCTGCCTCCGCCGTAGACTGTTTGACAGACAATTGGTGAAGTTGTTTTGTCAAAGACTCTACAGTGGGAGAGTTTACAGACCCAACCACACCATCGGCATGGGGTCTAGGCTTGGGTTTCTTGGCCTCATGAGAAGGCCTTGGTGCCTCAGGAATGATTTCATATAAAATCCCAGACTGTGAATAAATCAAGTCCAACTGCTGGGCCCTGAGTATGGCTTCTTCCTCACTAGTCACTCCTGATGTGGAGACATCCTTAGATATATAGGGCAATAAAGATTTAAGGAACCATTCTAATAGAAACTCAGGAGGGATGGTAGCTTTAATGAGGCTCTTTTGCCTCCTCCACTCTTGGATATGATCCAAGATGTGGGTTGCCTTGTTTTGTCTAAAGGTGGACAACAAATCCGTTCTGAAGTCGTAACGGACTGGAAGCTGAAAGTGGCTAAGGAAAGCAATAGCCAAGTCCTAGAAGCTGCTAAAAGCAGCAGAAGGCAGCTCAATGTACCATTTTGCTGCAATGCCCGTCAAGGTCCTCTGGAACAGCCTCAATCTCACTGAATCTTCATTCAATGAGTTGGAAGAACACCATAAGTGGAAGGTGGTGGCATGTGCCCCAGGATCTTCACCAGCCTTACCTTCAAACTTAGGGATGTTCGAGGGAAGTTTGGTGGGAACAGGTGGCCACAAGGGGTCATGCCTCACCGAATCGTTCATCAACTTTGATAATTCTGGCAAGTTCAAGGTTGCCAGAAAAGGAAGCTTTGGCCTAGCCTGTGTATTAGAGGTACTATCTTGGGTATTAGAGGGACTTGCCCTCGATCGCCCATAAGTAAAGGTGGGGTTTCCCCTAGACATCAGTTGTGAGGTGGGTAGGTTGCTTTGGAACGGGTTCCATCCGTAAGCCACCGGATTTTGGGCGGGAGGTGCATTGTAAGTGGTTCGGGCCGTCCCCATAGAAGTAGGGGTCTGAAAGACTGGAGCAGGTATCCCTCCACTAAACAAAGAGAAGGGAGAGCTCGTGTATGGGACCGAAATAGGGGTTTGGTAGCTTTGCCCATAAGAGGTGTTACTGCCAAACTGCACTCCTACATATGAAGGAGGTGGACCTACATATGGACTGGATGGGGGTATGTGCCCCCCATTCCAAGGGAATCCTTGGACAAAGGCCGAGGATCCCACCGGTCCACTGTGGGTAGTGTAAGGGAAAGAAGAAGGAATTGTAGGCATACTAGGAATCCCAGTAGCCATATCACCAGACATACTTCCTATGTTCGAGTAAACCGGTGGTTGAACCACCCGGCTTGCTGGAGTTAAGGGTGTGGAAGGTAAACTAGATCTAGGGGTACTAACCGGGGGAGGTAGTACCCCTTCAACCGGAAGGGTTGAGGTGAAAACAAATGAACTTTCTCCCTCAGAAGACATAGCTCTACCTACAGGTACACCTAGCACTAGTGAACTAAAAGGCCTAACCTGCACGATCACTGGATCGTTCAAATCAGTCAAGGGGGTATTATAATTTCTTGCAAACTCGTCAGCTTGCAATTCTTCTACCTCAATTGTATCAAAGTTAAAGCAGTTAACTATTAATTCCGGTTCACCGAGAACCTCACTTACTCCTACTGGTTCAAAAGAACCACCTGTGCTTAATCTCTGCCTTTGGGGTAAAGGTGGAGGTTCCAGTGGTGAGAGAGGAGGAAGGTTTCTCAACCTTCTTGACCTTCTAACAAGTTGGTCCTCCAGAATTAAGACTTTAAATAATCACACCCTAAGGCCAACTAAACACAAGCAGATCCACAGAGCACACACTAAAAAGATCATAGAGTTTCAAGCAACCAAAACAGGCTATAAAGATATGCTTTCCCGAAGAAAGATGATGAACAGTTACTTGGCGTCCTTGAGGGGTTCTTAGGCACAAGCGGAGGAATCACCCAACCGCCCTCCTACACTTTCCACAAGGGTTATCTTCCAAGTTCATTCAAGGTGAACCAGAAATAACCTCCTGGTTTACCTAGGTATGAGCCCTAAAAAGACAAGAGACTAAGGCTACCTTGACAATACCTACTATCTGGGGGGACAGTCGCAAGTCGAACTCGTACGCATGGGCAGGGTAGCTGAGCCCGAAATTCTGCCTAGACAGAATCCCCAGATGCATAAAATTCCTAGGTTACGTTTTGACAAGGATTCGGGGGGTTATCCCCTCTGTCCAAGCCTCCACGCGGCTTAGTGCTTAACTCCCGTTTGAGAGGAGCTTCCCAGATACAGGGGTAGAACCAAGGATTTACCTAACGAATGGCCCACTACGTTTGAGTTTATAGTTTGTGGGAAGTTTACACTCCCTAGCCCACAAACCTAGCCTAAGCTAGTAGGTGGAAGGCCCTAAAAATAAAAACTTACTAATAGATTTTAAATTTAAGCTTTAATTTTAAGGGCTGTTCTTTACTCAAAGGAAGTGGAAGTGATGGACTGTATGATGTTATGACTCAGCAGAAAATAAATGAAAGCAAAAGGTGCATTTAAAGCAAACTATCACTATAAAATAAACTGCTTTTCATTTTTTCAAATAAATATTGATGAACTATATGCAGCAAAAAGAGAAACTAAGCCTATATGTTTTTGTATTTTTCTGAGATAGTATTTCTTAAACTAAAACAAACACTACTCTAATGCAAAAATTATAATGCAAAAGATTAACTATGTTTTGTTTTTCACTTTAAAAAATGCTCAAAAAACTACTGTGCATGTATAAATGCAATGCTTGAGTAAACTTGACACTTATAGACTGTATAAAAAACACAAACTGAAACTAACAGGAAAACAGAACCTAAAAACCAGCAAGAAAAGCAGGCCAGGACCTCAACTTGGGTGCAAACAATGACCAAGAGATCACTGCATACTTTCAAACAGGCAGGTGCAAACCAATAACTGACAGACAATAGACTGGACAAACAGAGTCTAAGACCCTGATCACTGATCTAGACTCAAGCACTCAAACCAACAACCCAAACAGGCCAGAAAGTTTCAAGATGCAACAGTAAATAAGACAAGTAAAAAGAACCCAAGGGATTCAAAAAGCACTAAGATGTGATCACCTGATACACTCAGACAACTCTGCAACACTCTTAAAGAAATTCTTAACAGAAAACAGGACTTATAACAAGCCAAAGAAAAAGCAAACTTTGACACAAAAATCACAGTTTTCAGGAGTATGCGCGACTGTGTAGTAGTGTAGGTCGCGAATGATGCGCGACTGTGTAGTAGTGCAGGTCGCGAATGATACGCGACTGTACAGTGGAACAACCCGCGCATAAGACTTAGTACTCGCGACTATCCAGTGAGACAACCCGTGTATGGGTATAAAAGAATTCTCAAAAACAGAGAAAGACCCAAGAATTTCAAATGCTACAGTAAGTAAGAAAGCAGGACAAAAAATCACAAACAAAACTTTGAGCAATGACTGGTCAGGACAACAGAAAAAGACCTAAAGCAGACTTGGCTTCCCCACTGGAGTCACCAGTTCTGTTGTACAGAATAATTCACCTAATAACCTAGGTCTGGGGGGTTACCAACATACTCTTAACTTGCAGACAGTTTGACTCTAAAATCACAGAATAGGAAATAGGAAAGTAGCAGGAACTTACTTGTAAAATACGAAGGTTAATCCAAGCAAGCTTCTTCCTCTTTGCTCCACTTCCAAAGTCTCCAAGATAGTTCCTCCTTCACCTGTTAATAAACACTCTTCCAGATACAAAGCAATTCATATATATAGATGCAGGTTAGGCAAATCATATATCATATTGAAATGTAAACATTTACCAATCTACAAGATATGAAACACATATGGAAGAAGTAATATCTTTATTAACAATAATAGAAGAGAGTTTAGGTTACAACCCAATGTCTGAACAAGGACTCCTCTGTCACCAAAGGACTTTGAGTTTCTCTTCTCCAAAGATTTCTGTAGACAATCCACCAGCATAACTTTGCTCGGGCCAAGTATA
The DNA here is from genome assembly GCA_001517045.1 of Pseudotsuga menziesii. Lineage (NCBI taxonomy): Eukaryota > Viridiplantae > Streptophyta > Pinopsida > Pinales > Pinaceae > Pseudotsuga > Pseudotsuga menziesii. Next base: position 235,606 of record LPNX010066032.1, on the reverse strand, counting down.
TATCCAACCCCCTCCCCAAGGCCTCTATTTATATGGATGAAATGAGGCAGTTCTCGAAGGTTAGGGAGGTTATAGCAGTTAGGAATATTAAGCTAAATGAATGAACTAATCTTCCATTATCGAGTGTTTTTAAATATTAATTTTGAGGAAACCATGCGCGGGTTCGTAGTAGAGCAACCCGCATATGATATGCGACTCTATACAAGTGCAACCCGCGTATACATGTATGTACGACCTGCTAAACATGATACTCGCGTATGATGCGCGAGATGTCAATAGATATAGTCGTGTATGCTACTCAAAATCTCAAAATGGCAAAGTAATCAGCTGGGCATATAGGCAATGTATTCCATCATCAACCAAGGTATAATGAAACTAGGCAAACCTCAATCTATAAGTGTCCTTTTGTGTGCCGACCTGAGGGATTTCAGCACCGGACGGAGAGGTGCCAATCAGGTGTATAACAATGTGTGGATCAAAAGCTCGGGATTTTCCCTTAGAGCGTCATTGCGAGTTGCTAGCACAGAGTTACAACCTAGTTGCGTTTGGACTAGGCTCAGATAATTTAAATGTTTGGGGATTTTGTTACATATATATGCAAACAAATACGATCTGGGGTTTAAACATAGGAACGGATGGAAAGAAAAAGAAACGAGAATCTAGAATGGTAAACCCCTTTGTATATTTTATAACACCAAATCTATAGCCTATGGTTGATATCGTAGTTCTCATGATAGCAGCGAGTATTATCTTATATCAACCAATGATTACAACCTGCCAGAGCCCTAAAGTAGCACACGACCTAGGACATAGATGCTCATGAGCCAAAACTTGTTTTGTACATTGTGATTACTACTAATTCTGATACTGGAATCCATGGGAATCTAGGCACGCCAACACATCTTAGTTTCATACCGAGGGATTGGGCTAAGTTTTGACATGCCAGATCTAGATAGATCATGGTTGCATTGTGGTCTACTGATTTATTTATTTTTTGTTTCTAGATTTGGAAGATTGTAGCTGTGTTGTAATGTAATACCGGATAGGTTATAATAAGGATAGAGAGAATCCGGGTATGGGAGTTGGTATCGATTTATGATGTTTTACCTATATATACCTTCTTATAATTATTTTCTCTGACATGACTACTACTTAAAGCCTATGGGTTTGTATAAGAAGGAAGATGATATTAATATAGCCTTTAACGTATATTATATTGTATGCATCCAATAATTAATTTGGGTATGTTTAGGGTCAGGATTTCCATTAATGATCAATCCTAGTTTGTGTTAAAGATTTTCATTAAAGTCAAGAGATAGGAATATAGAAACTCTCTATAAAATGAAGTCCTTGAAGTGTGAACAGGAAGAGTTTATGGCAATTACGTTATTGCGGATTGTAACTTCTAATGAATATATTTGTAAATGCTCTCAGAGGAAGAGAGTTTATGGCAATTATGATATTGCGGATTGTAAATTTTAATGAATTTAATGTCACCAGATGTGACACCCTTTTGGTGGATGTAACCCCAAGGTTGGGGTGAACCACGTACATCTCTGTTCCATCTTCTTTTCATGTGTCGAATGTCTTCTTGCATATGTTTGAATCTTTTACTTTCTTCGTGTTATTTCATGATGCTGTGCTGTAGCCTTGTTAATGCCCTATTTTGGCTACTGTAGAAGATAATCAATAAAAGTTGTCCACACATAGTATTGGATTAAATGCATTGATGATGATAACGCTACATTTTTAATTAGTGTTATGTGGTTCAAAATATGATGCTTAATACAAATGCATGGTAAATAATTATTGGTGTTTTTGTAGGCTTATATTGTAATGGTATAGTTATTGAAAGAAGGACTACTCGGGATGGACAAAAGGTCTGTTATATATTTTTGGATTTACATCTTGGGGGCGTATATGAGTAACTAATGCTTTGGCAATGAGCTACTAGTTTCCCCAGTATGCAATTCCCCACACTCAAGAGATTTAATACGGTTGTCTTGTTGATATAATGAATTGTCATACCCATTTCTCACATCTCTTCAGTTGATAAAGCTACGAAATGACCCATATGTTGAAAGGTAGAAGTCATTTTTAATGTTTAAAATACAGAGATATGTTATGATCAAGACTAGTCTGATAGTGTGAATGGAAGTGTTTTATGCTGTCGAAAAAGCTTTCTTTTAATCTTTATAAAGAGACTGTTAGAAAGTGGATAACCTATAAAAGATCTTGCAGGTTATAGTTTGGTTACATCATCTATAACAATCTTAAGTAATTCGGTCTTCAAATTACATGGTTGTTTTCCCGTAGAGGAGGATGAATGTAAGGATAAAATAATTGTTTTGTAATGCATATAGTGTTGACATTCTCACATTCGATTTGTCGTGCTTCATTCAAATGCCATATCTGCCACTAATGCTATCAGCCCTTTTTGTAGTAATTAGCAAAACAAAGCACAAAAAAAGTTTTACCTCCTTTTTGACATCAATCTCCAAGAGGGGCACTACATTAATGACCCAGTGGGGTCAAGAAAAATTAATGTAATTCAGAATATTTTATTTATAAATAAATAAATGATGAGACAACAGCTCAGGGAAGCTATTAAAAGAGTGTTTACTGGTCAATTGGTGGAGGAGACTCGATGAAGAGTACACTGACAAGTGGCAGCATCCTCAAACTACTTCCAACTATTGCAGGTGGCAACTTCCCTATATTTGTGGTCATGATTCCCCAAGAAAGTGGAATCAGAGTAGGTGGCTCATTAAATGAAAACTGACCCAAAAGACCTAGGAATCTCTATAAAATTTCCCATTGAAGATAGCTGAGTCTGCTCATTCTAGAGGTGATCATTCAAGGTGAATGAATTTACTCAAGAGAAATTCAATGGAGGGGGATTACTGAAGTGAGTTTGAGGGGTTAACTATTGAGGCTAAACTTATTGCAGCTTTTAGGCTGAAGTTCATACTGCTGTGAGTAGATTTTAATTACTGAGGTAATTGGACCAGTTAGGTGACAAAGGTCTTAAAGTTATATTCTCCACCTAGTTCTCTACCAAGAAGACCAGGAACAAGCTCAAGGGTCCTGAGGAAGCGTTTTCTGAGCACTCTCCAGGAGTTTGGTTGGGAGGAACAACCTCCTTAAGCTGTTGTTGTCTTATCACTGACATGTTCTATTTTTCTTTATGTTATTATATTTGTTTACTATTTGCAGTAAAATGTTTATTAGCTTCTAAATACAGGCATGTTAGTATTTTAGGGTTTATGAAGAAAGGCGTAATTGTGTAATGTTAGACTTGGTAAATTACAAATTATGATTAGAAATAGAAATGAATATGCAAAATGAGAAACATGTAGAATTAGAATTTCCATACTATATTTTTCCATGCCTGACTCAAGCAATACTCTAGTACAGCTAGGTGTTTAGATGAATAAGATGACTCTTTTACTTGAATGAAAACTATAACTAGATTTTACTTTAGTTTGCTTATGATTTCTAGTGTAAAGAAGTAGTAAATATTGTCTGCATTTATTTACTTCAGTTATAAACTAAAAGATAGGTATGTAAAAGAATAGTAATAATATTATTATAGAAATAATTCTAGTATTAGTATTCTTTATCAAATATAGAGATTACAGTTTAATACTCAAACATAAGTATAGTAAATAGGCTAACATATAAGAACCAGGTAAAAAGAATTTGTAAAATATTTTTTATAACATTGAATTCTAGACACTGTGTGTCTCTGTCTAAGACAGAAGGATTCTACTATAATCTATTTAGAACCACATAAGTCTCTACAGTAATACACTACTTAAAATTTGAAAGATAAATATATCCTTTTCACTAGTATGCATCATTAAAATCCTAATCTTTCTTAGCTGAAATTTATAAAGAAAATTGTAAAAATCATTAAAGAACTCATTAAATAAATAGAGCTAAGAATTACTAAGTATAATAATACTATTATCGAGCTGTAGGGTTTATTTATTAATTAACCCTTTTAAGCCAAAAACCAGAGTAAAATATAACTCTTAAACACAGTAATTTTTCCCATAAACTGTGCATTAGAAGTCATTATAAATACAGGGTAATAAATTAAATTATTACATAAGCAAATTATTGAAAACAGAAATTAAAATAATCAAATATTGCTTAAACCATTTGCAAATACAGAATCCATTAATAAGGAATGGCTTACAACCTTTAAAGTCAAAGGGTCGAGGTTCAGGCTTGTTAACAAACCAACTATGCAATATATATATATATATATATATATATCCAACAGTAACCATTTTTTAACTGACAGGTAAAAACCGTAAAACATTTACAAATCTTGACTGTTCCACAGTCTTTCTTCACCTACAGAATCCATGGTAAAAATTAAAATACACTAGGCAGAGGTCGATAGCCTCAACGAGTTAGAGCTCTCTATCGTTTAAAAAAAAAGAAGCAATTACATTGTTTAGGCTGCAAGGATAAAAACACAAGATAAAAACCATTTTACATCATGGCTTCCAGAGCCTTCTTCATCCTGCAAGAAATACCCTTCAAGGGTTTCTAAAAACATTGACAAGTAATAAAAAATCCTTGAAACATAACTAACAGAGAACCGAGGCTATACTTTTCAACCATAGGAACCACTTCCAACAACCACAACCGCATGCAGGAAGAACCCTCGATAAAACCAGGGCTTACCAGTTGGATTCCCATGAAAGGAATGAAGTGTGAGCTCATTTCCACCTACAGTATTGGAGCCAGTAGCAGGAACCTGCAAGTTTGAAACCAAATCATTTTAAATAGTTGTTGCATAAAATTGTAAAACCCTCGTAAGAAAAACAAATGAAAAACCGAGTTAGGGTAAGTATTTACCTTTTAAACATAGAGTTGAAACTGAGAAGAGATGGCCACACCAGGTCACATTGGCACCGAATCGAAAGACAAGAAACCTTGAAGTCACCTCTGCGAAGGAAAAAGCAAGAAAACCGACTCAAGTATACAAATGCAGAAGCTATATGTGAATAGCTGCAGGATTGAGAAAAGTACATTCTTCGGGCCACAATGAAAAGCTAACAACCACACTAGCGCTATAACTTTCAACACTCAGAGAGACCAAACCATCAACGACTTCTCCCAACAGTCACAACATAGTATTTGCAAGAGAAATGCCAAAGGTTTGAAGGTAGTTACAGGCCTCTCATGGCTGCGAGCTTTCAGCTCGGCCAGCACAAGGAGGAACCCATAGTTTGCAATGCAACTGAATAAGGGTTTCAAGGTTTTAAGTCAACAGTTGAGTGGATACAAATAGTGCACATGCCCTTCCAATAATTTCAACAAGTGTGGGTCGAAACCTATAGTCAGCACTGCAATCAACAATTTCGAATTATTAAACGAACAATAATTCCAAAACTATGTAACATATGATTGCCAATGATATATACATTATGCCATGAAGATTTGCAAAGCATAGGTCCTAAACCATTACTTATGATACGAAGTATTATAGATTATTTTCCAAGTTTTAATAGTTTCCTTTTTATTCATTTACTAAAACTTTGTATAAAGATCATGCAAAGACCACTAATCAGTTTGCATTAAGTCTTAGTCATAGCTAAGGTGCGTTCCAGTTGTAAATGGAAGATGCATATGAAAGTAAATAAGAGAACATCCTTATTTAATGAAAAGACCTAGGTTAATGTAAAATAATATGCACCGTTGGGTGTTAAGTCATAGGAGTTTCAAGTAACTCTTATACAACAAAAGTAGGTTGGGATGATGATTTAGGAACTACTAAGTAGTTCATGTCTAAAATTCTAAACAACCATTGTTAAATGTAAATTTGATAAACATAAGTAACTTGATCATTCTTTAAGAGGAGGACTTCTAGTGAGTCGTGAAGTGAGAATAGCTCACGGGGTCTTCACTTGTTTACCAATATCCTATCACGTTAGTTCATATTGTGGGTTTTAAAATTATAAAAAATCAAACCAATATATTGCAGGTATTGGGGGGATGAGGGGTTTAAGGTGGGGGTGGATAGGGTGGTTTATAAGGATTGAGGTATAAAATGGGGTGGGGAGGAAGTTTTAAATATTGGGAGGGGGTTTCAACAAAAAGAGTTTGGGTCAATATCTCTCGAAATTAAGGGTATTCTTTAATATCCCATGATTGCACATGCTATGTGAGAGGTTCACTAGGTGAAGTCCCCATGGAATAGCTACAAAAACACTAAAGAGTTTGAAGTAAGATTAAGCCAAAACTATGATCTCTATTCTCTCTATGGGAATTTATAAATAACCAGTTCTGTAAACACAAGAAAACCAAACCATATTCTTTAGATTTGCAGAGGATAATCTTCATACGATTGAAGGAACTTTGGTTGGTACTTGTTCTGGCCAATTTAAACCCTTGTTTAGGTTTGATAAAAAGTTATTATGGTGTTAGTTATAAATACAACTATGAATTTATAACAACGGAAAAATAATTGACTTTACCTTCCTGTAGACAAGCAGCTTATTTAACGTTCTCTTAAACTAGCATCTTAACATGCTAGGAAAGTAATTTTCTTGACGTAATTTAAAATAACACCTACTGATCTTATGCTTAACTGCTAAACCTATAAGGAACCAAGAGTCCAATTGAGTTAGCAGAACGCTAAGTAAGCCCCGATCTCAAACAAGATTTCTTACCTACTTGACAAAAGTAAATCATCGGTATATCTAGTAGTAACTTAATGCAAGTCCTTTTCTAACTCTAATAAAATTAAAGATGTTAAGTCATTAATAGTACTAACAAAGGTGTTTAAGATTACATCCTTTAGTTTACATATTCTTTTAAGGAAACAGTCCCATGATCTTTTATAAACTGTTTCATTTTCCGCTAACCACTGGGAGTTACTTAGCTGTGATTTTAGACATTTTATGTCACTTTAAAAATTTTAAATTTTTACAAAATTTTGGGTTATTGCATGTGGTATCAGAGCACAAGGTTCAAACACTAGGCCTTAATGAAGCTCAACTTGCTTATATGGAATAGTAAATTTAAATAATTATGCTGATGTTGTTTTCTTTGAATGATACACACAGAGAAATTTGTTTTTGAGTTAATGACATGTATGGAAAGATTGGAAGAATATGCAGATGAGGAATCTCCTTACACTAAATGAGATAATCTACAAAAATAATCTATACAAGAAGATATAACCAATAATTCTTCCGAACTACTACAAACAGTTAAAGAATTAAAATCGGATATGGAACTAGTTAAGAAAGAAAATGAGAGGATTCTGAGAGCTCAAGAGGAGCTGAATCAGATCTTAATAAAAAGGTTTCATACTGAGGGAAAGGGTAAAAGAACTGAGTATCAAGATATAGGTTATTAGCATAAGTATAAAAAGACTAAACCAGTTAAAAATGAAAGTAGCTCATCATCCGAAGTATATGGTGATAAACACAACTCTCATTATACTAGTGACAGTAGTGAAGATAACCACCATACTAGGAAAAGAGAATATAAACCTTATGAAGAAATATCTAGGGAGTTCAAGAAGATCAAGCCGCGAACATTTAATGGAGAAACTGAAAAGGAGGAAGAAGCAGAATCTTGGCTATCCGAGATGAAGAAGTACTTCCAAATTTATATCTATTCTAATCAACTAAAGGCCAAGATGACTATTTATAATCGTATGGGAAAAGATGATATATGGTGGCAGGACTTAAAAAGAGTGTAAGGTATAAGAGAGAAAAACATAAATTGGAGCACATTCAAGAAATATTTCAAAAAGAATTTTTTATCTGAATAGTACTATGAGGAAAGGGCTAAGGAATTCTACGAGTTAAAAATGGGTACAATGAATACGAAAGAACTGAATAGTAAATTTCTAAGTCTGCTAAGGTAGGTGCCATACATTGTGGATGAGAAACCTAAGGTACAACGGTTTCTTAGTTGTTTACCTTATCATATAAAGGACAAGATTGAGTATGACAATCCAAAAAATCTAGAAGAAGCCATGAGAAAAGCGAATTTCTGTTATGAATAGAATCGTAAAAAGGAGAGTATGGCAAACTAGAAGGCCAAAAGAAATAATAAATTCGAACAAAAGAAGAAAGAGTTTGTACCTAATCGAAATTCTAAAAATAATAACACAATAAATTTTTCTAATAAGAATTACCAAGGGAATAAAAGTAATTCACAGACCAATCAGAATAATCAAAAGAATAAAGAATCTGCTAACAACCGCAGTAACTACACAAAGAACTTTGAACAAAAAGAACCCATAAAGTGTTGGGAATGCAATGGTCCATGTTATGCATCGGTCTATCCCAATTGGAAGAAGACTGTTAGCAACATCCACACAATACAGGAGGAGATGTGTCAAAACCCCAAATTTTCACAAAAATTTAAAATTTTGAGGTAACGATAAAAGCTAAATCTGTGGTCTACTAATAGCTAACGGATTGCAAATAAAAGAACAGTTAAGTAATTAGTTTCACTAAATCTTAATTATAATAACTTAATAGTTTATTTTCATAACAAGAATAAAATCTTCTTGTGTGCTGTTTACTTCAGTTTACTGATTAGTCTTTTCATGTCAAGTAGGTGGAATCTACTTTTGAATCCGGGGCTTACTTAGCAATTGTGCTAACGCAAATGAATACTGATTCTTATAGGTTTACAGGTATGATCGAACGAGTATGTATTAAAAGATATTTTCAAGTGTCAGCAGTATTTTATTTGAAATTAAAAAAGCTTAGTAATTAAGCTACTAAACTCTAGGCAGCTCCTATAAGGTAAAACCATTTGGATTCCTTCAGTTTTTCTAGTAGACAAGTTCGGAAGTAAGTAACGACAGTAAAATATGTTTGTGACTCTAAACATTAGAATCTCAGTTACAAGTATTTCTACTTTAGTCTATGTAATTTGTGATGTTTATAAAGATTGTTATTATCAGTATTTATGCAATAGTACATTATCTTGACTGAGCAACAATTATCCCACGATTCGCTTCTACAATAAAACTTACAGTCTGATAAACTTGGACAGTATAAGTTCGATTGTATGAGCTGTAAGCCATCAAGCCTTGCTTCATAAGATCATTGTTTTACCTATACTTTAATTTTCATATTAAACCCTGAGGTTCTAATAACTTTTAGACTCAAAGGATTCATTCCTATTCTAGTTATTTTGTTTAGTTTTATAAGTACTTATTACCCATTTGGCTTGGTGAATCTTTTAGTAATTTCCAATTTGAGTCGTAACTCAAAATTCATGAACATAATGTTGCTATGAACTGTGCAACAGAATTACATAAAAGTGTTATGAAACGTTTGTACCCTTCATAGTTATACTATCAAAGAGTTATCGATTCTTAAGTGATTGGTAAACATGCATATTCTATTTGTTAAAAAGTCACTCTGTCTAAATCTAGCTCCAGGTTATAAATATGTTAAGATTAGAGTTTATGATCCTCCAACTTATTATTTTATGCCATTTAATAATTATAACTTGTGAAGCCTTTGTATAAGAGATTTACCATTTATAAATTATAATCTTGTACAAAAGAAGTTATAGTTGATTGGTGATTAGCATGAGTTCTCCCATAAAGTACTTGATCTCTTATCTATGTTAAGGATATAAACAATGATCTCTATTTATAAATAAGACATAAAAAATTTATATTTATCTATAAATAAGATATGAATTATTGAATTTTTATCTTATTATAACAACCATGTTTAGAGGAGAGATATGCAACCAATCAAAATGCAAACTTGATATTGTAAAAATAATAACATGATGATTATAGTGGAATGAGTATTATGCAACGAATGATTTTGGGTTTAAACTAAGGTTTAGAAATAAAAATCCACGATAGACCAACGTACCAAAAATTATTGATACTTTAACCTTACACTAGCAAATGATATGATGCAAGTTAACATTGGAAAGCATGACAATTATTGAGTTAATGATATAGTTATTCCACGTTCCAATGAGTAAATAATTTGTTTTGTTCTACGCAGGCACCATAGTCTTCGACCCACAGTGTGTTTGATTAGTTTGCTACGTGGTCATTTCCTGTCCACACATGGGGGATATAAAATACTACCAAAACCTAACCATTATCATTTTCATCCTACAATTTTCGTTGGCTCTAGGGTTGCTTTGATTGTCTCCCATGGCGGCCGTCATTCCTCCTTGTTCTGGTTGTCTTGTGCCTTGGTTCCATGCTGCGTTTGTCATTAGTGCATGGTTTTAAAAGCCATTTCCACTGGCTTGGTTCTCAGTCTGCGACTTGTGGATATTTCTATTGCTCGTGACTTGTTGTCTATGTAGCTCTCCTTTCGCTTCCTTCATAGCTTGCATTATACTTCAGTTACCGGTTACTGTTCTTGTGGCTCGCCAATGTGAGAGGTATTTACTGTGCAGGCTGTTGGGTCTTCGTTTTCATAGCCTGTAGGTGACAATGCTTTGTTGAGGTTGCTCGTTGTTCTCTTCTGACAGGTAAATAATACTTCGAGTTCATTTATTTTGTTGTCAAATTTACTTTGTTGTTACAATAGTTGTATTGGTATATTTAACTGATAGTGGTTTGTTACCTTGCTTGCAGGTACTTGCCACTATAAAGCTTGCACAATGAGAAGTAGACAATCCCCTATAAAGGCCGTGGCTTGTGGTTCATTTTCGGGTAAGCCCTGTTGTCCAATTGTTGGATTTTTCACTCTACTAGTGTTAGGGTGGTCAATGGACTTGCTCAGGGTTTTGGAAAACCCTCCCTTGACTCGCCACAAGTTATGTTATTATGTTAGTGTTTCTACAGGCTATTGTTGTAATGTTTAGAATCAAACCCTCCCTAGGGTAGACTCGGTTTATATTGAGCACTATAATTAGTTGAAGATTTGGATTTATGGCCGAGTTTAAGTTTGTAGTTTTTGTATTGACAATACTATTGTGAAACTTGTTTTGGTTGACAGAAGTATATACTATACTCTGTGTAATTCTAGGGATTTTACCCTTATTGAATATAATGAATTTTATACTCAGTCGAGTACTCTGTAAGGGTTTATAATTAAAAAATTTAAGGCTGATACTTACAGCCGTAACTAAAATCTTGCTTTTTTTGATTGAAGTTATAGATTAGGGTTTGACTTGTAAAAACCCATGTTTTGATATATATTATTCTTGTTATAATAATTATACAGTTTTTCTATTTTATTCTATTTGTCCTTAAAGGACTGTGAGTAAATTAATATTTGTCCTTCAAAGGACTGTGAATAATTTATTCTAACCTAGTTATTTAATGGTTACATAATTTATGTAAATTAGGTTTTAATGTTTTGGTACTTGTAAATGAATAATTTTAAGGGTTTAACCCTAACATTTATTTCTATAAATGTACGCTGTTAGCAGAAGAAAAGCATGGTTTCTTTTATAAATACATTTATACATGTTGCTCATTAATGTAATTCATTTCTCTATATAAAATTTTTAGTTGGGTCTTTAATAGTTTTTAAAAGAATTAACTTGTGTTTAACCTAGGTTACTACAGTATATAAAAAAAAATACGAATAGATTACGCTCAGAATATGAGCTAGGGTTTATTCTTCTTTAACTTTTATAGAGTATTATTTTCTGTATTGTTATCTTGTAAATTCGATTATTGTCACACAGTTTTCTTCAGTTTGTTTTTAAGAATTATTAATTTTATAAACATCATTGTTTAATCTTAATAATATTATTATCTGTATTAATAATATTGTTATCTATGAATAATGTATCCTCTTAAGTTTAAGTTGGTATTTATATATATCAAATAAGACTGAGAGTAGTGTATAGTAATTGTGTTTATTTAATAAAATTATCTTTGTAATCTTGCTGAAAGAAAATAAAAACTTTCCTATTTGTTAATACTCTTTACATCTATACTGACTGTAAGTGTATAAGGACAATTTCTTATTAATAATAACTTAAGCATAGGTTACTACTGTCCTTTAATTAATGAGAAAAGAATACTGTAATATTTATCAAGTTCTTATTTAAAGTTCAGATAGTTGCAGGTAAACTAGTTAGCACTAATGGAAAAGAGATAAACTATCCGTATTATTTTTACATCTTTTCTTAACATAAATGCTGAACATAAACATTCATCTAGTAATACTAGTTCTTCTATTTCAGTATAAATGTACAGTTTATAGAAGTATATATTGTGCATAAGAATGAATTATATACCTAAACATACTACTGTTAATAAATAATATGATTCTCATTCTTTTCTGATATTCTAAATACACAGTATAGTTCTGACAACATCTATACAAAACAGATTAATAATCTTTCTAGAAAACAACTATCTACTGAAAGAAAACATTTCAATACTCTGAAAAACATAAGTATTCTATTCATTCATATTCCTATCATACTTCATTCATTTAAACACACTACTTGTGCTAGAGTATGATCTAGATTACTCCAGATGGGAAAAAACACAGGTAGGATTCATCTTTCATCAAAGTACAGATTCAGCCTGGAAACAACTAAGAGATTTCAACTTAACAATTTACAGCATAACATATAATCATTCATTATTTGTTCACACACAGATATAAACTATAACACAAAAATTAAAATATAATGGAACCTGTCTTTAAAGCTAGATGACAACAGCAATGGGAGGCTGTTCCTCCCTACCAACTCCTGGAGAGCGCTCAAATAGTGACTCCTCAGGACCCTCGAGCCTGTTCTGGTCTCCTTGGCTGGAACTAGGTGGAGCAAACAACAAAGTACTAGTCCTGAGACTCAATACCAACTCTGCATACTACAGTAAGATCTTTCAGTTACAAAGCTGTACTAGATCACCTTCCTGCAGTTTACCCCTCAAACACCTTCCTCAAAATTTCCCTTCCAAATGAATTCCTTGAAGTGCATTCACCTGAATGATTCTTCTCCTGGAATGAGCAGCCTTAGCTCTCGACATTGGGTACTTTTATTAAGATTTCCTAGGTCTTTTTGGGTTAGTTGTCATTAATTGAGCCACCTGCTCTGATCCCACTTTCTTGGGGGATCATGACCCCAAATGTAGGGAGGTTGCCACCTGCAACATAGGAAGTGTTTGAGGATGTTGCCACTTGTATTTTTTGCTCTCCACCTAGTTCCCTCCACCAACTTGATCAATAACACTCTTTTTAACAGCTCTCCCAAGCAGTTGTCTCCAATTTTATTTATTTAAAATCAAATGTTCAGAATTACATTCCACATCCTTGACTCTATTGAGTCTTCAGTTTCAACTTAGCATTAAATTTAACATAATGTATTGGAATAAAATCAAAATAGGATAACATTATTTTACAAAATTGGGGCATGTGACATACACAACCCCTTAGAATATAACATGGTCCTCGATGCTATTTATTCTTCATCCTCTAAAGTCCCTTGGAACAGAATTGGATATGCTTCTCGTATTTTACTTTCCAATTCCCAGGTGGCTTCTTCAGGACTAAGGTGCTTCCATTGCACTTTCACCTGTCCAATGGTACGATTCCGAAGTGTAATTTTCCTCCTCCTAAAGATAAAGTCCGGTTCCACTAGAAATTCTCCTTTTGGTTCCACCTGTACAACATTCCAGTTAACAACATGAGTAGCATTAGAAACATATTTCTTTAAAACGAAAATGTGAAAAACATTATGTACTCTTAAGTTAGGTGGTAATGCTAATTGATAAGCTACTTGTCCAATCCTAGACAAAATTTCAAATGGGCCACAGTAAAGAGGTGCCAATTTTGCACAACTCCCCAATCTTAGAGAGCTCTTTTTGGGCCTTACCTTGATGAACACATGTTCACCTACCTGAAACACCCTTGAAGTTATTTTTAAGTCTGCTTGACTTTTCTGTTGATCCTGTGCCACTTTCATATTTACCTACACTTGTTTCACAATTTCTTCCATTTCTTTCAACAGTTCTAGACCCAATACCAATCTATCTACTGGATTACTCCAAGAGATAGGAGTATTACATTTTCATCCATATAAAATTTCAAACGAACTAAATCTAGCTGATGTCTGATAATTATTATTATAAGCAAATTCTGCTAGATGTAAATAGTCCTCCCATTTACTAGGCTAGTCTTTCACATACATTCTTAATAAATATTCTAGTACCTGATTTACCCTTTCAGTTTGTCCATCTGTTTGAGGATGGAAAGAAGTTTTGAAATTTAATGTGGTGTTTAACCCTTTAAACAAGGACTTCCAAAAGTTTCCTGTAAAATTAGGATCTCTATCTGAGATTATGACTTTTGGGACTCCATGCAAGCGGAAAATCTGTTTTAGGAAAATATCAGCTATATTGGCAGCTTTCTAAGTAGTTTTAACAGGTATAAAGTGAGCTGCTTTGCTTAACTTATCAACTACTACCATAATAGAATCATTCTGATTTTGATTTCTAGGCAGTCCAATAATAAAATCTAGACTAATCACCTCCCATTTCCATCTAGGAATGGGTAAAGGCTGTAGCAAACCAGCTGAGTGTTGGTGTTTGGTTTTTACCTGTTGACATTCTAAACACCTTGCAATATATTCAGCTACTTCAGTTTTCATATTTGGCCAAAAATACTCTTTTCTTAACATGGTTATAGTCTTTTGATAACTTGGATGACCTGAATATGGTGTTTTATGAATTTCATCCAGTATTAACAGCTTGACCTTAGGTACGTTAGGTATATACAGTTTATCTTTATACAGTAAAAATTCTTTTTCATTTAAACTGTAACCTTTTATTAGGTTTTCTGTTGGGTTTTCCTTAGCTTTTTCATCTTGTTTTATTCCTTCTTTAAGTTGTTCATCTAAGTCTGAAACATAAATATTGATTACTGTTGCAAAATTCAGCCTTGTGTTCCTACTTAATGCATCGACAACTTTATTTTCTTTACCTTTTATATGTTGGATTTCGAAATCATACTCGCTTAAGAAAGCTAACCATCTAGCTTGTCTGGCATTTAAATTAGGCTGATCTAAAAGGTACTTCAATCCTTTATTATCAGTCATTAAAACAAATTTTCTGCCAATTAGGTGATGTCACCACATTTTAAAGGCGTGTATTACAGCTGCTAATTCCATATCATATGTTGCATAATTCTTTTCGTGAAATTTTAACTTTCTAGATTCATAGGCAATAACATGCCCTTCTTGAGTTAGAACACCACCTAAGCCATCATTACAAGAATCAATGCACACTACAAATTCTTTATTACAATTTGATATTCTTAAAATAAGTGCGCTGGTTAATAAAGTTTTTAGTTTCTTAAAGCTTTCTTCACATTTCTGATTCTAGTCGAACTTCTTTCCTTTCTTTTGCAAGGAAGTTATCGGATTTGCTATCCTCGAAAAGCCTTCAATGAACCTCTGGTAATAACTGGTAATGCCCATGAAAGATCTAACATCTGTCACGTCCTTAGGAACCGGCCAATCTTTGATTGCCCGTATATTTTTAGGATCTATGAAAATTCCTTCCTTCGTCACTACGTGACCTAAATACTGAATCCTATCCTTAAAGCAATCACACTTACTAACTTTGCAAAGAGTTGATGTTCTCACAACTCTTGCAAAACAATTTTTAGGTGTTCTTTATGTTCTTCTTCAGTTTTTGAATAGATTAGAATGTCGTCGATAAACATGACCACAAACTTATCTAAATACTTATGCATTACGTTGTTCATTAAACACATGAAGACAGCTGGGGCATTAGTAAGCCCGAATGGCATTACAAAAAATTCGTAATGGCCATATCTTGTTCTAAAGGCTGTCTTGAAGATGTCTTCATCTTTAATCCTCACTTGATGATATCCAGACCTTAAATCTATTTTTAAAAACACCGTGGCTCCACGTAGTTGATCAAACATATCACCTAGGCGGGGTAACGAATATCGATTTTTGATAGTCATCTTGTTTAGCTAACGGTAATCTATGCAAAGTCGCATAGTTTCATCCTTCTTCTTGATGAAGATGATAGGTGCCCCGCAAGGAGACACACTTAGTCGAATATAATTTTTATCAATTAACTCTTTTAATTGTGATTTTAATTCATTAAGTTCCAATATGTTCATTCGATAAGGGGCCTTTGAGCTAGGTACTGCACCTGGTACTAGCTCAATGGTGAAATCCAATTCCCTCTTCGGAGGTAATCCCATAATTTCTTCTAGAAATGCATCAACATATTCTTTTAAGACTATGATGTCTTCTACTTTTAAATTATCTGTGTTATATTTACTTTCCTCATCAGTAATTGTTACTGCATAAGCTTTACGTCCTTTTCTAACAACTCTTTTCAGTTGTAAAGCAGAAATATGTCTTACAGTAGTTTTTCTAGGAACACCTTTAATACTTAATGATTTTTCATCACTGTTTAAGAATGTGAAATTTTTTTATAACAGTCTAAAATTACTCTACGCTGTTCTAACTAGTCCATACTAATTAGCAAATCATAAGAGCCAAGTGGCAAAACATTAAGTTTAACAACAGTTTCAAATTTATCCATAAGTAAAGCACATTCTTTCACAAAACAAGTTACTTTTCTTTTAGCACCAGTGGCTAACTGAACTAACCATGAATTCTCAAACTTATCGATAGATAACTTACATTTTTCCACTATCTGAGGTGTAATATAACTGAGACTAGCTCCTGGATCAATTAAAATAGTTACAGGGGTCTGCTTTATAATACCTTCTACTTCCACCATGGAAGTTTGGTATTCAGCTTGTTGGTTCTCCAAGGCTGCGTTGATTCTGGGCATGCTCCTTGATAGTTCCCCACCGGTCATCTCCTCTTGTATGGTATGAATGTTGCTAACATTCTTCTTTCAGTTTGGACAGACTGAAGCATAGTGCGGGCCATTACATTCCTAGCACTTGACAGGCTCTTTACGCTCAAAATTCTTGGTAAAGTTTCCATGATTATTTGTAGTTTCCTTACCTTTAAAATTGTTCTGATTGTTAGGTGTACTGTTCCTATTTCCTTGGAAATTCTTGTTATTAGAATGGTTTTTGGCCTTATTGTTCTTAAAATTTCTGTTAGGCACAAAATCATTCTTCTTAGATTCAAACTTATTATTATTTTTCTTAGCCTTCCAATTGGCCAGGCTTTCTTTCTTTCGATTATGCTCAAAACAAAAAATAGCTTTTCTCATATCTTTTTTCCAAGGTCTTTGGATTATCATATTCAATTCTATTTTTAATATGATAAGGTATACAACTAAGGAATCATTGAACTTTTGGTTTCTCATCTACAAGGTAGGGTACATACCTAAGTAGACTTAAGAACTTGTTGTTCAGATCCTTCATTGTCATTGAACTTAACTTCAGTTCATAAAACTCTTTAGCCCTCTCCTCATAATACTGCTTGGACATGAATTTTTTTTTAAAATACCTCTTAAAGGTACTCCAGTTAACTTTTTTCTCTTTTATACCCTTAACTCTCTTCAAGTCCCGCCACCAAATGTCAGCCTTTCCTGAGAGGTTATATATAGCCATTCTAGCCTTTAACTGGTTAGAATAATTATATATTTGGAAGTACTTCTTCATCCCAGATAACCAGGATTCAGCTTCCTCCCCCTTCTTAGTATCTCCATTAAAAGTTGGTGGTTTTATCTTTTTGAATTCCCCAAAAATTTCCTCATAAGGTTTGTATTTCCTCTTCTTGGCTTACAGATTATCATCACTACTGTCACTAGTAGTATGGTAATTTTGTTGTTCACCAAACACTTCAGATGATGAACTACTTTCAGTTTTTGTATGCTTCATCTTTTTAGATTTTCTTTGATGATTGGCATCTTCAGAATCTGACTTTCTACCCCTACCCTCAGTTTGAAACTTTTCCATTAAGATCTGATTCAGCTCTTCTTGAGTCCTCAGAATCCTTTCATTCTCTCACTTTACAGACTCCATTTTAGTTTTTAAATCTTTTATAGTCTGTAACAGCTCTGAGGAATTTGTAGTTAAATCCTCTGGTATAGGATCCCTTGGTAAATTTCCCGTTTCTGTAGCTGGAGACTCCTCCTATCCATGCTCTTCCAGCCTTTCCATACCTACATGTTAAACTTCAGAAAAAGACAATTTTCTGTTGAATAACATAAAAATAAAATAAAATACATCAGCATAATAATTTAATTTACTATTTTATGAAAGCTATTTGGGATTCATCAAGGCCTAGTGTTTCAACCTTATGCTCTGATACCACATGTCAAAACCCCAAATTTTCACAAAAATTTAAAATTTTGAGGTAACAATAAAAGCTAAACCTGCGGTCTACTAACAACTATCGAATTGCAAATAAAAGAACAATCAAGTAATTAGTTTCACTAAATCTTAATTATAATAACTTAACAGTTTATTTTCGTAACAAGAATAAAATCTTCTTGTGTGTTGTTTACTTCAATTTACTGATTAGTCTTTTCATGTCAAGTAGGTGGAATCTACTTTTGAATCCGAGGCTTACTTAGCAATCGTGCTAACACAGATGAATACTGATTCTTACAAGTTTATAGGTATGATCGAATGAGTATGTATTAAAATATCTTTAAAAGTGTCAGCATTATTTTATTTGAAATTTAAAAAGCTTAGTAATTAAGCTACTAAACTCTAGGCAGCTCCTGTAAGGTAAAACCATTCGGCTTCTTTCATTTTTTCTAGTAGACAAGTTCAGAAGTAAGTAACGACAGTAAAATATGTTTGCGGCTCTAAACATTAGAATCTTAGTTACAAGTATTTCTAATGTAATTTGTAATGTTTATAAATATTGTTATTATCAGTATTTATGCAATAGTGCATTATCTTGATTGAGTAACAATTATCCCACGATTCGCTTCTGCAATAAAACTTATAGTCTGATAAACTTGGATAGTATAAGTTCAATTGTATGAGTTGTAAGCCATCAAGCCTTCCTTCATAAGACCATTGTTTTAGCTATACTTTAATTTTCATATTAAACCCTGAGGTTCTAATAACTTTTAGACTCAAAGGATTCATTCCTATTCTAGTTATTTTGTTTAGTTTTATAAGTACTTATTACCCATTTGGCCTGGTGAATATTTTAGTAATTTCCAATTTGAGTTGTAACTCAAAATTCATCAACGTAATGTCACTATGAACTGCGCAACAGAATTACATAAAATTGTTCTTATGAAACATTTGTCCCCTTCATAGTTCTACTATCAAAAAGTTATCAATTCTTAAGTGATTGGTAAACATGGATATTCTATTTGTTAAAAAGTCACTCCATCTAAATCTAGCTCCAGGTTATAACTATGTTAAGATTAGAGTTTATGATCCTCCGAATTATTATATTATGCCATTTAATAATTATAACTTGTGAAGACTTTGTATAAGAGATTTACCATTTATAAATTATAATCTTGTACAAAAGAATTTATAGTTGATTGGTGATTAGGATGAGTTCTCCCATAAAGTACTTGATCTCTTATCTATGGTAAGGATATAAACAATGATCTCTATTTATAAATAACACATAAAACATTTATCTTTATCTATAAATAAGATATGAATTATTGAATTTCTATCTTATTATAACAACCATGTTTAGAGGAGAGATATGCAACCAATCAAAATCAAACTTGATATTGTAAAAATAATAACATGATGATTATAGTGGAATGAGTATTATGCAATGAATGATTTTGGGCTTAAACTAAGGTTTAGAAATAACAATCCACGATAGACCAACGTACCCAAAATTATTGATATTTTAACCTTACACTAGAAAATGATATGATGCAAGTTAACATTGGAAAGCATGACAATTATTGGGTTAATGATATAGTTATTCCACATTCCAATGAGTAAATAATTGCTTTTGTTCTACGCAGGCACCATAGTCTTCGATCCACTACGTGTTTGATTAGTTTGCTACATGGTCGTTTCCTGTCCACGCATGGGGGATATAAAATACTACCAAAACCTAACCATTATCATTTTCATCCTGTAGTTTTCGCTGGCTCTAGTGTTGCTTTGCTTGTCTCCCATGGCAGCTGTCGTTCCTCCTTGTTCTGGTTGTCTTGTGCCTTAGTTCCATGCTGTGTTTGTCACTAGTGCATGGTTTTAAAAGCCATTTCCACTGGCTTGGTTCTCGGTCTGTGACTTGTGGAGATTTCTACTGCTCATGACTTGCTGTCTGTGTAGTTCTCCTTTCGCTGCCTTTGTAGCTTGTAGTATACTTCAGTTACTGGTTACTGTTCTCGTGGTTCGCCAATGTGAGAGGTATTTACCTTGCAGGCTGTTGGGTTGTTTTTTTCACAGCCTGTAGGTGACAGTGCTTCATTGAGGCTGCTCGTCATTCTCTTCTGACAGGTAAATAATATTTCGAGTTCATTTATTTCGTTGTCAAATTTACTTTGCTATTACAATAGTTGTATTGGTATATTTAACTGACAGTGGTTTGTTACCTTGCTTGCAGGTACTCGCCGCTGTAAAGCTTGTACAATGAGAAGTAGACAGTCCCCTACAAAGGCCGTGGCTCGTGGTTCGTTTTCGGGTAAGCCCCGTGGTCCAATTGTTGTATTTTTCACTCTACTAGTGTTAGGGTGGTCGATGGACTCGCTCAGTGTTTTGGAAAACCCTCCCTCAACTCGCCACGAGTTATGTTGTTGTGTTAGTGTTTCTACAGGTTGTTGTTGTAATATTTAGAATCAAACC
This sequence comes from Pseudotsuga menziesii, assembly GCA_001517045.1. NCBI lineage: Eukaryota > Viridiplantae > Streptophyta > Pinopsida > Pinales > Pinaceae > Pseudotsuga > Pseudotsuga menziesii. Next base: position 214,907 of record LPNX010066032.1, on the reverse strand, counting down.
CTCGCTAGGGTAGACTTGATTTATATTGAGCACTGTAATTAGTTGAAGCTTTGGCTTTACAGCTGGGTTTAAGTTTGTAGTTTTTGTATTGACAGTACTATTGTGAAACTTGTTTTAGTTGACAGAAGTCTATACTATACTCTATGTAATTCTAGGTTTTTTACCCTTCTTGAATATAATGAAGTTTATACTCAGTCGAGTACTCTGTAAGGGTTTATAATTAAAAAATTTAAGGATGATACTTACAGCCGTAACTAAAATCTTGCTTTTTTTGATTGAATTTATAGATTAGGGTTTGACTTGTAAAAACCCATGTTTTGATATATATTATTCTTGTTATAATAATTATACAGTTTTTCTATTTTATTCTATTTGTCCTTGAAGGACTGTGAGTAAATTAATATTTGTCCTTCAAAGGACTGTGAATAAATTAATATTTTTCCTTCAAAGGACTGTGACTAATTTAGTCTAACCTGGTTATTTAATGGTTACATAATTTATGTAAATTAGGTTTTAATGTTTTGGTACTTGTAAATGAATAATTTTAAGCGTTTAACCCTAACATTTATTTCTATAAATGCACGCTGTTGGTAGAAGAAAAGCATGGGTTCTTTTATAAATACATTTATACATGTTGCTCAGTAATGTAATTCATTTATGTGTATAAAATTTTTAGTTGGTTCTTTAATAGTTTTTAAAAGAATTAACTTGTGTTTAACCTAGGTTACTACAGTATATAAAAAAATACAAATAGATTACGCTCAGAATATGAGCTAGAGTTTATCCTTCTTTAACTTTTATAGAGTATTATTTTCTGTATTGTTATCTTGTAAATTCGATTACTGTCACATAGTTTTCTTCAGTTTTTTTTTAAGAATTATTAATTTTATAAACATCACTATTTAATCTTAATAATAATATTATCTATATTAATAATATTATTATCTATGAATAATGTATCCTCTTAAGTTTATGTTGGTATTTATATATATTAAATAAGACTGAGAGCAGTCTATAGTAATTGTGTTTATTTAATAAAATTATCTTCGTAAGCTTGCTAAAAGAAAATAAGAACTTTCCTATTTGTTAATACTCTTTACATCTATACTGACTGTAAGTGTATAAGGACGGTTTCTTATTAATAATAACTTAAGCATAGGTTACTACTGTCCTTTAATTAATAAGAAAAGAATACTGTAATATTTATCAAGTTCTTATTTAGAGTTCAAATAGTTGCAGGTAAACTAGTTAGCACTAATGGAAAAGAGATAAACTATCCGTATTATTTTTACATCTTTTCTTAACATAAAAGTTGAACATAAACATTCATCTAGTAATACTAGTTCTTCTATTTCAGTATAAATGTACAGTTTATAGAAGTAGATATTGTGCAGAAGAATGAATTATATACCTAAACATACTACTGTTAGTAAATAATACGATTCTTGTTCTTTTCTGATATTCTAAATACACAGTCTAGTTCTGACAACATCTCTATAAAACAGATTAATAATCTTTCTAGAAAACAACTAACTATTGAAAGAAAACATTTCAATACTTTGAAAAACATAAGTATTCTATTCATTCATATTCCTATCATGCTTCATTCATTTAAACACACTACCTGTGCTAGAGTATGATCTGGATTACTCCAGATGGGGAAAAACATAGGTAGGATTTATCTTTCATCAAAGTATAGATTTTGTTGATGTATTTGTAACTTCAGAATGTATTCTTCTATGTATCTTATATATTGTAACCTGATGTTGTTCCGGGATGTTTCTATTATGTATTTGAGTCATATTGTCATGCCCCGATGTTTCGATAAGGAGGATTAATAATGTAAACAAGTCTTGTCAAGTCATTGTGAAAGTCCCCTCAGTTTTGGGGCACTAGGGTTATTATACACTCATTAAGGTGTAGGCTCTAGTAAGTAATTGTTAAGTTGGGATGACATGATTGAGTGCACTTCAAGTGAATGGAAGAATATAAATAGAGAGTGAGACTCTCTATTTATGACACACATCATTCACTCACTCAAGTGTGGCGCACTAGTGAAGAAGGAAATACTGGGACTAGACAGAAGAAGAAGACTACTGCTGTTTTGGGAGATCTCTTACTGTTTTGGTGCTGATTCTATCTCTAAGGAAGTTGCTGTGCTTGTTATTCTCTCAGTGAAAAGATCCTAAGATCATAATGCTAGCTTATTTGATGAAAAACTAACATGGTATCAGATCTAACCTGAGAAGAAGACACTGTGTAGATGTGGCAACTAGGGATTCCTATTTTTTGGACCTTCCTCCATATATTTTCAGCAAAATTAAGGTGGAACAACTCTCCTCCTTAGGGCGCATCTTTCTGTCGAAGCAGAATTCGATTATGAGCATTTTCAGTTTTCGATGCGAAAATTAGGGCTTTCTACAGAAGAGGAATGTTTGAGTGAGAATAGCATAGGATTTTTATCCTCATCAAAACTAAAGTTTAGAGACCTGGATCAAGAAATTTGGTTGGGTGAAACTCCGGGAAAGTCAAACCCTAGTTTGACCCCGAGCTAGGAAAGACCCTAAATACTAAAATTGATAAGTTTTGGTACAATCGCTATTCCACGATTGGTGAAGTCTCAGAAGCTGAAAATTGTAGGGGCAGAATATAACATCTTGATGAACATTGTTTCAAAAAATTAGCCTCAGTTTCACTATATTCTGGGAGATATGATTCCCCCAAGTTAGGGTTCCAGCCTCTTCCAAGATTCATCCTTAAACATGACACCTAGGGAGAATTGTAATATATTGGGCTACAAAGGTCCAAATGGAATTCTTGAAGATGTTCTAGAAATTTCACGGACTTTAATTTTAGTGGTCTGAATATCAGACTCAGAAGATGAACCAGTGATCACATGTGGAATTCTGTACAACTTCACTATTCTGAACATTCCTGTAACAGGTCACCTTGGGAAAAGGATCATAAATACCAAATGATGAAACAAATTCTGATGAAACCTATGGTTCTATATCAGGGACATGCAAGGTTACCTCAGTACAAAATTGTAGACATAGAGGAGTAGAAATTACAGAGATATCATAGAAACAGTAACAGGCATTTCTGCAGAAGAAATTGAAAAATTAGGGCTTCCTGTTCCGAGAGCTTCCCTCCACTGTTTTCAGAAAAGGAGTACATTAGATAGCTCCATTTGAAGAGATATATCTGTTTATCCAATCAGATCTAAAAGATTCCAAGTTTTTAAAATTAGGGTTTTTGTGGCAAACCCTAGATCAGCCAGCTCCGGAACCAAGATGGACACCTCAAATTGGTAAGATCTAATCCTTTGCTATTTTCATTTGAGGTTCTCATTTCAAAGTGATCTATTAGAACAGCTTGATGATAAGCTTGGTGAAGTTGACAACTTCCAAGCATAGAAGTATTTGATCTCTTTGAAGAAAATGGATTGGACACCTACATGAGTATAGAGGTTCCAGTTTCAGAGGGAGACGAGGTTAGAAGCCTTTCACAAGAAGAACTTGGTCAAGGCCAAAGAAGACATCATGCTCATGCTACAGAGGATGATGAACCATCCAGAAAGAGATCCAGATATGAAAGTGAAGATTCTTCAAGCGAGGATGAATATGTTCTGATATCAACTCTCATAGGTAACATTACTCATGGAAGTGATGATTGGCTTATAGATAGTGGGGCTTCCAAACATATGATGGGATTCAAGGAATCCTTTGTAAGACTGTCAAAACATGAATCACCTCACAAGGTGAAACTGGGAGATGACTACCAATATCCAATAAAAGGTAGTGGGGAATCTTCGTACAAGATAGACTTTGGTAAGTCTCTAACAATGAAAGAAGTATTGTTTTTTCCAGGACTCAAGAAGAACCTTCTCTCCATTTCAGCATTGACGCAAAAGGAATGTGGGTTGCATTCATAGATGGTCAAGACATCATGTGGCCAAAAGGAAAGACTATCGATGATGCGGTAGTGATTGGAGAACAAGAAGGAGGCTTGTACAAATTGAAGGGCCATCCAAAATAAGCCTTGATCCAGGACACAGTAGAGCCAAATGAGCTTTGGCATAGAAGGCTTGCACATGTGCATTATAGAGCACTACCTATTGCAAGCAAAGATGTTGAAGGTCTTCCATATTTTCAAGCTATTTGAAGGGAAGAACAAAAAAAAAAAATCAAAATATGACCCAAAGAAAATAGTTGAAGAATGTGAAGATCTAGAATGCAGAGACCATGCAGTCATAAGAGTCTCTCAAATCAATAACAACTTGAAGCGGTAAAAGAAGAAGTGAAGAATGCAGAAGTGGTGATGGCCACCTTGAATAGCCTCCCAAGATCATGGGATTCATTCATGCAAGGAATGTGTGCTAGAAGGAAGTGATTACTTTCAGCAGACTCCGAGAAGAAGAAGAAGCTCGACTCATAAGAAAAGAAGAGAAGATGGAAGCAAACGAAGATCAAGCTCTCATCATCCAAAGAAGATCCCTTAAGCAATGAGGAATATGAAGAAATCAACTCTTGAAGAACCTCTTATCCACCTTAGCATTTGGATAAGAAATGATGCAATTATGAATGAAGAAGACGATGAAGCTGAAGGCTCAAGAAGGAGTCTACCCTCTAAACAAATAAAGATAAGTATTCAATTATCATTTCATGATATTGTTTCGTTATGCATTTGTTTATATTCAGTTGATGTATCATGCATGATAGGATGTTTTCATTAATGGCAGTATACTACTAATATACATGCGATGGGTAAGTAGCTCATGGTGCTATACAACTCTCCATTGCTACTTATATAGAATGAAACCTCTTTGTTGACATATTGTATTAGTGCACAATCTCAATGTTGTCCTAGTAGAGATGGAAGGCATCTAGAAAGTTTCAGTGAGATATGGATGAATCTTGTACTGGATAAAGTAGTTGCATGATCATATATTTATACATAAGAATTTGCCAGTATGAATATTCCTTATGAAATGTTTCTAACCATACAAATGCATTTGACTTGTAGGAAAGATCGCATACATAATCTCCTACAAGCAAAGAAGAATGAAGACTTGTTCCGAAGAACAAGTGACAACAGTTCAAAGACAAAGAATAATATGATGAGTGTAGTGACATCATTGATGCAGAACCTTCCCGCCACCAAGAAGAAAGGGAAGATCAGTTCAAGAAGAATGATGTCAGGGTGTAGTATCGAGACCTGAAGAGAAGTTCATAGTTCCATCATGTAGTATATGGAAACATCGTGGGATACAAAGCAAGATTTGTAGCACGAGGCTTCTCACGAAAAAGAGGTGTAGACTACAAAGAGACATTTGCAACCAGTAAGAGTTTAAACACATACATGATGAGCCTGATGAAGATATTAACCTTTGCTACAAGGTTGAAGATGTAAGTCTATACACTAGATGGTCACATAGAATATTAGTAGCATAGGAAGCTACTTGTCACTCTAGTACAGAATGGTTTCAGTGCATAGAGCACAGAAGACAGAGGGAGTATGATGCTCCGCTTTAGAGGGAGTGACTATAGAATATATTGAGGTTCAACATGGTACGACAGGATGGGCAGATTATTGATGACTCTAGGCTTTACTGAGAGTAAAGAAGATTCCAACCTTTGCTTCAAGGTTGAAGACAGAAGACCAGTGATGCTCCTGTTATGTGTCGATGCACTATTGTTCTAGGTATGGAAGTGTGGCAGAGTGCAGATGGAATCTTCCTTGGACAAGGGAAGTATGTAGTAGAGATCCTGAAGAGGTTCAGGATGATGGACTGCATGACCACACCTATGACATCGAACATGAAGCTATTGAGTGATGCTTCATCAGAGACGGTTGATGCTACGATGTATCGTTAGATGATTGGGTCCTTGATGTACCTGAGACTAGATATTTGCTTTGCTGTGAACACATTGAGACATGTTCACCTGATGATTGCAAAGCATGCAAGGGTACAGTTGATTATGGGCTCAAGTACGATGCAAATCAAAAGATTAACCTAGAGGGTTATGTTGATTCAGATTGGGCAGGCAGTGCCATCAACAGGAAGAGTACTTCAGGATGTTGCTTCAGTATGGGATCAGGTGTGATCTCTTGGTTTAGTAGGAAGCAATCCTCTGTGGAACTGAGTATAGCTGAAGCAGAGTATGTTGCAGCTTGTTCAACGAGTTGTGAGGCAGTATGGCTGTGGAAGCTACTATTTGATATATTTGATCTCTAGATGGATGCTACTTGTATACATTGTGACAACCAAAGTTGCATGAAGTTGTCAGAGAATCCAGTATCAGGGATATGGTGCAGAGAGGAGCAGTGAAGCTCTAGTACATTGCGACAGAGGAACAGATAGCTGATGTATTGACGAAGCCATTGGCTAGGCTGAAGTTCGAATACTTCAGGGAGAAGCTTGGTGTTCTCTAGATCGAGGTTCCCTCCAAGAGAAAGTGATGAGACCCATAGCCATTCTGACATGGTGAGAGGATTGGTTCCTTCCATGGTTAGATGTAAGGGCTGAGCCATTCTGCCATGGTGATAGGGTTGCTCCCTTCCATGTCAGATATGAGTGCTGGCCATTCTGTCAAGTAGGACATATGTAAGGGCAATCGCCATTCTAGGAATGGAGGCACCTAGTCAGCTACCAGGAACACTCAGTGAAGGACTGAGTATCCATTCTGATATGATAGAGGGATGTGTTCCCACTTGATCAGATATAAGGGCTGAACCATTCTGTTCATGGCTAAAGGATTTAGTTCCTTCCATGTCAGATGTGAGTGTTGGCCATTCCAACAAGCAGGTTGGGTGTAAGGGCAACTACCATTCTCTAGGAGAATGGAGGCGCCTGGTCAGTTACCAGGTAGCTCAGTCAAGGAGGACTGGGGGCCATTCTGATATGACTGTAGGATTGGTTCCTACAAGATTAGATGTGATTGCAAGCCCTTCCATCACTGTGATAGGATGTGTTCTTGTCTGGATGGATGTAAGTGTAGAGCCAGTCTTTGCATCATGTGTTGATCAGATGTAAGTGCTGAGCCAGTTTTTGCATCATGTGTTGATCATACGTAAGTGCAGTGCCATTCTTCATATTATGTGTTGATCAGATGTAAGTGCAATATCTATCTTCACATCATTTGTTGATCAGATAGAGATGATTGAGCCAGTCTTCGCATCATGTGTTGATCAGACGTAAGTGCTGGGCCTTTCTGACGAGTAGGTCAAATGTGAGTGCTGGGCATGCCATTCTGACGAGTAGGTTAGATGTAAGTGCTGGGCGTGCCTTTCTAACGAGTAGGTTAGATATAAGTGCAGTATCTATCTTCGCATCATGTGTTGATCAGATAGAAATGATGATCCATTATTCGCATCATGTGTTGATCAGATGTAAGTGCTGGAAAATACCTACATGGAGGCTAGGCCTACAACCAGCATGAAAAAGGGCTGGATCTGTAGAAATTCCTATGATGAGAAGAATCATGAGATAGCACCAGTGATGATCCAGATCGAGTGATGATCCAGATCTATTAATGGTGATCCAACAGTGATGATCCAGATCGAGTGATGATCGAGATCCAGTAATGATGATCCAGCAGTGATGATCCAGATCGAGTGATGATACAGATCCAGTCCAGTGATGATGATCTAGATCAAGAGATGATCCAGATCCAACGATGATGTTCTATGATGATCTAGGTCGAGAGATGATCCAGATCCGATAATGAAGATGACTTGAATATGAAGATGACTTGAAGACAAAGATGATCTAGCAGATACAAAGAAGAAGACCAGTGCTGAAAATTGTGTTGAAAGAATACCTTCCTAGTTAAGAGGGAGTGTTGATGTATTTGTAACTTCAGAATGTATTCTTCTATGTATCTTATATATTGTAACACGATATTTGTTCCGTGATGTTTCTATTATGTATTTGAGTCATGTTGTCATGCCCTAATGTTCTGATCGGGAGGATTAATAATGTAAACAAGTCTTGTCAAGTCATTGTGAAAGTCCCCTCACTTTCTGGGCACTAGGGTTATTATACACTCATTAAGGTGTAGGCTCTAGTAAGTAATTGTTAAATTGGGCTGACATGATTGAGTGCACTTCAAGTGAATGGAAGAATATAAATAGAGAGTGAGACTCTCTATTTATGACACACATCATTCACTCACTCAAGTGTGGCGCACTAGTGAAGAAGGACATACTGGGACTAGATAGAAGAAGAAGACTACTGCTCTTTTGGGAGATCTCTTACTATTTTGGTGCTGATTCTATCTCTAAGGAAGTTGCGGGGTTTTCTCCTTTATGGTTTTCCCGAGGAAAACTCTTTGTGTCTCTTGTCTCTTGTGATGTGCTTATGTTTTATTGCTGTGCTTGTTATTCTCTCAGTGAAAAGATCCTAAGATCATAATGCTAGCTTATTTGATGAAAAACTAATAGATTTAGCCTTGAAACAACTAAGAGATTTCAACTTAACAATTTACAGCATAACATATAATCATTCATTATTTGTTCACACATAGATATAAACTATAACATAGAAATTAAAAGATAATGGAACCTATTTTTAAAGATGGATGACAATAGCAATGGGAGGCCGTTCCTCCCTACCAACTCTTGGAGAGCGCTCAAACAACGACTCCTCAGGACCCCCGAGCCTGTTCTGGTCTCCTTGGTTAGAACTAGGTGGAGCAAACAACAAAGTACTAGTCCTGAGACTCAATACCAACTTTGCATACTGTAGTAAGATCTTTCAGCTTCAAAGTTGTACTAGATCACCTTCCTCCAGTTTACCCCTCAAACACCTTCTTCAAAATTCCCCTTCCCAATGAATTACTTGAAGTGCATTCACCTGAATGATTCTTATGTTGGAATGAGCAGTCTCAGCTCTCTACATTGGGTACTTTTATTAAGCCTTCCTAGGTATTTTTGGGTTAGTTGTCATTAATTGAGCCATCTACTTTGATCCCACTTTCTTGGGGGATCATGACCCCAAATGTAGGGAGGTTGCCACCTGCAACATAGGAAGTGTTTGAGGATGCTACCACTTGTCTTTTTTGCTCTCCACCTAGTTCCCTCCACCAACTTGACCAGTAACACTCTTTTTAACAGCTCTCCCAAGTTGTTGTCTCCACTTTTATTTATTTAAAATCAAATATTCAGAATTACATTCCACATCCTTGACTCTACTGAGTCATTAGTTTCAACTTAGCATTAAATGTAACATAATGTCTTGGAATAAAATCAAAATAAGATAACATTATTTTACAAAATTGGGGCATGTGACAAGATGACTGTTGGTGATCTAGCGAGGACAATGTCCAGGATCAATGTAGCATTAGAGAATCGACAAACAGACTATCAAAATTCCATGGTGGAAGTGGAAGGTAAGATAAATCAAATACCTATATCTATTTTAATTGATCCAGGAGCTAGTTTAAGCTATATTTATCTTAATTTGGTAGAAAAGGGTAACCTTCCAGTTGAAAAGTTTCCAAGTTCTTGGTTAGTTCAGTTATTTACTGGTGCAAAGAGAAAGGTAATTAGTTTTGTAGAGAATTGTGCAGTAACTATGGATAAGTTTGAAACTTTTGTTAAACTCAATATATTACCTTTCGGCTCATATGATATATTAATTGGTATGGATTGGTTAGAGCAGCATAGGGTGGTCCTGAATTGCTTCAATAAAACCTTTACTTGCATAAATAATGATGAAAAGTTAATAAGTGTAAAGGGAATCCCGAGGAAAACAGTCGTAAGGCAGATCTCTACTCTGCAGATTAAGGGAGCTGTTAGGAAAGGCTGTAAGGCTTATGCAGTAACACTAAGTGATGAAGAAAATGTGGACAACATAGATAAATTAAAATTGGAGGATATACCAATTCTAAAGGAATATTCAGATGTATTTCTGGAAGAAATTTTAGGACTTCCTTCGAAACGGGAATTAGATTTTTCTATTGAGTTGTTACCTGGTGTAGTGCCCAGCTCAAAAGCCCCTTATCGAATGAATATACTTGAATTAAATGAACTTAAGTCACAGTTAAAAGAACTTATTGATAAGAATTATATTAGACCTAGTGTGTCTCCCTAGGGGGCACCTGTCATCTTTGTTAAGAAAAAGGACGGAACCCTACGATTATGCATAGATTATCATCAATTAAATAAAATGACTATCAAGAACAGATACCTGTTACCTCACATAGATGATCTGTTTGATCAACTACGTGGAGCCATGGTGTTTTCAAAGATTGACTTACGGTTTGGATATCACCAGGTCCAAATTAAAGATGAAGACATCTTTAAAACAACTTTTAGAACTCGATATGGACATTACAAGTTTGTCGTTATGCCTTTCGGGCTTACTAATGCTCCAGCTGTTTTTATGTGTCTAATGAATAATGTAATGCACAAATATCTGGATAAATTTGTGGTTGTATTTATTGAAGACATATTAATTTACTCAAAATCTGAAGAAGAACATAAAGAACACATAAAAATTGTCTTGCAAGAGTTATGAGAGCATCAACTTTTTGCAAAATTTAGTAAATGTGACTTCTTTAAAGATAAAATCCAATACTTAGGTCATGTGGTGACCAAAGAAGGAATTTCGGTTGACCCCGAAAAGATAAAGGCAATCGAAGACTGGCCAATCACAAAAGACATAACAAATGTCTGATCATTCATGGGGATTACCAGCTATTACCAGAGGTTCATCGAAGGATTTTCAAGAATTGCAAATCCGATAATCTCTTTGCAGAAAAAGAGGAAGAACTTTGATTGGAATCAGAAGTGCGAAGATAGTTTTAAAAAGTTAAAAAAATTATTAACCACCACACCAATATTAAGAATTACAGACCCTAATAAAGATTTTATAGTATGTACTGACGCATGCAATGACGGTTTAGGAGGAGTATTGACTTAGGAAGGACATGTCATTGCTTATGAGTCTAGGAAACTGAAGATTCATGAGAAAAATTATGTGACCTATGACTTAGAATTAGCTACTGTCATACATGCCTTAAAGATGTGGCGTCTTCATTTAATTGGAAGGAAGTTTATCTTAATGATAGATAACGACAGATATTAGATCAGCCTAACTTGAATGCTAGGCAAGCTAGATGGCTAGCTTTTCTAAGTGAATATGATTTTGAAATTTAACACATTAAAGAAAAGGAGAATAAAGTTGCTTATGCATTAAGTAGAAATGCAAGGATGAATTTTACAGTAGCCATCAGCACTTATACAACAAATTTGGAAGAACAACTTAAAGCAAGAATAGAACAAGATGAAAATTACCTAAAGTTACAAGAAAAAGTAAAAGAAAATTTAATAGAAAGTCTAAGTACAGGGTACAACTTGAATGAAAAAGGATTATTACTGTATAAAGACAGATTATATGTACCTAATGTACCCAAGATTAAGTTATTAATTTTAAACGAAATTCATAAAAATCCTTATTTAGGGCATCTAGGTTATCAGAAACTATAACCATGCTAAGAAAAGATTATTTCTGGCCAAACATGAAAAATGAACTACCAGAATATATTGCTAGATGCTTTGAATGTCAGCAAGTAAAAACTAAACATCAACATCTAGTTGGGATACTTCAGCCATTGCCTATCCCTAGCTGGAAATGGGAGATAATTAGCCTTGATTTTGTTACTGGATTACCTAAAAATCAAAACTTAAATGACTCAATAATGGTAGTGGTTGACAAATTGAGTAAAGTAGCCCATTTTATACCTGTAAAAACTACTTATAAAGCTACAAATATTGCTGACATTTTCTTAAAACAAATGTTTTGGTTGCATGGAATACCGAAGGTGATAATTTCATACTGAGACCCTAAATTTACAGGTAATTTTTGGAGATCTTTGTTTAAAGGATTAAATACTACGTTAAATTTTAGTACCTCTTTCCATCTTCAAATTGATGGACAAACTGAAAGAGTAAATAAGGTATTGGAAGATCTACTTAGAATGTATGTAAAGGAGTAGCTAGGAAAATGGGAAGATTATTTACACCTGGTAGAATTTGCTTACAATTGTCATTACCAAGCTTTAGCTAGGTATAGTCCTTTCAAAATTCTGTATGAAAGGAAATGAAATACCCCCATATCTTGGAGTAATCCAGTGGACAAGTTAGTGTTAAGACCTGAATTATTGAAAGAAATGGAATTAATTGTAAAACAGGTACAAGGAAATTTGAAAATTGTGTAAGATCGACAGAAAAATCAGGCAGACCTTAAATGAATTCCAAAGGAATTCTAGGTAGGCAAACATGTTTTCATTAAGGTGAGACCCAAAAAGAGTTCTCTGAGGTTGGGTAGCTGTGCCAAGCTATCACCTCGATATTGCAGTCCTTTTGAAATATTGTCCAAGATCGAACAGGTAGCCTATCGGTTAGCTTTACCACCAAATTTAAGAGTTCACAATGTTTTTCACATTTCTGTATTAAAAAAATATGTACATAATGCTACTCATGTTATTAATTGGAAGGATGTGTAGGTGGAACCTGAAGGAGATTTTCTGGTGGAATTGGATTGTATTCACGAGTGGAGGGAGATGTCGCTTCAGAATCACACCATTGGTCAAGTGAAGGTGCAATGGAAGCACCTTAGTCCAGAGGAAGCCACATGGGAATTGAAAAGTTATATGTGGGATGCATATTCAATTCTATTTCAGGGAAACTCTGAGGATGAGGAATAAATAACATCAAGGATGATTTTATAATTTAAGGGGGTATGTATGTCACATGCCCCAATTTGCAACAACAATTTAATGTTATTGTTGGGACTCAGAAATGTCACTTTTTCATCCACTTTATCTTCCGCTATTCCTCACATTTGATCGTCCCATTAACCTTTTATCATACCATTTCTATACATATATGTGGGTTTCACCTTATTATTTCCACTTTATTTATTTTTAGTATTATAAGTGAATTTATGATTAAATATTAGAAAATTAACATGTTTTTTACTAATATCTCAAAGTATGGATGAGCTTTGTAATGTGTAGGAATATGTGAAGGATTAATTCAAAGAAAAGACTTCATGTATATCTCCTCCACCATTTCAAGGAGATAGTTATGCAAAGAATATTCAAAGGACAAGATCATGGGGATTTGGTTGAGAGACATGTGGAGAATTTGTGAAAGATATGTGGAGGATTTGAAGGGATCATATCTTGTAATAATAGGAAAGTAGTTGAGTGGTTGAGTGAATAGTGGATCTCTCATTATGAGATGGTTATCTTCTTCTCAAAGAAGTTCATGTATAAAAGAGAGTGCTCTCTCTTCATTTGTTATGGAATATTATCTTAGAATATCTTGGATCTTAGGTTATCTTAGAGAATAGTATATTGTAGAAGTTAGTCTTGACTTTGTAATATGGAGAAGGGAATTCTTATATTTTGTTCATAATATTGGTTTCGATGCTTTCATGATTGTCATTGATTCTTGTGATGTAAATTAAGATTGCTTGATTGTTAATGTGAGCTCACATGTGTTGTTTTGTTACTCTTCATATGTTGTCTTTCTTTTATGCAATTTACTTTCAACCGTGTGTTTCATCTTCCAACATTAGATTAGCAATTTCTTGTTTCAGCTTAAGGGGGGTTAGATTAGATTAATCTTAGTTTCACGGGGGGTTAGATTAGCTTAATTTTGCTTCAGTCCTGCATATACATTGTAGGTGCTTCGTAAGATTATGAACCTCATATTGACAAATTAAATGGCTGGGCAAGTACTACAACGGAATTAAAACGACATTAATTCAGCCCAACATTTTGGCGCCGTTGCTGGGGAAGCACGATGGATTGAAGTTAGTTTGATTAATTTTATACAAGCATACACTAGAGTGTGAATTTCAATTTCTACAATGAGTGAATTTCAATTTCTGCAAAGAGTGTTTCAATTATGCAAGCGTGAATTTCAATTTCAGCAAGTGTATTTTCTCGCAACTGTGAAAAGTAATTTATTTTTTCTTGTACAGAGTGTTTTTTTAATTTCTTTTAGCAAGAGTGTTTATTTAAATTCTTCATTTAGATTTGGGTGCTGTAAGAATCTCTTTTTCAGAATGATTTAACAATGAGTTTAAGCTTGAAACAACTCACTTAGATCCTTGCAAAGGTAGGGATCTCTTCTTCTCACGAAGAAGAGATCTTGAAAGCAGCCGAGAGCTTAATTACTCCTCCAGCAATGGACAAGGAATCAACATACGAAGAATCCTACACATCTTAGGATGAACAATCATGTGAACAGGAGATCGAGGAGGACCACGAGGAGTTGCAGCATGATCCAAGGAGTGAAAACTATGCCTACGAAAGCCCTATCGAACGATGGTTTCAAGCGAGTATGAGGTTAGAACAATTTCATTTTTCTTTTTATTTAGTTAGATCACAGCCACAAAAATTAAATTCATTCATGTTTGTATATTTCCATTGTTCATTCATGGGATTGAAAGATAATATATTCCTATTGCTCTTGCATGTATGGCTACATTGGCTATTTGATTATACATAACTATTTTCTAATTCCCAATTAGCATAGAGTAGGTAGGATTTTATTTCTAGTCTTTAATTTCACTTAGAATAAGTATTCTCTCCTCCGCGCTTCGTGTGATCACGAGGATCAGAAAATAGGATGTTTTCTAAAATTTTCAGGAATGAATAATTAATGTTTTGCAACATGCTTAATTGATTTCATCTTTATTTTGCAATTCAGTATCTCCATTTTCTAAAAAAAATTTCAATTTGTAAAATAAAACTAGTTTGCAATTTCATTTTTAAGCTGAACAAATGCTGAAAAGCAATTGCAACTCCAAGTTGAAACAACGCAAATCTATTGCATTTTTGGGCATTTTGGCTTGTTAAAATTCGCTAAAACACAATCGCGATAGTCCTATTTTTAGGGACCATAAGGGATCAGTTTTAAAAATTGTTTCTATATAAAGTATCCCTTTAAGTCTATTTTCCAATCCAATTTTAATTCTTCAATTTGGTTCTAAAACGAAAAAGATATGGTCAAAATACTGACTGGGGGTGGAGTAGGCAGCTCAAGAACATAGTTGGGACAATCAAGTTTTGGGAGACCTAATGGATGAATTCTAAAAACATATTTATAATACATACTATTCTATCAATCTAGTTTACAACACAATTTGAATCATTCAATTTCAATATCGTACGAAGGAGATATGCCCAAAATACTGACTACCTATTATAAATCTGCACTCTTAAAACTCTTCTTTCTCAGCTATTCATTGGAATATTTGACCCATCAATTCTTATTGTATTAAAAACATATTTATATTGGAGATACCTAAATGAATCTATTTTCATCTCCAATTGGAATCACATTAATCCATGTTTTAATGAAAACATTGTACTCAAAATAGTGACCGTTGGTCTAGGCTGAAACTCACAAACAACATTAGGATGCAGGCTGTTATTTAGATTATATGACATACCATACCATAGAATTTTAAAAAACTGTTTCTACTGGAAGTATCCCTATGAATCCACTTTATTTTGGCTTTGGAATCATTCAAATCGGGCGTGAAACAAAGAAGTTATTACCAAAACACTGTCAGTTTAGTCTACGCTGGCCCAACATGCATCCCAGATAAGAACACCTTGACTCGCGTCTCTATTTGTGGGCATATGGAAATGAATTTTGAACATAAAAGACATGATTTTTTTGTGTAACATCCTCCTTTACTTGACTCGCAAGGAAATCTTGAAACAAACCCACTATTTGTGATATACAACTGGTTCTTTGGGAGGCTATTTTCCAAATTTACTGTTGCGGCCGGTTCCAAGCAACTGAAACAGTAAACTCCATTGCTGTGACAATAAAGGCTGAACATAGTTCTATGAAGGCTGAACATAGTTTTGTGAAGGATGAACAAAGTCTGAACAAAGCTCAAAAAAAGGGATGAACAAAGAAAAGGCTGAACATAGTTTTGTGAAGGCTGAAAATAGTTTTGTGAAGGCTGAACATAGTTCTGTGAAGGTTGAACAAAGAATAGAAAGAGGCTGAACAAATCCCCTAAGTATCAATTGAAAATATTATAATCGTAGAATCAATTCAACCGGTCTTAACACCACAAAAATGAGGAAGGATCAAAGCAAGGAATTGGACTATCACCTGCAAAGGACAAAATAACAGTAGGTAAGCCTAGAACGTAACGTCATACTATCATGTCCAGTAGGTGTTAGGTTTGATTGGTAAAGGGAGTGGCTGATGCTTCTTGATAGTTATTTTGATTGATATCCCACCATTTGTAGAGATAGTTGGTCTGGAGGACGAATGAGGCTAGTATTTGGAGGCGAAAGCACTCAAGCTACAATGTGCATTTTATAAAGGATAATGCACCAAATATTTTTATGCATGATTCCTCTCGTTTTTTATTGTTAGGAATAATAGATTATTTGCTATCTTTTCTCGCATTACTATTGTTACAGAGAGAAATCCCTATGGCTTGGGGTACCACAACAGACAGCTTGACTCCAGAAATCAATCCTTTCCAATATGCAAGAGAAATAAAATATCTAACACTAAAGGATCAAAACTCGTACCTTATTCTGGATGGTTGAAGTAGATCCCCATTGAGCTTTCCAACTCCAGCTTTAATTGATAGATTAGTTCCTTGATAATCAGTAAACAAGACAAGCATGCTATATATATTGGTGTTAGATCTACTCTAGCATATATAATCAATAACATAAAAGAATTTTAAATCTTCCATGGTAAAAATATTCATTCAAACATACATTATTGGACAGGAAAAGATATTTCTATTAATATAAAACTAGAGATTACAATGAATACAATCTTTGTCGGCACATCTACAAATCGGAGAAACTGAATCCCCTACTTGGGCCTCCACCACCTCAATCCTCCATCTCTCGATAGCAAGCTCACAAGAAAAATGAAAGCTTGGGAAGAACACCAAAGTGCTCCAAGGGACAAAGGGATGCAGACTCAAGCACAAGTTCCGCCAACAATAGACTATAGTTTCTTTTCTCTCAATTCTCACATATCCCTCAATGTATCCAAAGGGTTCCTTATATAGCTCTTCAATGGGGCAATGAAGGGTTGAATCCAAGTGATCTCAAGGCATATGGAAGGCCAGGAGACAAGTAAGTCAGATCCATGTCAAGGAAAACTCCAAATGAATTTGGCCTTTTGCACACATCCTGATGTACGCGGTTTTAGGGGTCAAACCCGCGTATATATGCGAGAAAGGGTTTAAAGTAGCGTATAAAAATTTAAGCATGTTTTTAGGGATGATATTGGAAACATCAAAAGTATAAAAAAGGTCCATGGGGTCCAAAGAGTCTGCAGAGGGACAAGGGAAGGCCATACAAGTGTGATTCACCAGGTGTGGTAAAATCAACTATAACAGATGCCCCCTAATGTGTGAGGTTAGAGGGGTCATACGATGGCCAAAATACATTATAAGTCCATCCTAGAAGTGGAGTGATGAAGAATCCCAAATGGAAGACCAACCACCCAATCAGCATAGTACAATGATACAACTCTCCATATATCTACAAGTACATATAGCGGTCCTGGATGCATAAGAGTACAATGGCCATCAATAAGCATGATACAAAATATGGCATAAGTGGTCATCACCACGTAAAATATACATAGATCAGAATCTCCATGATGAAGATATACAAAGGACCATGATCTCCATAATGGCTGAAGATATACAATGGATCAAGATCTCCATAATGGCTGGACATGTCTGACATATACTGGAATCAAGTCATGAGAGCTGAAATCTCATGAACACTGGCACGATCAAGGAGGTAGCATATAAGAGATGCCACCCATCTGGAAGGTCTTCTACACAAACCGCTACAAGTACATGTCCTACTATGTGAATAGAGGTGTCGAGGTTGAACATAGTAGTCCATCGTCTGATTACTGGTCATTGATGTATACCGTTAACAGACGCGAGATCACCCACCGATAATGATAATGGGAATCAAGGTACTAGAGTGCAAACTAACAAGTGTGAATAAATGTGTTGAGGTCGAACACTTGAGAGAATCCATCGATTAGGGGCAATTAATGTATTCCCAGAAACTATTGATGGTGAGAGAACCTGCCACTGATGACTGCAAGTCTTAAGGCACTAAAAAAGGACTCTAGATTCCAATTCTAGAATAAATGATCTGAAGTCGATGGGATGAAATCCACTGGGAAGAGGGCATTAAGGCATCCCCCATCATCCAAAAATAGGTACTCAACAAAGCTATATAATGTGGAAGGACTCGATCATAAGGTGCACGAACTAGTAACTGTACTGGGAATGGCCGACATGCAAAGTCAAGATAACTGAGGAATGGCCGACTAAGGTTTCAACTTCCTTCGAATAAGAGCATAACAATTAATGATGGCTGAATGTAGGTAGCATAGACTCGATATACCAAATTGGGACATCTTTGTGACATAGGAGGCATCGACAGAGGCTCCATAGGGACTGGAAGCTTAACCAGTCGATGGAGATAAACTTAGATAAATGAGTACAGCTACTAAATTCAAACTATAAACCCAACCAATGGATGTGATATACAGTGCTCTGTTCGAAGGTTACACGACTCAACAGCTGCCAAAGATAACATCTTTCCTTGTTCGGATTTTTGGTTTTTTCATTTTTTTGGACTTTTTCAAATATTTAAAAAGCTTGAAAAAGAATAAAATTGCTTTATAGTTACAGACTAGGAGAAAACGAGTGTCATGTGGACAAACAAACTAGTTCCAAGCAATGGAACATACCTATGCTTAATGCAAGGATATATGTGTAGGATAGTGACACTCGGGGGAAATTCCCCTCCCGGTAAAATAGGGAATCGAGCTGCAAAGGATAAAAAAGATGGTTTTGCATGGCTAGACATGAGACAAGCTCAGGCTATATGACTGAAATTGAAAGTCAAGGAAGTTGGCATAAGGCTCAATAAGGTAGGAAAAGCTCATGATAATGCAATTACAACTTGACATAAGGGAGTCCTGAGGGAAATAGGCCAGCAAAAGATCAAGAGGAGTATGAGGCTCTTACGAAATGTCATGGAAATACTATACAACAGACTCCCACACCCTAAGGGACAAAATGTCAGCATGGACACCAAATGCAAATAAGGCGCTAACTAGGGTACCCATATAAGGTCAAGCTCTACCATTCACATCATGCCACTTCTAAAATAACAAGAAGGTTCCGTGACATAATAGAATGGGTTCGTACCTAAGGCTATAATGAAACGGTCATAAGGTCGTGCAAAATGCAAATGGGGGTGAAACTAACCTATATGCCAGTTTAAACATCATACATGTAACGGGCATGAATGGGTCAAAGTAACGGTTGAAACGACGCTCAAAATGGTCTCCTACATCATAAATTAGTCCAAAAACTGTCCAAAAGGATTAGAAATGGTCCAAACTATAGAAAAGGGGGTATATATTTTCAAAAATTTGAAAAATTTCTATAAATAGTAAATAATTCAAAACATTATATAACATTTGAAATTTTTACCCAATTGAGCTCAGAACTTCAACAGTGAATTCCAGAAGATTCAGCTGACAGAATCCACTACCATTTTTTCTAGGTACTTACCCATGCCCTGCTCTTTCACTTTGATGCAAATTTTATGAATTTCCATGGTGCATTTAGGATTCTAGGCCAATCTTAAATGCGCGCCACGACCCACATGGAAATCGAGGATTTTTCTGTGTATAGGGCTGGATATATGCAGAAAATGACCTCAAAGTCACGTACATACGTGGTTGTTTAGCAAACAGTTGCATATGTGACCATGTTTAATGTTTTTTAAGTGTTCTAATGGATCAAACCTAAATTTTATGTGCAGGATGGTATTAGAATGGAGAGAACGTGAGCATGGGGATGTAGAAGAGGCAGTAAGGGTAGATCTAATGGCTCAACAAGCTTTGTGGTCATGCGGGCTCTACAAGTTTTGGTGTCTTGGTGGCTTAAGGGACAAACCAAGACTGCTACGGATGCTAGTAGACTATTGGGATCCAGACTCAGAGTCATTCCAGATAGATGGGATGTCCCTCACCATAGAAGTGGAGGATGTATACTTTATTACTGGACTTTCCTGATAGGGGGAAGTGGTGAACCTACGCTCTCTCGGGCCCAGAGGTGGCCTGACCATAGATGAATACATAGCAGTGTACTCTTATCGAGACATGGAGAGGTGGGGATTCAGATCCCAACTAACTCCATACAAATGCTAGGCCTAAAGGCCATTCTACTGACACTGGGCAGGATAGTGGGGATAGCCTCACTCCACTAGACCTCACATCCATTGATGTTCTATGCAGTGGAGTGAATGTGGTCCACAGTTTATGACTGGAGTACGACATTGTTGAGCAACATGAAATAACAGCTTAGCGACTGCAAGATGGGCAGGGTGCGAAAATTCCGTTTTAGCAGCATACTGAGCACGTTCTTCTTTGAGCGTGTTCTATGATTGAGCCTAGAGTTGACGTTCCTCTACATGGGGTTCAAGATCCGGCCCAACGGTGTTGGCCAGATGTGATGCACAGACTAGGTGGAGGTAGGGTGTCCAACCCCTATCCAGCTGATTTCTTTCCATGGTGCCGATGACAGATAGTTGCCATCGATGATTACCCCTATGCGGGGATAGATTTTCGAGGAGACCTAGACATACCGCTACCACCAGGATCGGCATACAGTGATATTGGTAACAAATACCAACCCTCTTTTAAAAAAAAAATGAGTTATTTAATTTTTTTTGTGTTTTCTAATTATATGGAATTAAAAGACATGTTTTTGGGTGAAACTACATAGTGACATCTACCATATGCATGTAGATGTAGGACCACGGCGGCCTGAAGGCTTCCCTTGTCATAAACGGAGGGTAAGAGGAGACGACATCATGGGTGTGGATGCGAAGCGAACGCTCCAAAGAATTCATACCAACTTCGTGAGACTGACACATAGGGTACCCATGGTGTAAGTCTAGGACTTTCCTGAGGCCATGCAACGCTAGGTGGTGGGTGTACCATGAGCATGGGTGTGGCTATTTTGACGGCTAGCTAGAGCTGTGGTGACATTCCATGATCACAACCCCCCTCCTCCTCCACAGGCTTAGATACCTAGGAGTGATACATTTTGTACTACCGTGTATTTATAGTTTGGTGGCTTGATAGCCCCATTTTTGTATTATGACACTATGGATTACCACATTTTGGATGTTTATAAAAAACCTTTATGATGATCGATTTATTTATTTACATGTGTAAAAATTTATGTTTGTGATGAGCTTACTGTCTATGAAACAAATGCCAATCTAACACATAGTTAGCATATGAGTCAGCAACTTGATTATTAATTCTTGGAACATGTATGTATGTTATATTGTCAAATTTCCATTCTAACAATCTCACACGTAAGAATCTTCTTAATAATGTCAGATCTCTAATATGGTACAAGCCATTAAGCTGTGACACTACTAACACCGAATCAAGACGTACCTCAAGAGAGAGAACACCATGTGAAATGGCATCTCATAGAAGCTCTATAATGGCACTATATTCAGCAACATTGTTTGAAGAGGGCCATAAACATACGCCTCCTGAAGACAATACCTGACCCATAGGAGTAAATATCACCTAAGCAATAGAGGCTGAGTGTTGAGTGTGATGGCTAGCACCATCCACGAATCCTACAAAGGTGGAAGATTCCATTGACATCTACCAAAAGAAATGAAAACTAATCACAAACTCGATCACCATGAGAAAACACCTATCTATGCAAAACTGTACAATAATATACAATAGTTAGCCTTGGTTGAAAATCATGCATAGTACCTTTTAAGATAGATCCCATTTCTAGGCTCTGCTAAGGCCATTCCCTCATAATCCACTAACTCATAAGTGCCCTTTTCTAACACGTGTTTAATGACATAAGGACCACGCCACATGGGGTTAAACTTTTCTACCCCCAAGGGTTCTTTCTGTTGATCCCACAAAAGGGCCACGTCTCCCTCACTAAACCTCCTTGGATGGATAGACTTATCGTACTGGACCTTAATGTGATGCTTATTCACTTCTAGAGCCACCAAGGCATCTCGGCACTGCTCATCAAGCTGCTCTAGGTGGACTAAACGCTCCTCCAATGGGGAAGTTTCTGGTAAGAGCTCTATGGTAGCTTCAAAGAATGAATCTCGCACTCAACTGAAAATACCGACTCCACTCCATGTACAAGCTAATATGGATAAAAACCTATGGCAGTCTTAACAACGGTTCTATAAGCCCACAAAGCAGGATATAACATGATGTGCCAATTAGTCTTGCTTTGTTCAATGGTTCATTGGAGAATGGATTTGAGTGATTTGTTCATTGCTTCAACCTGTCCATTCGCTTGAGAGTAGTAAGAGGAGGAATGCTCTTACTTGTACCCTAACTTTGAGGCCAACTCTTCCATCATACGATTCTGAAAGTGCTTTCCATGGTCAGTGACAAGCTCCTTTGGAGTACCAAACCGAGTGATAATATGGTTGAATACGAACTGTGCAACTGTCTCATCATCAGATTTAAGTATAGGCATAGCCTCAGCCCATTTCGTGAAGTAGTCAACAACCACTATGATATGATGATGCCCCCCAGCTGAAGCTGGGTTGCAATCTATAAAATCAAGCCCCCACTTAGTGAAGGGACTGGCGGTGATGATGGTATGTAACAGGATAGGTTGTGAGCGCATATTTCATGCAAACACGTGGCAAGGGTGGCACTTCTTGACCACATCTACACAATCTTTAAAGATCGACTGCTAGAAATAACCCGCTCTCAAGATTTTTTGGGCTGTAGAAAGCCCAGATAAATGACCACCACATGCCCCTCCATGGAAATCATTCAGCACAAGCTTAGCCTCCTCATGAGTTAAACAATGATGTAAAATGGAATCTACCCCACGACGGTACAAAGTGTTATCCACTATGAGGTAATTCTTGGATTCGTGATGTAATTGTCGTCGTTCATCCCGTGAGAGGTGAGTAGGGACCTTCAATGTTTGTAAATATATGATGATGTCCCCATACCATTGATCCAAAGTTGAGATTAAGAAGATGTGCTCATCGACAAACGTATCTTCACAAACCATCTCCTCCTCTTCGCTTGGGAAATTCAATATAAGCTCTGCAAAAATTAACGATTTCTTCAATTTTTCCGAAACAAACTCGAGATTGAATTCTTGCAAGATGATAATACATTTATTATACTTTCCCCCAATCATCCTTCGGGTGAGAACGAATTGAAATGGATTTACATGGGCTACAACCAAGGTCTGGCGAAGGATAATATAATGTCTCAACTATTGAACTGCATGTATGGTAGCTAAGGCAAGCTTCTCAACATGGGAATAATGAATCTCCACATCAATAAGGTTTCATCTCAGATAGTATATGACATGCTCCTGGAGCTCCTCATCCTCTTGAACCAAAACCATACCAATCGTCTCCATGGACGCGGCCACATAAAGTAGAAAATCACGGCTATAGTCTGGGGGACTAATCACTGGGGCCGATGCTAAGGCTCACTTAATTGCATCAAAAGACTTCTAGGCTCACTCATCCCAACAAAAGGTGGTGTCCTTCTTCAAAAGATGCATAAAGCCTCTAGTCAAATTGGCAAAGTTAACAACAAATCTCCATAAGAAGTTTGCCTTGCCTTGCAAACATTGAAGATGTCTAATGTTTTTCGTGGGAGACAATTGAAGTATTGCCTCTACCTTCAAAGGGTCGACTCTTATACCCTCCTTGGAGACAATGAACCATAATAAGCAACCATAATTCATGCAAAAGATGCACTTGTGAGGATTTAACCTAACCAAATAATGGCGGCACCTTTCGAACACTAATCTCAAATGATAGGAATGACGCATTCTCATACGAGAATGAGCAGCAAGGTCATCCAAAAATACTTCAATAATCAATTTGAGATAATGGAAGTTCAAGGTCATAGCCCGCTGAAATGTGGCTTTGGCGTTCTTAAGGCCAAAAGGCATCTTTTGATATGCAAAGGTTCCCCAAGGACAAATAAAGGCAATCTTATGTTGGTCCTCAGATTTAATTTGTATTTGATTGTATCTGGAAAAGCCGTCCATAAAGGAAAAAACCTCGCTACCCGCACACTCATCCAAAATTTGATCAATAAATGGTGTGGGGAAATTGTCTTTAGGACAGGCATGATTCAAATCATGGAAATCAGTGCATATGCGGATCGCTCCCTATTGCTTATCCACTAGAACAGGATTTGAAACCCATTCTGTCAAGGGAACGAGATAGATAAAACCGACTTTCAACAGTTTTTCTATCTCTGCCTTAATTGCGGGTGCTTTCCTAGGATTCACTGCATGCAAGCATTGTGAAATAGGCTTAGCATTGGGATAAGTTTTAATCTCATGTTCAACAATGCGAGGGTCGATACCCGGCATTTCATCGTAAGACCAAGCAAATATATCATGAAATTATTTAAACAGCTCGGTGTACTCTTAAATCTCAACATGGGAACATTCTTCCCCAATATAGAAATTCTCAATCTTGCCAGGATCGCGAGAGATATTGATAGGAATGGTAGAAGATATATTTTCCATGTTCCCATCAGCCATCGAACCAAGAGATCTTAATGGAACCATGGGACTACCAATTCTCTCACTAAGAACCTCCCTAAAGTCCTCACGCTCCAAGCGGTCAAGCTCGAGAGGAAAATAAGATCTATGATGCAACTCTTCCCAAGGTGGCTCAACCCCTGACATGGCCTCAATAATCGCTTCATTTGAAGAAAAAAAACTATAAAGGCAATGATGCACATGAGAAGATTGAACTACCCATGCAGGAAGCACATATGGGTCCTCCTCCTCCATCCACGAAGAGGAAGGACTAGGCTCTACAACTAACCCAATATTAGCTTGATAAGCTACCATAGTTGTAGGAAATGACACATCCATCACGATGGGCTCACTCGAAGTATTCGGTGTAGGAAGAATCCAAGGATCCTCCATATGGTTTGTGCGAAAAGACACTGATCTCATAGATGTCGAAGCCTCACTGGAACTAGACCCTATCATAAGGACATGTGCATGGAAATTAAAGCTTCCCATAAGGGATGGATACATGCCCACACCTATACCTCTAGTTGTCGGTTGAGAGTGATCTACAATCAGGATCGAAGCTCCCGAAGATGCGGTAACAAATGGATTTTTGAATGACGTTTGATCAATTGTAACTATCTTCCCATTAAATGGAAAGCATACAACGCGAAATAGAGAAGAATCTATGGTTTGCATATTGTACATCCAATTCCTACCTAGCAAG
This sequence comes from Pseudotsuga menziesii, assembly GCA_001517045.1. Lineage (NCBI taxonomy): Eukaryota > Viridiplantae > Streptophyta > Pinopsida > Pinales > Pinaceae > Pseudotsuga > Pseudotsuga menziesii. The sequence goes on along the minus strand of LPNX010066032.1, from coordinate 189,531 downwards.
AGATTATAGTCAAGGAGCACATCAACCACCTCTATCTCTATCGCAACGGTCTTCCCTCCCAAGTGGAACTTAAGGGAAGGAAGAATCCCGTGCGGCCTAAATGATTTTCCATCAAAAGTAGTCAACATGGTACCAGAATTAGACAACTCAAGAGAACCTAAACCCTTCCAACATGATAAAGACATCACAGAAGCAGCAGTGCCTTCGTCAATCACAGTGCGCTTGACAGTCATGTTAAGACATTCTACATGAATCAAAAGAGACACATAGTAAGGAAAGCGAGGCTGAAGTCCCGTGGTTTCAAATTTAATCACAAAGGAAGAATTATCATCATTCACACCAAGGGCAGAAAGCAAAGCCTTCCTTTGCGAAGGACAACTCTAAAGTACTTCTAGTGCAGACATCGCACAAGGAGTGTGGCCCAAATCCTCGACAACAGAATAGTTATGGGCGGCTCGGGCATTAGGATTGTGCCTTGAATGCTTAAGGACTCCCTTAGGAATGTGAGGTGCAGCTTCAGGTTTATACACACATTTTTCAATACGCAAAGGAGTCCCTAGTGGATTAGGTTCCTTTCTTGGGTCGGGTTGTGACGAACCATAGTCCTTCGCACAGATCACAACCTTTGTAGCATGCACCATGTTGATGCAACCATGACCATTACCCTCCAGTGGATCTTGATCACCACCAGCCTGATCATGGTCCTTGAGTTCATGTTTTTTTTGTGAGGTAAAGGGTTGGTCAGTACAGCTGGGCCCTGCGCTAAGAATCTTGAGGCTTCATCGATACGAGGGCACAAGTAAGTGAGGTGATCATCCTTACATAACTTGCAAGGAAATTTAACCTTATGTTTAGATTGCTTGTCCCCCCCAGCATTTCGAGTGTTCTTGTCATTAGAATTAGCATTTTCATTCCTATTCCCACCCTTACAATTGTTCTTACCCTTTTTTCTATTCCTTTTGGGTTGCTGGTTACCCTTTAAGGTGGAATTGTCATTTGCCGATTTCGGAGGTCAGCCCGCGTTTTATTATTGGAAAATAGACCTCTCCTTTTGGGTTTTTTAGAAAGAGTTATGTTTTTTATCGAAGGCAGTAGGCTGATTGAGTTACACTGTTGCAGCTCCCAAATCGACTAATTGCCTGTCAGACTGTTTGTCCTCTCGCTGATATCCTCTTCTTCGTTTCTCTGTTGTTAACTAGTCTGCGGATCTTCTTGACTGTAGGACTTTTGTCGTTGCGGCTTTATAGTGCACTAACTATCTGATGCCTCAGTAAGTCTTGCCCCAATGTTTTATCGTGCCAAGTTTGATGTGTGTTCTGGAACCCCTAGACTGAAGAGCCTCCGCCGTTGCAGCTGTGTAGCACACTAACCATCCGATGTCTAGTGTTCTGATTCGCCAATGGGGGGTTTTTTATATGCAACGTTTCTTAATCGTTTTCCTGCCGGTTGTCATGAGCTCATCACTATTTTCATAAATGACCAATGCACCTGGTTTTATTAGGTTGATGTTTTCATGAGAAAGCCCATTCCAGTTTCCTTTTCTTTCATTTTTCATTTTATTTGTATTATGGTTAATGTTTATTAAGATATTCGGGGTAAATGATTATTTTTCGTTTGATCACAGACAGACATAGGAGATTTTCTCGGATCCCTTTGAAGATCATTGTGGTGAAGAAGATGCAGCTGAAGGACAAAGCATGGTAAAGCATAAGACAACAGAGTTGTTGCTTGGGAAAAGAAAATAATGAAGATATGAAAAGGGACTAAGGAATGGTAGAACGTAATCATTAAAAAAGCAAAGGCCTAGTATGGGGCAGTTCATTAGTTACCGAGATTTTCCTGTTTTTTATAAAATCTTTATCTCGAATGTAACATTTGGATGAATCATGAACATTCACAAAGTGACAAAATAGTGAGAAGGAACGGTTTGGGAACCAAAAGGTTTTCCCTTTGGTATAAGTGTGGGAGAGTGAGACAGAAATGGGACCTTTTCTAGGAGAAACTTGTGAACTAGTTGCTGTAAGAGGAACTAATTTGTTTTGCAATAATAAAATTACGATTTTGCCTGTTGGAGAAAGTACTATGTGGAATGTTTGATTGTGATGAAATAAACAATGTTGAAGGGGAACTATTTCATTTTCAGGTGTGTTTCATTAACTATGAGAGCATTCTAACTTTCTGAACCTATGTTCTTATTTGAATGTTCTCTGGTTTATTTTGTGACAATTTCCACTATGAGTGATGAATGTTTTAACAGATGATGAGCTATCTTGTTGTGCATATATTTATTCATGTTTATGTGTTTTGATTCTAAGAATAGCTATCTGTGATTTATCTTAACATATGAACAGTATTACATTACTTATGAATTAATAATCTAGCTCCCTAGGGATAGCTTAGTTAGCGTTTTTTTTATAGTTGTGTGTGATTTAGATGCGAGAGAGTCTAAGACGAGAGGTAAGAACCTGTGTATCACATTGTTACCAATCCTCACATTCTTCATCAATCTACATCTTAGATAGGCACTTGCATATCATACTTAAAGTAAAAATACAAAATATACACGGTGGACCGAGCCGCAACTAGTAAAACCCTTTGTTTTTGTTACTTCACCTATGATATCCAGACCGCAAACCGGACGGATTCCTTACACCAAATAGTCATGGACTAGTTGGGAACGTTGACTGGAGAGAATCCCTTGCTGTTGTTGCCTACGAATTTCCAGGCCTCAATAGTTTCTGGAGCTAGAAGGAGGGCCACCAGTGCATGGCTGGCCGGGGAAATCCATTTCCCTGAAATAACTCCACCAGTGATAGTTTTGAATGCAGTTTATTTCTTGACCCAAATACTGAAGAGAATAGAGAACATTTATTTTCTGTGGACAACCAAGTAGTCAATGATCTGAGAAGACACACATGAGCCTATGTAAAGAGTATTGGAGGATTACCCATTATCCCTAATTTACCCCGAAGAGAATACAAGAAGAAATATCGTCCCATCTTGGAAGATTTAGTGTTGGTTGGAGATTTGGAAGAGTTAGTAGAAGTAGCATTACAGGAATTTGTTCAACCTTTGAGTCAAGTAGGCCCAAACACACCCTACTTTTCTCCTTTGCATACTCCTGTTCTTTCACCTCCTCACTCTCCACCCAGACTCATGGCAGGCGTAACTGCGAATCAGCCATTTAACCCACCAAATCCACCACTGGCTTGGAAATTTAGATCACCCTTGAACTTAACACCTCCGTTGCATGACTTACCTCAAGATTTTGAGAAGATGCTGCCTAAATTTGATCCAAATGAGAAGATGTTAGTAGATGACCATTTACAAAGTTTTTATTTGGAAATAGAAGGATTGAAGGCTGGGGAACATGAGGATGTCGTGTGTAGACTTTTTTTGCATACCCTTAAAGGAGCAATAGCATCATGGTATTTTGGTTTTCCTGCAAACTCTATCCCAGACTGGGACACCTTTGAAAGGATTTTCAAAAGTAAATATGCAGCCCAAAAAACTCATGCAGCTCTCATGAAAGGGTTGTGTGCCTTAAAGAAAGATAGAAAAGAGAAGGTCCATAGTTTCACCCAAATATTTGCAGCTTATCTGAAGAATTTTTCTAAAGCTGACAAACCCTCAGATAAAGTTCAGATTGAGTATTATACTTCAGCTCTAGGACCTGAGTTGGCCATGTTTTCCAAAATGAAAGCCAAACCAATGCTAGCAGAGACTTATGAAGAAGTTGAAAGAGTGGAGGTTGAGAAAGAAAGCATCAAAGACTATCTTGAGCAGTCGAGAGAAAAAATTGTTGGGAGGAAATATTTGTTATTTACTAAGTCTAAAGAGGAGCAGTCACCAGACTTCAAAGGAATGGCAAAGATGATGTAGAAGCTCTCTAATAGAATAATAGACTTGGAAAAGGAAAAGGAAGCCCAAAAGTTTTATAAGCCTTATTACAAGAAAAGGGAAGATAACAATCAATCCCAACCCCCTCCGCACGGCCCTGCGTCTATGAACTTAACGTAGATAGGGATGGATAAATTTTGCACTTTTCACTAATAACCCCATTCTGAAAAGAATTGTCCTCAATGGATAAATTCAATGACGTTGGTTATGAATCAGCTGTTGGATTCCAAATTAACTGAGGATAATGATGAAGAAGGAAAAGACAACAATAAATCAACAGAAAAATAGGAGGATGAGGCCATGGTTTTGTTTGACTGTGTATCGTTGTTTGATGCTGAGGAAGAAAAGGACCTGAGACATGAAGATATCCTGGAAACAAATATAATGACAAGAAGCCAGGGGTTGATTAAGGAAAACTGTATTATGCTCCCAAAAATTAAGAGACTTCAAAAGAATGTTAAGAAATTTCAAAAAAACACCTCAGTTAATTAAATTCTGGAATTTACCATCACTAGTCAAAATCCTAGAGAGATCAACATGCCTACTAAGCCCAATGAAGAAAAGATAAATAATGTTAAACCGAATCTTATAGAACATAAGATGGATTATGACATTGTGGAGGATATCAAAAGGGTAAGGGAAAACATCTCATTATTTGAGATGTGCAATGTGCCGCAGCAGAAAGAAAAGCTATTGAAAGCACTTGAAATATCAGAGGAGAAGCTTCCCACCAACAATAAGCTCCAAGAAGAAGAAATTCATGAAGAAAGTGTGGGAGGTAAGCCTAAATGCAAGACTCCACCTTTTCTCCTTACTTTTGAAATTTTCAACCACAACTTGCATAACTTCCTAGTAGACTCGAGGGCATCAGTCAACGTTATGCCACTGTCGGTCTGTAAAAAGATAAATGGGAAACCTAAACCATCTACCTGGAGGGTCATTCAGTTGGATAGAATGAATGTGAAGGTACTTGGGGAAATGGAGGATGTTCTCATTTGCTTATCTTCAAATGATAAGGTATGTCAATTCATTGACATTGTGGTGGCTGACATACCGGAAGCTTATGGACTTGTTTTGAGCAGAGATTGGTTGGAAAAGCTGAGTGGATATTTTTCCTCGGACTGGTCACATCTGTGGCTACCATATAAAAGAAGCACAAATCAAATTAAAGTTTTGAGAGAGCCCCACATGAAACACAATGTTACTTAGTTCGAAGAAAAAAAATGAACCAGTGAATTCTGTTTTGGGAAATTACTTTATTGAGCTAGAACCAGGAAACTATCAAGCGGAAGAAGTCAGTGATACACCAAACGCTCAACTTGATCTCCTTCGATTTTCACAGGATGATGAAATTGATTGTAAGATTAGATTTAGCTGTAAATGTAGATGTTGATTCACGCACAGTAGTGATAGGTGATTTTTGGACGCTTTTCTTTGATGGGTCTAAAACTTTGGAAGGGTGAGGAGCCGGCTGTGTCTTGATTGATTCTAAAAAAATCAAACATTTTCTTTCATGTAGGTTAGAGTTTGAATGCACCAATAACATAGCCGAATATGAAGTACTAGTTCAGGGACTAAGAAAAGCCATTGAATTAAAGGTAAAAAATCTGAAAGTGTATGGGGATTCCGAAATAATTGTAAAACAGATTCGAAATCAAATACATTGCATTTCCACTCTATTTGTGCCAGAAATTGTTTCCAGACTACAAAGAAACAAGCCAACACAATCTCAAATATTCAATCAAACAAAACTACGTTTTTAGGGTTTTTGAAAGGTTTTTCTGGTTGTGAAGTTTGGTGACAAGAGGGAATACATTCATAACCCAAATAGGGACTAAATCACAAGTAAAGAAGAACTGAGATGCATAATATAATAACCATATATCCAACAGAACATAACATTGAAGTTCATCCACAACTAACAAGCACCACAAGCATAAAAAATATAAACCAGCAATGAAATTATCAATTGTGTGGCTAAACAAGCTAGAAATGAAGCCAAAGAACAGACTGAAGGGTAAAATGGAGCATATATTTCATAATCAGTTCATCAATTTTACACATGCGAGTCAAGTACTTAGCTTATCAACAAGTCAAGAGACCTTTTCTAGCCATCCAAAAGTCGAACCCTTTTTTCTCTTTGTGACCTTCCTAAATACTCTCTTTCAAAATTCAGTTATAGTCTAAACCATAACTACTTTTCAGCCTACTCATCGATAGGGTATTATCAAAATAGTAATTACAAAAATAAAATATTCTTCAAAACATAACAAGTAACTGATTTTGCTAACAATGCTCATAGATCTTTAGCATCTTCTGCTAACAGAGCTATCTCCTCTAAGGCTTGGGCCTTTCTCCTAGCTTTCTGCTGCTCAGCTTCCATCTCTGTCATTCTTCTAGTAAGCTCCTCATTCTGTTGCTGTAGATTTTTGATAGTCTGTTTTAATCCTGCAAATTTTAAATCTGTACTTCTTTTCCTTTTTAAGGCCCCTTTGGAGACTGCAATTAGTTCTTGGTAGTGATCATTCACCTCTTCTAGGTCTTCCCTGAGTATTTTATTAGCTATGATCAAACCATCATTTTTTTCTTGCATATACTCTACTTGATGTTTATACTGCTTGATAGTTCTCTGTAGATTTTCTTTCTTTGAGTCAGATGCTTTGCTTCCTGTTGTATTTTACAGTTCACTAGGAAGCCATGGGATGTTAAGCTTTCTAAATATTTCCTCATCCTCAGGCAGTAGCTCTGTGGAAGTGTCATGAAAACTTGGGTTTTCTTGATTATCACCTTTAGCAGGAGCATTTTCATCAGTCAACAGTTTGTTTTCTGAATAAGAAACCTCTATTTCATCCTTTTGTTGTTCCTTTAACATTTGATCTCGTATTTCCAAAAACACAGCAGACAATTTGGTCTTAGTGAGGCTAGATTCTTCTTCTGTTTTCAATGGCTTTTCCCCTTTGCTGTCACCTTTTCCAACCTCCAGCTTTTCATCAGAGGAAGAAGTATTAATCACAGTTATCCCTTCTGTATTCAACTTGGGGTTTAATAATTTCTTCATGAGTAGCCTCAATTTGTTTTTGGGTCTAGTTTTGGGTCTCCAACCTGGGGCAAGCTCTCCTACCATTTTTAAAGTTTTTCCTTGATGGATGACTATGGAAAACTCCATAACTTTAAGCTTCCTTTTCTTTGGTACTGTTGTTCTGTCCTCATGACTGTAAAACTCCTTTTTTGTGCCAACCTTAGCCTTATCACTGATAGTTAACTCATCCCCTTCCAACAAGTATGCTTCATCTTCAGACAAGATTGTAATTGGACTGTGCTATTGAACCTTAGTATTTTCTTCATCTCTTGAAACCTTCTCTATCAGTATAATCTCTTCATCAACGAATTTTTCTGCTGGTGCTTCAATCTGAACAGGCTGAGTCTCCTTGTGAATAAACTGCAGATTTTGGTTCTCACTGTCATCTAGATGCTGCTTGGATTCACATTCTTCTTTTCTAGGTTCTGCAACCTCCTCTAATTTGACACATTTTTCATCTTCAACCTTCACTTTTTGTCTTAGTTTTCTAACCACGGTAGATTGTCCTTCTTGGCTGTTTTGGAACCCAGACCAAAATAGAAAGTAATCCCAAGACTTTCCTTCTTTCTACAAAAACTACTAATAATAAGTTTAATTAGCCCATGTTGAAAGATAGACTGACTAGTGTGGTCTTGGTGTTCTTTGATCCTGCTGGACATTTTCTGCAAGCTCTTTAGCAGGAAGAAAGGCAGATTCATCCTTGATTCACCACTAAGGTGTTGAAGGAACCTGAAATGATATTTGAAGACAAAAGCATACCTTCCTTCACATGTAATGTAGCTTTGTAGAACCTTGATAGGCTCTACCCATTCAGCTCCGAAATTATGGATGGGCACTCCCTCGCCCCAATCTGGAACAATGCCAGGCAATAGATACCTTTGGGCATTGAATGTAAGTGGCACTTTTTTGAACCAAAGTTCTCCATCATTCTTGACCCCTGTTGCTTCAGCCACCAAATCTATAGTTAATTTGAACTTCAGAGTATCAAATGATACTATATCTTTGTTATAACATTGAGCAAATTTGTGAGAGACTTCAGTATTATATCCATCAATATTTTTAAATAAGTTCAACCATCCAGCATTCTCAAAGAGTTCAGCACATCCTGGAAATTTGTCTATCCAATTTAGCTCAGTGGGCTCGGCCCTGTTAGTCTTCCCACTCCTCTTCATTTGCTTTCCCAAGGCTTGTTGATGCCTCTATGTGGTTTTTAGAACCTGTTAGTGACTTCACAGCCTATGTTCCTCAAGTTTTCACAGTCTTTGCAGTCAATTCTCCCTTGAACTCTCACAGGATGCTTGTCATCAATTTTATACAGTCTATTCTATCATCAGTTCATGAAATGCTTTATGCCCAATTTGAATAATTTAGGTTAAACAAAGCACCAAAGATCTTTAATAGGGTTGTTTTGAACTTCATTAAAATTGAATGATGCTCATTTATACCTTTGGACTAATATATCACCATCAGGAGTTTGTTGAATACATGAATTCATGTTTTCCTCTAACAATTTAACATAATCAGGCTTAGTAGAAAAAACACCAAATTAACAAGTCATGACCAAGGTCACATGGGATACCTCACTCCAAGCTTGCTGCAGGTGTTAAAAGTTGATTCTTTGACTGGCTGAATGTCGAATTGAACGCTCCAGGTGTCTTCAATTCTCCAGCTCACCTCTAACTGTCACACTGTGAAACCCTAATTTCCTTCAACTGCCAATTTCCAATTTTTTAGCAATGTGTCTCCATTCCAGCGTCTCCCCTAGCTTCATAATGCTCAATTCGAGAACCTCTTTCCCATGAATCTCACCTCATTCCACTGTCTGTCATGATTTTCCATGCATTTACCTCGAACTGCCACAATCTCCCTCACGTCATAGCCAACACTTGTTTACATGATTATCCTGATGAGACACGTATCAAAACTGCTTGTTCATGTGATTAGTCACCCCAGGAATGAAATCATTGGATAATTCGACGTAAAAAATGACAAATTTAGCACCCACGAATTTCTTGTAGTGCGCCAGTGCAATTTTTTTACCGTTGCGCTACAAGAAAGTTCAACAATCAAATTTTGTGTTATTTGATCACTAATTCAACTTTAAACTAGGTTTACATGATTAAACCTTGATCTTATTGCTATTCATGAACTATTAATCAACATATACCCTATAGAACCCTTCAGGACATAAGAAAAAAAACAAAAATAATGAAAACTCAATGGCATAAACTCAAAATTTCCTAGAAGTAAGCAAATGAGCAAGCTTCAACAAATCACAATCAAAATATAAGACTGAAGAAAACAAATTCATGACTTAACATTTGGCTCCAACTGCGGGACATTAGAGGAAATTTCAACTCAAAATGGGCCTCCTAAAATGAACTAATAAAATAATAGTTAAAAGAATAAAATAATATTTATTAATTTTGGAGGAAGAAAAGAAAAAAACTACTTTTTGTTTGTATTTTTGACATATCTCCCTGTGTTTTTACTCAAATTTTGATCAGGAGAGCTCATTGGATGTAGAATTAAATTCCGCATCCAACGAGTACCCACTCGACATACTTTTGACGGACCCCGCTACCCCAAAAACAAGAAATACCTAAAAAAATGGAATGATGACATCATCATTCCATTTTTTCAGGTATTTCTTGTTTTTGGGGTAGTGGGGTCCGTCAAAAGTATGCCAAGTGGGTACTCGTTGGATGCATAATTTAATTCAACATCCAACGAGCTCTCGCGATCGAAATTTGAGTAAAAACACGAGGAGATATGTCAAAAATACAAACAAAAAAAGTAGTGTTTAAGACCTATATGGTATTTCAAATTTAAAGCAATTTCATTGGCTAACACATGATGACATGGAATTTGAATAAAATTTAAAAGGCCCATTTTGAGTTGAAATTTCCTCTAATGTGAATTTTTCCCTGTGAGGCTTCAAGAACCTGTAGACCAGTGCCTTCTTTTCTGCTACCTACTAGTCTGCAAAATTTCCATTGGGTTATGGAGTCCTTATTGTGTTTTACTCACACCGATATATACAATTAAAAAAGTAAAATTTCACTTAAAAGATGTAGAAATGCTTGAGGAATCATCCATTTACTGGACTTGACAATTCCTCACCTTCCAAAGACTGCAGGACAAAAGTGTTATTTTCCAAAATTTTGGACACTAGGAAAGGGCCAAACCAGAGATGATCAAATTTGCCATGTTTTCCTTTTTTCTCTTTCCTTGCATCCCATCTCAGAACCATATCACCTATTGAGAAAGTATTATCTTTGATTTTCCTGTCAAAGCTATTTTTAGTGTTCAATCTGTATAACTGTGCCCTTTCTTCCACCTTTTCCCCGTTCTGTTGCAACTCTATCATCTCATAAATCCTTCTCTGCATATTATTTGGTTCTTCCTGACAATTCTGAAGAAAATTCGCCACTGGGATACCCAACTGAATAGGAAAAACTGCATCTGTGCCATACACTAATTGGAAAGGAGAAGTTCCAATTGCTTGTTTGACTGTTATTCTATCAACCCATAATGCATATTTCAGCATAGAATCCCATGATCTCTTATTATGCTTAAGCAACTTTTTGATACTCTGAATGATGTTTTTATTTGAGGACTTAGCTAAACCATTACCTTGGGGATAGTAAGGAGTTGAATGTTTCAGCAAGATACCATTCTTCTCACAAAATGCTTCCATTGCCTTGGACTTGAAAGCCTTTGCATTATCTGTTACTATTTTCTAAGGACACCCAAACCTACTAAGGATATTTTCTTCAATAAATTCCATAATCACTTTGTCTGTGGCATTCCTAGTAGGGATAGCTTCTACCCATTTGGTAAAGAAGTCTGTTGTAGTTAGAATCCACCTGTGTTGTCCTGAGGAATATGGACTTATCTCCCCTATAAAGTCCAGACCCCATTGCTGGAAAGGAGCAGTTACTACAATAGGTTTTAGGGGCAATGACAATAATTTTTGTTTGCCAGCAAACTTCTGATAAAGGGATACAGGCTCTTACCTGTTGATATACATCTACAAACAAAGAGGGCCAATAGTACCCAACTCTTAATATCTTGTATGATGTTTCCTTCCAGTACTTGTGGCCTCCACAAGCACCCTCATGAGATCCAGAAATCATTCCTTCAATTTTAGATTCATCCAAGAATCTGAGTAGAATACCGCCTGGGTCATTCCAGAATAGCTGCTTTTCTACTAAACAATACTTAGTAGTTTTTAGCTTCAACGATCTAGCAGCTTTCCTATCTAAATGCTTAGGACATTGTAAATACAGTAGAAAATACACAATGTCTGCATACCATGTGGATGCTAAATAATAATCCATAATCTCTTCTTTTTCCACATTGCTTGATCTTCTTTCTGAGCTAGCTCTTAAGACATCACATATAATCCCAAAGCTTGGCAATTTGATTCATCCAGTAGCTTGGCTAAACCTTGTCCCTTGACTAGTTTGGTAGACCTGATATCTACATCATACTCCATGATTTTAGCAATCCAACTGCCTATTTTCCCCTCACTATCAGGCTGTGTCAAAACATCTTTTACAGTAGCATTAGGCACATATGAAATAACTTTAGAATGCAAAACATAGATTTTTAAAAAATTTAAAGCTTTTACCAAAGCATAAGACTATTTCTCTAAGATACTGTATTTCAAGTCATAATCTCTGAGAGTTTTGCTGAAGAATGCAATAGGCTGTTCCAGACCCTCCTTATTCTTCTGCAACAAAACAACTGTTAGTGTATCCTCTGATGCAAATGAAAATGTTAGAAATTCTGTGGTAAAATCTGGACTTACTAATACAAGAGCTTCAGTAAGAGCTATTTTGATTTTTTCAAATGCATTCTTTTCTTTAGTGGTCCACTTGACTTCCTGATCCTTTTTTAGCATGGCTGTAATCTGCTTGATAATCTCAGCAAAGTTTCGTATAAACCAACGCAGAAAGTTGATTTTACCAATGAAAGATCGGACATCCTTTTTACTTCTTGGTAGACTTATCTTCAATATTGCTTTCACCCTTTTAGGTTCAATCCTTATACCATCAGCAAAAACTAAATGACCCAGTAGTCTTCCTTCCTGTACAGCAAAGTGTGACTTCTTTGGATTCAAGGACAAGCCAAATTTCCTACATTTTAAGAAAGTCTGCTTCAAATGCTTTATATGTTCATCATCTAATTGTGAAAAAATAGTAATATCATCTAAGTAGATTACCACAAACTTATCCTTTTCTCTGACAAAAGCTATATCCATAGCCCTCTGAAAAGTGGCTCCAGCTTTCATTACACCAAAAGGCATCTTATCATACATGAAAGTCCCCCAAGGAGTGGTAAAAGCTGTCTTCTCCTTATCATTAGGATGTATAGAAATCGGATTGTACCTTGAGAAACCATCAATCATTGAGATCCTCTATGCCCTGACCACCTTTTGCAATATTTGCTCAATTTTAGGCAGAGGATAATTATCCTTTAGTGAAGATCTGTTCAAATTTATAAAGTCGACACACAACCTGATTTCTCCATTCTTTTTCCTAACAAGAACTAGATTAGCCACCCATGAATAGTACCTGAGAGGCACTATGATCTTGGCATCCAATAACTTCTTCACTTCTTTTTCAATAACATGAAACAAGGCTGGATTAATCCTCCTTAATTTCTGATGAAAAGGTTTAACATTCAGTTTTAAAGGGACTTTATGCTGTATAATTCCAGTATCATACGTTCTCAATTCCTCATAAGACCATGCAAAAACATCAACATGTTCCTTCAACAATTTTATGTACCTCTTTCTTTGTTCAGCTGTAAGTGCTTTGGAAATTTTTACCATTCTAGGTTGTTCTGCAGAGCCTATGTTACAATCCACCACATTCTCTTCTAAGGACTATACAACAGGTTTTAAGAGTCTATCATCTTTTGAAAATATCCTTTCCGAAGGTACCAAACCCTTTGGGATGAAATTACTTTTTAATTCAATGATTTTGTGTCCAGCTATTTCATTTTCAGCAATCTCTTCCACCTCTCCATCCCCTTCATCTTCCTCTTGATTAATCAGGGAATTAGAAAATTCATGTGTAAGCTCTAGAAACCTTTTAATTTCAATGTCATCTTCAAACACTCTCCACTGCTTTACATTATCAAGTATAGATGGTCTATACCTAACTTCAATGGGATACCTCAACTGTGTAGTCTTGGGGATTCTAAAGTGTGTAGCAGCCAAGGCCAATGAATCTACAGTCTGATTATGGTCTCTTGGAATATAGGTAATGTTAAAGGCTATAAAATAATTTTCAATCATGTCCCATACCTCATTTCGATAGACTTTCAGCAAATCCTGTTTTACTTGATAGTTGTTCTTTACCTGCTGACCAACTAATTCGAAGTCGCCAAATGCAGAAATCTGCTGAATGCCCAAATCTTTTGTAGCCTTCAATCCTAACAACAAATCTTCATATTCAGTAGTATTGTTTGTAGTAATGAACTCTAATTTATACATCAGCTTTACTATTTCACCTCTAGGGGATATAAGAAGAACTCTTGCTCCAGCACCTTCTTTACAAGAGGATCCATCAAAGTATAATTGCCAAAGGTCATCCTCCTGTTCCCTGTTGCATTTTACTGGCTATTCCTTTTCAACCTGTAACAAACCAGCAGTATTGTCATCATCACTAAAATGTAACATGCAAGTACCCAGATCCTTATCAACAACATACAGAGGATGGTTGGTAGGGTTCTTGTCATCTGTTACAATATAGGCAAACTGAAGCTCTCTGTATAGCCTTATGTTTTCTCCTCCAAACACAGGAATAGTAGCATATGATAAATCCATTTGTAAGGTCCCATCAACTTTCTTTGCCCAAGACCTAGAGAGAAGTAACCCAAATTTAGGTGTAATATCAGCTACCACTACATCCATGATTACACTCTTCATGGGTAATTGAGCCAAACTGACAACCATGTCCTTTATTACCCCTAAACACTTCACAGCTCATGAATAAAATGCATATAGATCATGATATGGTTTGGTTATACTCAGACCTAAGGCCTCCATAACAGCCTTTGGCATTAAATTGTGTGATGCTCCCGAATCTAACAAACAATTATGTATCATTTGTTCATGAACTATCAGAGTAATGTAGAATGGAGGTGAAGCACCTGCTTCATTCTCAGTTTTTTCAGCCAAGGCTGATCTAATGAAAATCCTAGGATTTTCTTCTTGCAAATTCACTGTATTAGAAATAGGCTGATTATTCACTGAATTAATCATCTTGCGAATTGTCTCTTTATAGGAAGGATTTTTCAAAAGTTTAGTTAAAGGCACATAAATTTTTAACTTGCTTAATTCATTTTCCAGGTTGAAATTCTGCACAATTTTATTTGCCTCTTCAACCTCCATGTTCTTCTTTTGTTTTTCTGGAATATGTTGTTTCTCTAACACAGGATCATATTGCTGTTTAGTAGGAACCACTACCTTCTTCTTTGGGCTTTGTACTACCTTCTTTGGTCCTAACCTCAGATTCATAGTCTTCTTAAGTTCATTTTGACATACATCAGCAGTTACAGTAGTCATTTTCAGACCTGAATCATCCTCTGTTTCGAACATATTAGCATCATAGCATTTTGCATTTAGAAACTCCTCCTCAGTGACAAAACCCTTAGAGAAAATTTCTCCAAAATGATTCATATCCTGATCTGTGTCTTCAAATATCACTTCATCATCAACCTCTTCTTCATCAGCAACATTGTTCTGAAGAGGTGGTGGTACTCTTTGGTCCTCAGTTTCTCTCCTTTCCCACTGAATATCATTATTCCTTCATTCTCTAGGTATGAAACATGGAGCAAACTGTCTTCTAAATTGGTTCTGATTGTTAGGGTTTCTTTCACCTTCTTGAACAGGCTTGCTGGAATTTTTCTCTAGTTCTAATTTGTTTAATTTTGCAGTAAAAATCTTCACCAACTTAGCCATCTCATCAATTTTCCCTTCTATAGAATGAGAAGCTGAACCTCCTGAAGCTGCTTCTTTCTTTCCTTTCCTATCATAGATTTGCTGAGTTGTTTCCTTCTTCAATCTATTGGAAGCCAATATGTTAGATTCTACCTCCAATGCTGCATCCTACATATTCAGTAAAGAAATAGGTTTCCTTTCTCTTGGTAGTAAGGAAAATTCATGGTCGAAAGCATTTGCATATGTAAGTTTTGTAGATGTTTCCGAAAGCTTTATTTCTGCAGGAATTCTGCTGTACATTTTGTTAAATCTCTTTGAAAAGTCTGCAATAGTTTCATCCTTTTTCCTCCTAAGGGCTCCAAACTCAGTTATGTAATATGTATGGTCTTTGGTGTCACCCCATTGTCTCATGAAGAGATCACAAAGTTCTTCAATGATAGTGATAGAGTTAGCAGGAAACTCCCTAAACCATTTCCTAACATCTCCATCAAGGCTCTCCATAAACATTCTCATCCATACATCCTTGGCCTCAATGTTTTGGTTATCAGCATAACTAAGAAAAGCTTGCTAGTGTTCTTTAGCTGTATTTTGACCCTGTCCATTAAACCTAGGAAAATATTTCTGATAGTCACCTCCAAGTAGTGCATTTAAAGGATGAGGAAAAACCAATGGTGCATATCTGGCTGCAACCATTTGGTCCATCATGTCTATAGGCTGATTTTGGGCTGCCATTTTAAGGCTGACTAACTTTGATGATGGAGAGGTTTGGCTGGAACTTGGCTGAAAGGGTTTTTTACCTACTTTCAACTGAAATAGAGGTATCTTACCAGGAGAGACTGTTTTAGCTTTTCTGAAAGATTGAGGATCAGTGAAAATTTGGAAGCTAATGTCAGGAATTATAGGCTTTAACCAAGGTGAAGTTTCTTCTTCTTTTCTCAACACAGATGAAGGTGATGAACCGTCCAACTGGTTAGGGTCACATAGGGATGGTAATGACTAAGACCTTCTAATCTTCCTTGCTGTCTTCAATATCTGTTCAGGATCTGTAACACCCAACTGCAATGGTGAAATAGGTCTGTTTCTAGTTCCAATTCCCCTAGTAGCCACTATGACAAACTGGTGAAAAGTAGTCTTAAAAATGTGTTGGTTTAAGTTTACCTATTAAAACCAGTGAAATGATAAGTATCCCAGGGAAAATTCTATTTTCAACTTCATTCCCTGGCAATGGCACCAAAGATGTTTGTGCTAGAAATTGTTTCCAGACTACAAAGAAACAAGCCAACACAATCTCAAACATTCAATCAAACAAAACTAGGTTTTTAGGGTTTTTGAAAGGTTTTTCTGGTTGTGAACTTTGGTGACAAGAGGGAATACATTCATAACCCAAATAGGGACTAAATCACAAGTAAAGAATAACTGAGATGCATAATATAATAACCATATATCCAATAGAACATAACACTGAAGTTCATCCACAACTGACAAGCACCACAAGCATAAAAACTATAAACCAGCAATGAAATTATCAATTGTGTAGTTAAACAAGCTAGAAATGAAGCCAAATAACAGACTGAAGGGTAAAATGGAGCATATATTTCATAATCAGTTCATCAAATACACATGAGAGTCAAGTACCTAGCTTATCAACAAGTCAGGAGACCTCCTCTAGCCATCCAAAAGTCGAACCCTTTGTTCTCTTTGTGACCTTCCTAAATACTGTCTTTCAAAATTTAGTTATAGTCTAAACCCTAACTACTTTTCAGCCTACTCATTGATAGGGTATTATCAAAATAGTAATTACAAAAATAAAATATTATTCAAAACATAACAAGTAACTGATTTTGCTAACAATGCTCATAGATCTTTAGAAGCTTCTAGTAACAGAGCTATCCCCTCTAAGGCTTGGGCCTTTCTCCTAGATTTCTGCTGCTTAGCTTCCATCTCTGTCATTCTTCTACTAAGCTCCTCATTCTGTTGCTGTAGATTTCTGATAGTCTGTTTTAATCCTGCAAATTTTAAATCTGTACTTCTTTTCCTTTTTAAGGCCTCTTTGGAGACTGCAATTAGTTCTTGGTAGTGATCATTCACCTCTTCTAGGTCTTCCCTGAGTATTTTATTAGCTATGATCAAACCATCATTTGTTTCTTGCATATACTCTACTTGATGTTTATACTGATTGATAGTTCTCTGTAGATTTTCTTTGTCTGAGTCGAACGCTTTGCTTCCTGTTGTATTTTGTAGTTCACTAGGAAGCAATGGGATGTTAAGCTTTCTAAATATTTCCTCATCCTCAGGCAGCAGCTCTGTGGAAGTGTCATGAAAACTTGGGTTTTATTGATTATCAATTTCAGCAGGAGCATTTTCATCAGTCAACAGTTTGTTTTCTGAATAAGAAACCTCTATTTCGTCCTTTTGTTGTTCCTTTAACATTTGATCTCGTATTTCCAAAAACACGGTAGACAATTTGGTCTTAGTGAGGCTAGATTATTCTTCTGTTTTCAATGGATTTTTTCCTTTGTTGTCACCTTTTCCAACCTCTAGCTTTTCATCAGAGGAAGAAGTATTAATCACAGTTATCCCTTCTGTATTCAACTTGGGGTTTAATAATTTCTTCATGTTTAGCCTCAATTTGTTTTTGGGTCTAGTTTTGGGTCTCCAGCCTGGGGCAAGCTCTCCTACCATTTTTAAAGTTTTTCCTTGATGGATGACTATGGAAAACTCCATAAATTTAAGCTTCTTTTTCTTTGGTACTGCTGTTCTATCCTCATGACTGTAAAACTCCTTTTTTGTGCCAACCTTAGCCTTATCACTGACAGTCAACTCATCCCCTTCCAACAAGTATGCTTCATCTTCAGACAAGATTGTAATTGGACTGTGCTGTTGAACCTTAGTATTTTCTTCATCTCTTGAAACCTTCTCTGTCAGTATAATCTCTTCATCAACGAATTTTTCTGCTGGTGCTTCACTTTGAATAGGATGAGTCTCCTTGTGAATAAACTGCATATTTTGGTTCTCACTGTCATCTGGATGCTGCTTGGATTCACATTCTTCTTTTGTAGGTTCTGCAACCTCCTCTAATTTGACACATTTTTCATCTTCAACCTTCACTTTTTGTCTTAGTTTTCTGACCAGGGTTTGTCCCTTATCAACTGAATTCCTGGTAGATTGTCCTTCTTGGCTGTTTTGGAACCCAGGGAAAAAGAGAAAGTAATCCCAAGACTTTCCTTCTTTCTACAGAACACTACTAATAATAAGTTTAATTAGCCCATGGTGAAAGATGGACTGACTAGTGTGGTCTTGGTGTTCTTTGATCCTGCTGGACATTTTCTGCAAGCTCTTTAGCAAGAAGAAAGGCAGATTCATCCTTGATTCACCACTAAGGTGTTGAAGGAACCTGAAATGATACTTGAAGACAAAAGCATACCTTCCTTCACATGTAATGTAGATTTGTAGAACCTTGATAGGCTCTACCCATTCAGCTCTAAAATTATGGATGGGCACTCCCTTGCCCCAATCTGGAACAATGCCAGGCAATAGATACCTTTTGGCATTGAAGGTAAATGGCACTTTTTTGAACCAAAGTTCTCCTTCATTCTTGACCCTTGTTGCTTCAGCCACCAAATCTATGGTTAATTTGAACTTCAGAGTATCAAATGATACTATATCTTTGTTATAACACTGAGCAAATTTGTGAGAGAATTCAGTATTATGTCCATCAATATTTTTAAAGAAGTTCAACCATCCAGCATTCTCAAAGAGTTCAGCACATCCTAGAAATTTGTCTATCCAATTTAGCTCAGTGGGCTCGGCCCTGTTAGTCTTACCACTCCTCTTCATCTGCTTTCCCAAGGCTTGTTGATGCTTCTGTGTGGTTTTCAAAACCTGTTATTGACTTCACAGCCTATGTTCCTCAAGTTTTCACAGTCTTTGCAGTCAATTCTCCCTTGAACTCTCACTGGCTGCTTGGCCTCAGTTTTATACAGTCTATTCTATCATCAGTTCATGAAATGCTTTATGCCCAATTTGAATAATTTAGGTTAAATAGAGCACCAAATATCTTTAATAGGGTTGTTTTGAACTTCATTAACATCGAATGATGCTCATTTAGACCTTTGGTCTAATATCTCACCATTAGGAGTTTGTTGAATACATGAATTCATGTTTTCCTCTAACAATTTGACATAATCAGGCTTAGCAAAAAAAACCCCAAATTAACAGGTCATGACCAAGGTCACACGGGATACCTCAATCAAAGCTTGTTGCAGCCATTAAAAGTTGATTCTTGGACTGGCTGAATGTCGAATTGAATGCTCCAGGTGTCTTCAAGTCTCCAGCTCACCTCTAACTGTCACGCTGCGAAACCTTAATTTCCTTCAACTGCCAATTTCTGATTTTTTAGCAATGTGTCTCCATTCCAGCGTCTCCACCAGCTTCGTAATGCTCAATTCAAGAACCTCTTTCCCGTCAATCTCACCTCATTCCACTGTCTATCATGATTTTCCATGCATTTACCTCTAACTGCCATGATCTCTATCACATCATAGCCAACACTTGTTTACATGATTATCCTGATGAGACACATATCCAACCTACTTATTCATGTGATTAGTCACCCCAGGAATGAAATCATTGGAGAATTCGGCATAAAAAATGACAAATTTAGCACCTGTGACTTTCTTGTAGCACGCCAGTGCAATTTTTTTACTGTTGCGCTACAAGAAAGGTCAAAAATCAAATTTTGTGTTATTTGACCGCTAATTCAACTTTAAACTAGGTTTACATGATTAAACCTTGATCTTAGTGCTATTCATGAAACTATTAATGAAAATATACCCTATAGAACCCTTCAGGACATAAGAGAAAAACAAAAATAATGAAAACTCAATGGCGTAAACTCAAAATTGAACTCTAAACCAAAATTTCCTAGAAGTAAGCAAATGAGAAAGCTTCAACAAATCACAATCAAAATATAAGACTGAAGAAAACAAATTCATGACTTAACACCCTTATTTAAAAGCTTATCAAAATGAAGTATGGGATCTTCTTAAATATTTTTATGCATTTAACATTTTATCGATTCCTAGACTTAAGAATGCGGTGGCTGACTTATTGGCCACCTCAGCCGCAAGGCTTGTGCCTTCTAATAATCGGTGTTCTATTGAATTGCTTTTCAGGCCTTCGGTTTCGGATATGATTACCAATTTACGGGTTTTTGATGGTGATCAGCAGATTCTAGAATGCTTGACAAATGACTAGACCTTCAAAGGGGTAATTATTGACGATGAAGAACATCAGGCCGAGTTAAAATTTGACAATTTTATTCCTAAAGGAGTCGGGACTTTAGAGCGAATGTTTGATCTAAACGAGAAATTCAGAAGGCCAATGAATGTAAAGACTCATAGCTCATCTCTACAGTTTGAGATGATTAATTTGGGGACTGAAATTGAGCCTAAATATGTGAATTTGGGAAAGTGTTGCTCTCTAAGTGAAAGGAATAAGTTCATCGGTATATTCAAACAATACAAAGATGTTTTTGCCTGGACGTATGAAGATCTGAAGACATATGACACCAATATTATTCAACATGTTATTCCCATTAGATCTGGAGTTAAGCCTTATCAACAGCCTTTAAGGAAAATGCATCCAAAATTAGAGCCTTTGATTCAGATTGAGGTAAAGAAGTTGTTGGATGCTAAAATCATTTTCAAAGTTAGACACTTAGAATGGGTTTCAAATCTGGTACCGGTAAGAAAGAAATCTGGAGAAATTAGACTATGTGTGGATTTCAGAAACCTAAATCATGGTTCAGATAAAGACAATTATCCTGTCCCACCCATGGAATAGATATTGCAAATAGTTTCGGGTTCTAAATTATTTTATTTATTAAATGGATTCTCTGGCTACAATCAAGTGTTAGTGGCTGAAGAAGACAGACTAAAAACTACATTTGGAACCAGATGGAGGACTTTTGCTTACAGAAGGATGCCCTTTGGACTCATAAACGCTGGAGATATGTTCCAGAGGGCTATGGACATAGCTATCCGCGGTCTTATTGGCCATAGTGCTATAGTATACCTCGATGACATCACAATATTCTCAAAGAAAAGGGAGGAACACGCATTCCATCTAAAACAAATTTTTGAATGCTGCCAAAAATACGGTATCTCATTAAACCCCAAGAAGTGTGTGTTTTCCATTACCGAAGGTAAGTTATTGGGTGACATGGTTTCTAAGAAGGGGATCTCCATAGACCCATAGAGGATCACAGCTACCGAACAGATTCCCTTACCCCATAATAAAAAGGGCATGCAATCATTTATGGGGATGATAAATTTTGTGTAAAGATTTGTGCCAGATTTCGCTCAAATTGTTAAACCTTTGCTGCAAATGGTAAAGTAAAGTATGCAATTCAAGTGGACTGATATAGAAAATAATGCATTTAGTAAAATAAAGACAGCTGTTGCGCACACACCCTTCCTCAAAAGTTTAGATTTTGAGAAAGATTTTATTTTGTACACTTTTGCATCTGACGATTCACTAGTAGCGGTGCTTACCCAGAAGGAAGACGGGGGAGATGAGTTACCCATATCATTTATGAGCACTAGTCTGCAAGGGGCCGAATTGAATTATCCAGCTATGGATAAACAAGCTTACGGGGTATTCAAAGTGGTAAAACAATTCAAACCATATATACTTAAGAACCAGACAAAGGTAATAGTTCCACACCCAGCTGTGAGGTCTCTTTTCGTACAAAAAGAGTTAGGAGAAAGAAGAGGCAACAAGGTAACAGCTCTACAGTCATATGACCTCGAATTCAAGCCAACCTCTATAGTTAAATGGTAGGGATTGTGTAAATTAATGACCGAAAGTAAAGACAATGAGGGAAATAACTGGGAAAAGGAAGCTGAGTTACATTTGATGGATGTATGTCCTCTTTTCATAGCTCCAAACTCCTGGTATCAAGACCTTGTGCATTAACTCCAGGAGGGATTGTTACCAGAACATTGGAATTCTAAGCAAAGAAGAGCACTGCGTCTTAAATCAGCCTCATATCAAATTGTTGAAGGAATATTGTTCAAGAAGAATTATGATGGAGTTCTTCTTAGATGCTTAGAGAAAGAAGATGCAAAGAAGGTCATGATAGACTTACATGATGGGCCTACTAGAGGACACTTCTCTAGGGATACAACAACCCATAAAATTCTCAGAGCCAGGTACTATTGGCCCACATTGTTCAAAGATGCACATGCCCATGTTAGAAAGTGTGACATCTGTCAAAGGTGTGGTGGAAGACAAGTTAAAGTAGCAGGACCATTAAAGCTTGTGATGATAACAGAACCTTTCGAGTAGTGGGGGATGGATATCATTGGGGAGATAAAGCCAAATTCTTCCTTACAACACAAGTATATTCTGACGGCAACTGATTAATTCACTCGTTGGGTCGAAGCCATTCTATTGCATAAAGTGAATGAAGATGCGGTCATGGACTTCTTGCAAGATCATATTATGACCAGGTTTGGAGTTCCAATTTCTCTAGTTTTCGATAATGCTACTTATTTTTCCTCTAGTAGATTAGCTGCATTTTCTCATGAAAAGGGAATTAAGTTGCATTACTTTGCAAATTATTATCCACAAGGAAATGGTTTGGCTGAATCTTCAAACAAGAATCTGATTAGAAACTTAAAAAAGAATGTGATAGAAAACCAGAGAAGTTGGCATTCAACATTACCAAATGCTCTTTGGGCTGATAGGGTCACCCCCAAGTCTTCGTTAGGTGTGTCCCCATATACCCTTGTCTATGGAAAAGAGGCCATTCTTCCCCCCAATATCATGCTACCCTCTTCCATAATAGCTCAAGAATCAAGAGGGTCAGATAATGAAGTTTTGCAGATGAGGATACATAATATTTTGAAGGCAGAAGAATCTAGATACAAGGCCAGAGAACATTTTAAACAACAACAGGAGGTAGTGAAGAGGTGGTTTGATAAGCACAAAGTTGGGACAAAAGAATTTGAAGTAGGAGATTTGGTTCTTAAGTGGGATCACCCTCATGATGAGAAGGGGAAACAAATGAAGTTTCAACAGTTATGGGTAGGCCCTTTCCAGATTGCAGCAAAACTTGGCCCCTCAACCTATAAGTTGCAAGATTTACAGGGATGGGAGGAGAACTTACCAGTAAATGGTTTAGTTCTTAAACCTTATTTTTCTTGATTTTTTTTTTTTTCCATTTGTACATAAATAATTAACTTGTTTTTCCACTTTGATTTGTCCTTTTCCTGTTTGTTTAGTGTATTTTTCTTCTGATTCCAATAAAGGAACCAAACTTTTGGTTGCGTTGAGAACTTCAAAACCCTTGATAAACAGAGATTCTCTGGGCATTAGGCTGGGTTTTATTGTTTGAATTTGGTGGAATTTATTCTAGTAAGTTGTTTTCCTAAGTGTTTATGAACACATTGAGGTCCAGCGTAATCCCTAAAATAACTCAAAATCGAAAGGTCTAGAATACTATTGTGAGGCTCCATCAATTTCACATCTAAAATGTCCTAGGGGGGTGACAACAAAAGACCCATGGAAAGGGGAGCAGGGTAAATAGTATGTTATATCTAAATGATCCCATGCCAGAAATTGAAAGTGAAAAGGATAATAAGAGTCAAAACTCCTAAGGAAGCAATATTCATCAAAACAAAGTACTGAATTATATGAGTACGGATTGCCAAAAGTTCTTCTCCGTCCGTGAGCTGAAAATTGCATCTCTCACACAAAAGGACACTATGGATAGAAGGGCCTGAATAAAATTCAGAAGAAAAGGCACTAGGAGGACTCAAAAGGACATAAAGTCCACAAAAAAAAAATGCTAGGTGGCATGGGAATGGGGAACAAATGAATATTTCTGTTTACCATGCGTTACAATCCTATGGCGTGTAAGCTAGAAGCTACCCAAAGACAAAGTTAAAATGAAATCCTCCCGCTTAAGCCTCAAAAGAGTTATCTTGACCTTGAGATTTTGGTTTCCTTTCCCTAAAAATTGGACTATCATCAATGTTACAAGCTCATATATATGACACTATAGAATCCAATCATCTAGAATAATTCAGCATGTTGGTTTCACTGCTAAATAGTATATTGCTCAAGAAGGAGTTTATTCAGAGATATGGGTTCACCAGTGAGTTGCCAATTGTTGTAGCTGCAACTTTTCCCAAATTTTTGGAAATTTTGGAACCTCCTTTTTTATTATGTTTGCCCCACTTTGCTACATGTTTGGATTATTTGAGGCCAGTCTCTTGTTATTTGAATTTCCGTTTGGGTCCGTGCATGTTTTGGACTGTAAGGCTTAGCAGTTTTCCGTTGTTTATCATTGAGTTTTAAGGTGGAATATTCATTTTCCATTTTTTGAGGTCAGCCCGTGTTTTATTATTGGAAAATAGACCTCACCTTTTGGGTTTTTCGGAAAGAGTTACATTTTTTATCGGAGGTCGCAGGCTGATTGAGTTCTGCCGTTGCGGCTCCCTAATCGACTAATTGCCCGTCGGACTGTTTGTCCTCTCGCCGATATCCCATTCTTTGTTTCTCCATTGTTAACTAGTATGCAGATCTTCTTGACTGTAGGACTTCCGTCGTTGTGGATTTATAGCACACTAATTATCCGATGCCTTAGTAAGTCTCACCCTGACGTTTTATCGCGCCGAGCTTGATGTGTGTTCCGAAACCCCTAGACTGAGAGCCTCCGCCGTTGCAGATGTGCAGTGCACTTACCATCTGATGTCTAGTGTTTCGATTCGCCGATGGGGGGTTTTTTATATGCATGTTTCATAATCGTTTTCCCGCCGATTGTCATGAGCTCGTCACTATTTTCATAAATGACCGGTGCGTTTGGTTTTAATAGGTTGATGTTTTCACGAGAAAGCCCGCTTCGGTTTCCTTTTCTTTTAGTTTTCATTTTATTTGTATTATGGTTAATGTTTATTAAGATAGTCGGGATAAATGATGATTTTTCGTTTGATCGCAGACAGACATAGGAGATTTTCTCAGATCCCTTTGAAGATCATTGTGGTGAAGAAGATGCAGTTGAAGGACAAAGCATGGTAAAGCATAAGACAAGGGAGTTGTTGCTCGGGAAAAGAAAATAATGAAGATATGAAAAGGGACTAAGGAATGGTAGAATGTAATCATTAAAAAAGAAAAAGGCCCAGTATGGGGCAGTTCGTCAGTTACCGAGCTTTTCTCGTTTTTTATAAAATCTTTATCTGGAATGTAATGTTTGGATGAATCATGAACATTCACAAAGTGACAAAACAGTGAGAGGGAATGGTTGGGGAGCCGAAAGGTTTTCCCTTTGGTATAAGTGTGGGAGAGTGAGATAGAAATGGGGCTTTTTCCTGGAGAAACATGTGAACTACTTGTTGTAAGAGGAACTACTTCATTTTGCAATAATAAACTTACAATTTTTCATGTTGGAGAAAGTGCTGCGTGGAATGTTCGATTGTGATGAAATGAACAATGTTGAAGGGGAGCTATTTCGTTTTCAGCTGTGTTTCATTAACTATGAGAGCGTTCTAACTTTCTGAACCTATGTTCTTATTTGAATGTTCTCTGGTTTATTCTGTGACAATTTCCACTATGAGTAATGAATGTTTTAATAGATGATGAGCTATCCTTTTGTGCATATCTTTATTCATGTTTATGTGTTTTGACTCTAAGGACAACTATCTGTGATTTATCTTAACATATGAACAGTATTACATTACTCATGAATTAATAATCTAGCTCCCTAGGGATAGCTTAGTTAGAATTTTTTTTTAGTTGTGTGTGATTTAGATGTGAGAGAGTCTAAGACGAGAGGTAAGAACCTGCGCATCACATTGTGACCACTCCTCACATTCTTCATCAATGTGCATCTTAGATAGGCACTTGCATATCATACTTAAAGTTAAAATACAAAATATACACAGTGGATTGGGTTGCAACTGGTAAAACCCTTTCTTTTTGTTACTTGACCTATGGTAGCCGGACCGCAAACCTGACCGATTCCCTACACCAAATAGTCACAGGTTATTTAACACCCCAGTTTTGACCCCGTTGCATTAGATGTATATGATGTATATATTGTAAATGATCATGGTGTGGAGCTAAAGTCCAAGGCCCCACCATTGATTGGTTATGCTATGTTTTAGGATTGAAATTGTCACCGATGGTATATCAGGGCATGTGGCATACATATATTAAGTTTATCATCATGTAAATATGCATATTTAATTAAACAACTCGACCAGCTACGTTCGTGGAAACTAAATTGAGAAGGGGCATGATTTTCACAAGGATAAGGGTGGGGGGAATGTCAAACTTGGCCAATGGGGTAAAAATCCATGTGTCATATTTCCTTGTTTTATTCAACTACCACCTTAAATGTTCAGCTGAGCGGTTGAGGCAGTTATTTGTTTGGGAGTGGGTGTGGCAGGACTGTCAGTCCTTGCCCACACGCACACTCCACCCACGGTTGACTTCACCATGGAAAAAGAAACCACCGCCATCACTCACGGGGGATACCACTCTCTCCACGACGGTGCTGAACACTCACACACTTCCAATTTCACGTCCTCTCTGTAGGCTGTTCATCCTCACATAGGAGCAGAAGTCTTGTTCATTACTCTCATGTACAGGATTTTCCTGGTTTTAACCACGCAGTTTTTCCTCTATGGATTTGCGGATGATGTAGCTGTATATTTTTCCCACTGGCTGATTTGTGGGTTCTGTGTTGTTGTTACTCACACACAGGCTGGGAGACTGTAATTTCTTCCCCAGCGTGGTCTGTGTAAGTCTTCCTGTGGATTCATTGCTTGGGACGTGCTGTTGTTCCCCACGTTTGTTGGTATTGTATGCTGATACATTTTGGGACTGTTGTTTTCCCCCATGTTGTAAATTGTGTGCACTGATACATTCAGTGACCCGTTGTAATTCGCTAGGAGTCATTTTGGCCATGATAAGGCCAAGAACGACTCAAGAATTGTTTCCCCTGTTAAGCTATAATTGCTGAGTAGTTGCATGCGTGCAATGGCTGGTCTTCGGACTGTGTTGGGAGCAGGGATGGGGGCTTGGTTTGCTTGATAAACCTGGTGGTTGGAAACCACACAGACAGAGTTAGAGGGCTGGATTTATTCTCCACAACCCCTAAATAGCACTAGAAGGGAATGTAGGGCCCGAGGGACTATGTAGCAGAGAAGGTACTGATTCCTTGTGTTGGGTGTGTGTGGGTGTCTTAGAAGCTAGGCTAGTTCTGGTGTAGGTGTTCTTGGCTCTGTATTGAGCTCACCAGCTTAGCATTTAGCCTTTCCCAACTCCTTGATGGCCTGATAAACCCAACTGTGTTGGCTTGGCTATGTTTTTTGTATCCTTGGCTATGTGTAAGCCTGCTTGTTCCCTTATTCCTTGGAGAATCATGCCCAGCTCATGGGTGGTAGCGTTGCTAAGAGATTAAGGAGCACGCTGGCCTATGGTTGGGTGGAACGTTGCAGCAACATAGCTGGTTGTGGAATGAATTCTTCATAAGATAAGTGATCTTGTCCATCTTTACTTCTGCAACCATATTTTATGTTAATGAACGTGATGAACATGTTGAGTGAATGCTTGTATGAATGTATGTTGATTCTGCTGTGTCTGATAGATAATTGTAGCTGTGTATGATAGATGATTGCATCTGTGTATTTTCCACTTCAATGCATCTTGTTTTCAGCATTCTGTTTCAACATTTTTATGAATTCACATGTTCATGGGGCTGGTAGCCCAGATGGTTAACACCATGGTCACGTCCTCTTCGCCGGTCGGAGGCATGGGGACATGATAGGTTAGTTGGGAATGTTGATTGGGGAGAATCCCTTGCTGTTGTTGCCTGTGAATTTCTAGGCGTCAACAGAACCACTGTCACAGTTTGGTTGTAGAGATTGTTGTTGGCCTGTGAGCCACCACTTTGTACACTCTCCTTCTACACACTCAGTTGTATTTGGGTTTTTGAGCCTTGATCCCATTATGTATTATTTTGACATTGTTATGAGCATGGGTATGACCTCCTCATCCATATACATGTCACACATTATATTTATCTCATCCATTTTTTAGAACCCATAATAAAAAACCAAAAGCCACCGTAGTTCGAACGAGAAAGATCCATTTCTTCATAGGTCTCTCTAGTCTCTCCACTGTGGTCACCATTATTCCCATGATCCTATAATTTCCATCGACCATACGATGAGCTCCTTCCCTTACACATCAGGGGAAAATCTGTTAACACTAAAAAGTGTTCACCTAGATCTACATGGTCTTGTTTCTACAATTTTTAATAACTTTAACTTTTATTTGCATATAATTCCACATTGCACATTTCATTTTTGAAAAAAAAATAAAAAAAATAAAAAATTAGGTGCATATCAGTCGTAGGTAGTTGCATTTGCATTGTTTTTTAATTTTCAAAAGTGAAAAAGAATAAAAAAATCCAAAGCTGAGTAGGTGTTTTCATTGGTTTTGCAAAAAGAAAACTATAAGTGGCAATTTCAATTTGAAACATTTTACATCATATATTTTTACTTTACCATTGAGTTAAAAACACCATAAGTTTCAGGATCATTATCTTGAGTAAATAACAAACCTTAAAAATGATGCTTATAATTTAAAATTGATTAGTAACATTTTATTTTTAGGGATGACACTCATTGTCTTAGGCTAGGGTTTTAGATTGGGGTTATCTTTAACTATCCAAAAGAATTTAAACTCAGACATAGTGGCCTTTCAATTAGGAAATCCAATTTTACAAGGAGGCGAACCAAAAATATCCTCTCACATAGGATTCAAGTACGAGGTCATGCAAAGATCAGGTTGCATAGAAAACCCTCAAACAATCAGTTAGCATACACTAGAACTATTGTGTGTTCGGGGATTCACTTAGTACCACACTTGGCCCCGTGAGGTACTACTGTTTTTTGAGTTTCAGGATTTTCTACCCTACCTATGCACACCAATTAGAATGACGGATGTTCCACCGGACCTTCATTATATATTTGGTAGCCTTAGTATCTTGAACTTATATTCTTATAGAGGTGACGGTGAAAGGATATTTCCACTGTACCTAGGACATACATGGGAGGAAACCTTGTGCAATAATTTGGAAAAGTAGTTGGTGATTCAAGGTGTTTCCCCCAACAAATTGTATTGAGACTCTAATTAACTGTTCTTCTATTATAATAATAAAACCCCATTCCCATACTTAGGATATACAATTTAATCATTTTGGTTAAATTCCTAGGTCCTTCACTAGCTAGTTGGAATCCACTTGCATTTTTGTGGTCAAACTTGCCTAAATTTACTTCAGGAGCACTTTGGAAATATTCTGGATAAGATTCTAAAAAACATCAGGCTGCATAATTTAGCAAGTGGACATTCCTTCCTTATTCCTAGTTTTCTTCCTTTTTCGCATATTTCAAGGAAAAAGGTGAAGCTAGTCTAAGGCAGCTGCCTAGTTTTTGTCACAACTCACCCTCCTTATTTTTATCTCCTAAACGAATGTTTTTTTCCAATTTCTTTCACTTATTAGATGGAACAACTCATTAATCCAATTCATGATCATCTTGATTGGTTTGGAAAGTGCTTTATGCACCTATGGGGGATTTTGACTAGTTTAGTAAGCCTACTTTTGTATTGTTTCGAATGGCATATTTATGCATTCAGATCTATGATGTAATTATATATTTGGACAACCTATTTTTTTATGAGGTTATCTGATGTGAACTTAATCAATATAATTTTATGTTATGCACCATATTCAGTCTCCATTGTTTAGTGTTTAGCGGCATGTTTGACTAGAAATTGTGTGAGTGCAAATGCTCTACAACTTCGGATTAACTTCCACATGGTATCAGAGCCTTGGTAGCTTGATTATTCTCCTCTTTTGTTGCTTTCTTTCAAGATCAAAATCACTCATTTGGAGCATAGTCTATCTGTATAAGGGCACAGTTGTTGGAAAATTGACCAATATCACAATATCATCTTGACTCCATTCAACTACTTTGAATGGAAGGCACAGATGGAGATTTCGATGAGGAGTAAAGACCTTTACAGAGTGACCATGGAAACTAACACCGAACCTAATACAACAACATAGAATACCAAATGACATAATAGAAGAGATGAGGCGTATGGTCTCTGGTGTCTCAACATTTCCATAGACCTTCTTTTCCATGTTGATGGATTGACATCACCAAATGAAGTATGGGAGAAGCTTAAAATTTTTATTTGTGAATACAAATGAAATGAGGGGACATCAACTCGAGAATGAACTTATTTCACTAAGTCCAAGTAGCTTCGAATCCTTGCATGTCTAATTCTCTAAATTCAAATCACTGGTTTTGCAGCTAAAATAGTGTGGTGTCGCTAAGAAATATGAACAACTAGTGTTGGCCATCATTTCAATTATTGGCCCTAGATATTTAATATTTTTTTTGACCTTCCATGCCAAAAATATGACCACTCGAATCTAGAAGATGCCTTCACTGAAAGATTTCATGGAATTCTTGAATTAGGAGCAAGACAGATTGGTCATGATGGGAACCATCAAACCTTCCAAATATCAATCTTTGGTTGCTGGAGATTCCAAGGTGGATTCCAAACAAAAGAATAAATACAATAATAATCCAGATAAAAAAGGAGACAAGTCTAAGTCTCATGAGGATTCCTAAATCTCCAAGAAGAACGCTTAGAAGAAGAAAGGAAAATGTCAAATGAGCAAGTGCACATATTGTGGTAAGGGCTCTCATCTTGAGAGCTCTTGCATGAAGAAAAAATTTACATGTTGACTCAACTCCTGGAAAAACACAACATCTCACTTCCTTAAGGTGCAAACAAGAAGGAAGGAGAATCAAGTTTCAAAGAAAAGGAGAGAGTTCATGCTCTGGATGCAATCACTGTAAGACCTCCTTCCTTTATTAGTGATTCTGGAGCTTCAAGGAACATGGTTTCAACAAGGGAGGCCTTCTCCTCACTTGATGATTCGAAAGTTCCAAATATTTTTCTAGGAGACAACTCAAAAACTAAAAGTAAGGGTAAGGGTAGCATATATTTTTACCATTGTTCCTTCAACAATGTCTTATATGTCCCAGGCCATGCTACCAATATTTTTTCAGTATACCAGATGACCCACACTGGGTCTCCTAAGAAGGATGTTCTTACTCCCAATGATTTTGAATTATGTGAGATTGTGAATGGTAGTCATTACTAAATGTTTTGACATGGATCACAATTCGAAAGTGTACAAGTTCTCATACTTCATGCCCTTCTGAAACACCTCTTCTCTCCTCACTCATGCTAATGAAGCCAACAAGATTTGTCATGATAGGTTTGGTGATTTAAATTACAAGTATATTTTATATTTGTGTGGAAAATACATGGTTATAGGGTTTCCAAAGATCAAGTTTTCGAAGGGATTTTGTCAGGGTTGCATTCTAGGAAAACACACAGAGCATAAGTATGAGAGAGTCAATCATGAGAGAACCTATGAAACTATTGAAATCATCCACAATGACATTTCTGGTCCTTTTCCTCATATGTCCACGAGTCAATCCAAGTATGTCCTTACCTTCATAGATTAATTTTCTAGATACTGTTGGGTTTACTTCCTTAAACTCAAGTTTGAATTTTTTGACCTCTTCACGGTTTTCAAAGACTTGCTTGAGAACCAATATGGAAGGAAACTCGAGATCCTTAGATTTGATAATTTTGGTGAGTATGTCAATTCTAATTTCATTCAATATTGTGAAGATGAAGGTATACATATGCAACATTCTATTCCTTCCACACCTTAGTAGAATGGTGTTGCTAAGAGGAAGAATAGAACCCTCAAGGACATGGCTACTTGTATGATGGAATCTAAGAATTTTACAATTTTTTTTTGGGATGAAGCTATAAATTGTGCATCCTAAATCCATAATATGGTGACTCATAAGAATCTTGATGGAATCACCCCTTTCGAATATTGGAGTGGACACAAGCCATGTGTGTCTCATTTCAGGATTTTTGGCTCAAAAGATTGGGCTAGAATTCCAATAGACAAGAGGAAGGATTTGGAACCAAAAATTCAAGAGTTCCTATTTGTTTTGTATTATAAATATTCCAAAGGGTATAATATAATCAGCATGAGCACTCAAAATTCCTTTATTGCAATGATTTTTTAGTTTGAAGAAGAGGCCATGCTAGCGACAAAAATTGGAGAGTCCTCTTCACCACCTCCACCTTTGATTGTAAGTGAAGAGGATGATAAGTTTTATAATTTTGATATGTCTGACAATTATTATTTAATTTCAGAAACTAACACACTCACAAGGCCAAAGTGGTAATCCAAGACTATTCATGTAGCCGGGGAACTAACTGGGAATCTTAGTGATCCTGGGAGGACTAGATCTCAATTCGAGAGTGCCCTTTCTGTCAAGTACCCTTTTTAAAAAAAAGTGTTATATAATGATGGAATAATCCCTGAAAACATATGAAGAAGCATCATAAGATCCAATATAGAAAACAACCATGAAGGAGGGATACCATTCACTCTAGAAGAATGAGACATGGGAACTAGTCAATCTTCCACTAAGGAGAAAGCTAGTTAAGTGAAAATGGGTATTCAATACAAATTTTTATGCTGATGGATATCCTATGAATTATAAGGAATTTTTAGTGGCCAGGGTAATATCCCAAGTGTAGGTAATTAAATACAATGAGACCTTTTAACCAATGGCAAATATGGACTCCATAAGTCTAGTTTTCGACATTGCAGCTTCCAAGCAGTAGGAGGTACATCACATGGATGTGAAAAGTGAATTTATACATGGAGATATGAAATATGAGATATATATGCAACAACAAATTTTTTTTGTGGCTAATCCATCTCTTGTGCACAGGTTGAAGAAATCATTGTATGTACTAAAACAAGCTCCTAGATATTGGTATGTCAAGATTGATGGGTTTTTTCTATCATTTAACTATAGTATATGCAAGTCTGATACAAATGTCTATTTGAATCTGATTAATGGTTCATTAATAATTATTGTGTTATATGTTGATGACCTTCTTATCACAGGAAGTTCCAAGAAATAAATTGTCTCCTTGAAGGGTGCAATGAACCATGCTTTCTCCATGATTGACTTGGGGTTGTTAAGCCAATTTTTGGTGCTTGAAATTTATCAATCGGATATTAGAATAAAGTTAAATAATTACAAGTATGATTAATACCTACTGAACAAGTTCAACATGAAGTATTTTAATCCAAGAAAGACTCCTTTCCTTTCAAGAGTTAAGCTTGAAGAAGCACAATCAACTGCATTGGTAAACAACACTCTGTATAGGAAGCTTATTGGTTTTATTCTGTATTTTGACTCATAAAAAACCTAATATATCTTATGCAGTGAGTTTTTCTTCCATACACATGTATTAGCCTCATGAAATCCATTAGAGGGAAGAAAAAATAATCCTGAACTTTGTACAAGGAACAAGAACTCATGGGATTCATTATGTTGCAAAATCTAACCTAGAGTTAGTTGGTCTTACTGAACTGATTGGGAAGGTGATAACACTGATATAAAATCAAATTATGGATATGTATTTGTGATTTCATATGACCCAATCAGCTGGTAAAGTAAAAAAGAAAAGTTCCATTTCACTTTCATCTACAGAGGCATAACACAGAGGAGATGTGAATGCAACAACTCAATGTTTGTGGTTGCAGGGTATACTTGGAGAGTTTGGGATCGAGTATGATACTTATACAATTTATTTTGAAAAACAAACTACCATTCAAATATCAATTGATCCAGTACTGACACAGTGAACCAAACATATAGAGATCCATATGCACTACATCAGAGGACTTGTGCATGATGCGGTCATTGCCCTGTATTATTCTACATCATATGAGCAAGTTCCAGATGTCTTCACAAAGTTGGTTTATGAGAATACCTTAATAAATATTAAATCACTGCTAGGTATAACTAATCATGTGGTGAATACTGTTGAACAAAATATTTCTTACAGTTTTGTTGATGTCAATGTTTAATGGAGGATTTCCCCTTTGTGGTTTTTCCTCTTTCCTTGTTTTGTATGGATAAGAAGGATGTAAAGGGTGACTAAGCCTGTTTCTAGGCCCTATATCTCTGATATATGTCCGATATTTACCATAATTCTGGCTTAACATGGTGGTTAGAATAATCAAAACCCAATGCCATACTTGGGATATAAAATTTAGTCATTTTGGTTAAATTCCTATGTCGTTCACTAGCTAGTTGGCATCCACTTGCATTTTTGTGCTCAAATTTGCATAAAATTCCTTCAGGATCACTTTGGAAATATTCTGACAACCCATCAAACTTCCTAGTTTAGAAAGTGTGCATTAATTACTTATTCAAAATTTTGTAGTTTTTCAACAGCTTTTAAGGAAAAAGGTGAAAGCTAGTCTATGGAAACTGCCTAGTTTTTGTCACAACTCACCCTCTTATTTTTATCTCCTAAAAGAATGAGTTTGTCCATGTTCCTTCACTTATAATAAATCATTCATCCAATGTGTGATCATATTTACTAGTTTGGAAAGTGCTTTATGCACCTGTGGGGGATTTTGACTAGTTTAGTACGCATGCTTTTGTACTGATTCGTATGCCTTATTTATGCATTCGAATATATGATGTAATTATATATTTGGACAACCTATTTTTTTATGAGGTTGGATGATGTGAACTTAATCAACAAAATTTTATGTTATGCACCATATCCAGTCTCCATTTTTGAGTGTTTCTTGCATGTTTGAATAGAAATTTAGTGCATTTATTTGATTTACAACTTGGGATTAATTTCCACATATTCGACCCTTCACTAGTTTGTTCTAGGCCATCATCATCCCAAATTTTCATTTGGAAGGTAGCTTCATCTTTCAGGTTTTGATACTTAAGAAATT
Organism: Pseudotsuga menziesii; assembly: GCA_001517045.1. Classification (NCBI taxonomy): domain Eukaryota; kingdom Viridiplantae; phylum Streptophyta; class Pinopsida; order Pinales; family Pinaceae; genus Pseudotsuga; species Pseudotsuga menziesii. The sequence continues at coordinate 154,626 of LPNX010066032.1, read as the reverse complement.
TTCTAGCACTTTGTTGTTTGGTTTGCTTCTGTTATAGATCGACCTCTAGGTGTGTGTAAGTAAAATATATAGTTGTTTAGGATAAAAATATTCATAGGTCAATAAGGTTACAAAAAATCCCTCCACTTACAATTGTGGAGCCCCAACTGCCACTTATAAGGAGGAGAGTTAACACAAATGATTCATTGAAATCAATTAGTATTAGTGAAAATCTAGGAGAACCTGAACTAAGATATATTCATCCCGAACCTCTGTCAGTAGAGATCGAATACTTGTAAGCCAAAGATTTTGTGAGAGATTATAACTCACCTCTCACTGATTTAGGATATTTTGTCCTTATACAAATTTGACTTTTTAGTCAACCTGGGTTCAGTGTCCCTCTAGGTGTTGTGATATCAAGTTCTAGAGAAGGATCAGGGGATATTTATACCCCTACCTATTCTATGTTATTTGGTTGAGTATCTGCTCCACATGTTAGTGCACATATATCTAACACATGTTCCACCAGTGGTGTCATTAAATTTTATCTCTTCACCTCTTGTTTCACCTAGTACTAGAGTCATTAGTTCTTTAGTACCTGTGATTCCTACCACTGATCCGTCTAATGTAGTGGTCATTGGGATACCTAGTGTACCCTTCACATCCTATCCTGTATTTCAGAACTTTCAAAAAAACCCTAGTAGTTCCACTTCTTTTGTTTAAGGGTATCCTTAGTATGGGGGGCATATCCCTCCATCCTCTCCCTTTGTAGGTCATGTACCTACTTATTTAGGTATATATTTAGGAAGTAAAAATCCCTTTTTGAGATTCAACTTTCAAACTTATAGCTAGGCTTTGACCACACCAATTGGAAGCTCTTATTTTTCACTTTTGGGGGAAGAACTATTGCTCCCGTGTCTTTGAAACCCATTTTGGTAGGAAGTAACCAAACCCAATATAGTAAACCTCAGGTTCGTAATCCCTTGGAGTTTGGGTAGAATCCTTTCCAAAATATTGTCACTTCACAGTTTATGGCTAGGGGAAACCCCAACCAAACTTACAGGAACATAGGTATAGGAATTCCCTCAGACCAAGTTCCTCAGAATCAAACCCCATCTAGACCTTGAATCCCTTTTTTCTATCAACTGTAAACTTGCCAAATCTTCCAAAATAGGTGAATGACCCTATGCGCCATGACCTGACTTTGCCACCAGTTCCCATTAAACTAACTTCACACATTCCAAAGTTTGAAGGGAAAATTAGAGAGGATCCTAGTGACCATGTCACTACTTTTCACTTATGGTCTTCCTCGAATTCGTTGAACAATGATTCGACTTGGTTGAGTACTTTTCAAAGGACTCTAACTAGTGTAGCTTCCAAGTGGTACATTGAAGTTCCATCTTCCACCAACGATAGTTTCCTTGATTTAGTAACATTTTTTAATAACCACTTTCAACTTCTTGTCTGGTATGATGTCGATACAGACCTTTTATCGACCTTTAGAAAAAATAAGGCCACACACATTTATGATCATATTTAGGAATGGAGAATATGAAAGAGGCTAATTAAAGCTAGTATCCCTTTTAAGTTTCTATTTTTGAAATCTTGATTACCATATATTTCAAAAGATGTTTCAACTTCAGGAGTTACGATCAAATAGGAATCCATCCTTAGGTCCCAACAACTTGATTTGATTTATTCTCAATCTCGGATCCTTAAATAAATTAAACTTGACACACCAAGGTCTAATACCGAATTTGGAAAACCCAATCCTGGACCACATGTCTATGCCATTGTTTTTTCAATTGAGACACCTACTATGGAGTCTCTTGCAACACAAATACATGATTTATATGTTGAGCAATCTGTAGTAGAAGAATCTAATGCTCCTACTCCCTCCTCTCAAAATGCAAATATTTATAATGCACAATCAACTCAAAAGGACACTTAGCATCCCAATGGGAAGAAGAAAAAAGGAAAGAAGGGAGAGGGAAGTCAAAACAAACCAAAACCCACAAATAATGTTGAGGGGGGGAAGAAAGAGAAGAATAAAGTGAATTTTCACTACAATATTTGTCAGGAATACCACTTAAATTATCAATGCCCCATTATGGAGAAAGCTCAGAAGTTGTTGAAGCAAAAACATGCCATCCTTAAGGACTCTTTCCTGCAAGGACAAAATGCAACTTTGAATGATCCTAATAATGTTGGGGGCACTCAGGATGATTACTATGTTGATCAGTCGTACATTAATATGGTTTGGTCGCATGATCTATTGCAAACTAGAGCCAACAAATATAAACTTGACTCATCGCAAAAACAACCTACCGATGGACCAGCCCCACTTTCTATTGAAAAACTAACCGAACCCATGCCAAAGAGACTGAAAGGTGTCTTCAAGAACACATTTCAAAACTCTAATGCAAGGGATACTCCAAACTACTTGGTTGTGGAGGATTTGGCCCATACGCCCTGTGATATGTTCTCCTTATAAGTGTTACAAAGTTGTCCTTCATAGTGTAATGAACATCTGGAAGCTATAGGAAGTTTATATTCTACAGGATTAATAGATAAGTTTGACTTATCTAATGTTAAACCTCACTTGTCTTACCATGTCACCTTTCAAATAGAAGTATTCCTCGATGAAAATACATTGGATGAATAGTTATAGATGAAGGCACACCTATGTGTGTGACAACCATTTCTTGTTGGAAATATTTTGGATATCCTGAGTTCGTCCCATCGAACACCTTACTGACTAATTTCAATGAAAGGTCTTTCCATACTCATGCATATTTCCTTCTTTTGACATAGAATTGGCATGGAAAATAGTCTCAGTTGGGAAGGAGTTGTACCTATTCCATGTGTGCTATTTCTTCCTCGGTCTTCTGAGTCATTATGTTCCCTGATGAAGGGAATATATCTATTGTCAATAAACTATCCTATACCCAGAAGAATTGTATGAACACATCATAGTCCAATATGTCATTGATTGATAAAATACACTCGACAAATGAAAGCTTAGGAGTTGGGATGTACACGTCACTTATGGAAAATTTTGATTTTCCCACTCCTATAAACTACCTTGAAACAACTATTGTAGGGAATATCATTTATATATATGGACAAGTTTCTTCAGTCATAGATAGTGTTGGGACGCAGAAAGGCCCATTTTTCATCCACTTTATCTTCCTTTATTCCTCACATTTCATCGTCCCATTAACATTTTATCATACCATTTCCATACATATATGTGGGTTTCACCTTATTATTTCCACTTTATTTATTTATAGTATTATAAGTGAATTTATGATTAAATATTAAAAAATTAACATGTTTTTCACTAATATCTCAAAGTATGGATGAGCTTTGTAATGTGTAGGAATATGTGAAGGATTAATTCAAAGGAAAGACTTCAGGTATATCTCCTCCATCATTTCAAGAAGAAAATTTTGTAAAGAATATTCCAAGGAGAAGATCATGGAGATTTGGTTGAGAGACATGTGGAGAATTTGTGAAAGATATGTGGAGGATTTGAAGGGATTATATCTTGTAATAATATGAAAGTAATTGAGTGGTTGAGTGAATAGTGGATCTCTCATTATGAGATGGTTATTTCCTTCATGTATAAAAGAGAGTGCTCTCTCTTCATTTCATAATAATAATTAAATGGGATATTATCTTAGAATATTTTAGATCTTAGATTATCTTAGAGAATAGTAGATTGTAGAAGTTAGTATTGACTTTGTAATATGGAGAAGGGAATTCTTAGATTTTGTTCATAATATTGGTTTTGATGCTTTCATGATTTTCCATTTATTCTTGTGATGTAAATTAAGATTGCTTGATTGTTAATGTGAGCTCACATGTGTTGTCTTGATGCTTTTCATATGTTGTCTTTATTTTATGTAATTTGCTTTCAGCCGTGTGTTTCATCTTCCAGCATTAGATTAGCAATTGCTTGTTTTAGTTTAAGGGGGGTTAGATTAGATTAGTCTTAGTTTCACGGGGGGTTAGATTAGCTTAATTTCACTTCAGTCTTGCATATACTTTGCAGGTGCTTCGTAAGACTACGAAACTTGGATTGACAAATTAAATGGCTGGGCAATTACTACAACGGAATTAAAACGACATTAATTTGGCCCAACATTTCGGCGCCATTGCCGGGGAAGCATGATGGATTGAAGTGTAGATTTCAGTTCTTACAAGTGTGGTAGTGTATATTTCGATTCCTGCAAGTGTGGTAGCATAGATTTCAATTCCTGCAAGTGTGGTAGTGTATATTTCAATACATGCAAGCATGGTAGTGTAGATTTCAATTTTTGCAAGAGTGTTTAATTTCCGCAACTATGAAGAGTTATTTATTTTTTAGAGTTTTTTTTTATAGATAAATGGTTTGTTTTTATTTAAGATTTTCAAATTTCAGTTTTGGGTGCTGTAAGAATCCCTTTTTCAACATGGTTTAACAATGAGTATAAGTCTAGAACTACTCACTCATGCCTTGGCAAAAGTTGGATTTTCCTCTTCCCAGGAAGAGAAGGTCTTGGCAACAATAAAAGATTTAACTACTCCTCCAGAATCAAACGAGGAATCATCATCCGAAAACTCCTGCGCATGTGAAGGTGAACAAGCATTTGAACAAGAGATCGATGAAGATGAATAGGAGATCGAGGAGGACCACGAGGAGTTGCAGCGTGATCTGATGAGTGAAAACTATGCCTACGAAAGCCCTATCGAACGATGGTTTCAAGCGAGTATGAGGTTAGAACAATTTAGTTTTTATTTTTATTTAGTTAGATAATAGCCACGACAATTAAATTCGTTCATATTTGTATATTGCCATTGTTCATTCACAGAATCGAAAGATAATATATTCCTATTACTATTGCGTGTATGGCTACACTGGCTGTTTGATTACACATAACAGTTTTCTAGTTCCCAATTAGCATAGAGTAGGTAGGATTTTATTTTCAGTTTTTAATTTCATTTATAATAAGTATCCTCTCCTCCGCGCTTCGTGCGATTGCGAGGATCAGAAAGTAAGATGTTTTCTAAAATTTTTAGGAATGAATAAGTAATGTTTTGCAACATGCTTAATTGATTTCATCTTTATTTTGCAATTCATTATCTCCTTTTGCTAAAAAAAATTTCAACTTGTAAAATAAAACTAACCTGCAATTCCATTTTTAAGATGAACAAACGTTGAAATTATAATGTTGAAAAGCAGCTGCAACTCCAAGCTGAAACAACGCAAATCTATTGCATTTTTTTTGACATTTTGTCTTGTTATAATTTGCTAAAACACAATCGGGACAGTCCTATTTTTAGGGACCATAAGGAATTAGTTTTAAATTTTTTTTCTATCCAAAGTATCCCTTTAATTCTAGTTTCCAATCCAATTTGAATTCTTCAATTTGGTTCTAAAATGAAAAAGATATGGTCAAAATATTGACCGGGGGTGGAGTAGGCAGCTCAAGAACATAGTTGGGACAGTCACGTTTTGGGAGACCTAATGGATGAATTTTAAAAATATGTTTCTACTTCATACTATAATATCAATCTATTTTAGAAAAAAATTTGAATCATTCAATTTTGATATCGTACGAAGGAGATATGCCCAAAATACTAACTACCTATCCTAAATCTGCACTCTAAAAAACTCTGCTTTCTCAGCTGTTCATTGGAATATTTGACTCATTAATTATTATTGTATTCGAAACCTATTTATATTGGAGATAACTAGATGAATATATTTTCATCTCCAATTTGAATCACATCAATCCATCTTTTAACGAAAAAGTCGTACTCAAAATAGTGACCGTTGGTCTAGGCTGAAACTCACAAACAACATCAGGATGCAGGCTGTTATTTAGATTATATGATATACCATACCATAGAATTTTTAAAACCTATTTCTACTGGAAGTATCCCTATGAATCCACTTTCTTTTGGCTTTGAAATCATTCAAATCGGGCATGAAACAAAGAAGTTATTACCAAAACACTGTCAGGTAGCCTATGCCGGCCCAACATTTTGGTGCCGTTGGCAAAAGTGTAGAATTTGATTTAAGGATATATTGCAAACCGTGAGATTTTTTTTCCTGAATTTTGGATAGGGAATGCATAACATCATGAGGAATAGCCATGGAAATTTTCAGCTCATTTCAGTGCACGGTTTTCAAGAAAATGACCATCAACACCTACAACCAATTCGCATGTTTTTCAAAATATGTGATGTGGGTTTGTCTAATTTTGTGGTGTGGAGATACAATATAATGGTAGTTACTTGTTGGCAAAATTTCAGCCCAACCCATTTTGTATTTTGTGAAATATTAATTCAGGAAGTTCAGCTGCAACACATTTTTATTCATGCTCATCCACAAAATTGCAGAAATTGAAATGGGAATATATTTCAATCGGTAAGTTGGATTATCATGATTTTTGGAAAAGAAGTGTATAATACCAAGATGAATAATCTTGGAAATTTTTATCCCAATCCAATGTACTTTTTTGAGAAAATGGCCATAATCACCTACAACCAATTTGCATTTTTCTCAAAATCTGTGATGTGGGTTTGTCTAATTTTTGGTGTGGAGATGCATTAAAATGGTAGTTAATTGCTTGAATTTTTTTTTTCTTAATCGCAGATGAAAGCAGCACGAGAAACAAGTAATTTTCTTTGCAGCTTATGTACTTCTTTCTGCATGATATGTTTTCTTTTATGAACTTTTCATAATTTTTATGCTAGGTTGCATCAGGATATGCAACCAGATCAGTTGGGGAGGGAGAAATATATTCAATACATATTCACTAATAAGTTTTCATGCAGGATTTTGTACTAAAGTTGTTTTTTTTCAGGTTTTAGAGACAGTCGCATTTTGCCACTGAAGTGATTTTTCAAAGAAACACAAATTTTTTGAGAAACATGCTTTGACAGACAGCTTGAAGGAGCTATTACTCATGATGTTTGCTCATAAACATCATAATGTTGGTTGTTACACAGAAACCATCGATAAACTTGCGTCATGATTTTTTATCCATATTTTTCCTTCAGAGCACCTTCATCATCCATGTCTTGAAGTCCACTTTCCATCGCTTTATCTGTCATGACTTCACACATGCCTATATTTCTGAGTTGCATACATCCCTTTATCTTTTTCAGTTCATTTTTCCATTCCAGTTTGTCTTCTGAATAAAACCAGCTCCCTTTCCATGACTACATAGCCTTGCCATATCCATTGTTTGACTCTAAGATATTTTCACTAATAGTCCTACCAATCTTTTTATACAAACTCACGTTGACTGATGTGGGATTCCTTAAGGCCCACCTTTCAACAAGTCGTTTCCCATCGACCTCAGCATCTTATCTGGGATATAGACTAGAGTTCATTATTGAGTACCTAGAGGCTTGCATGCCTTAATGGCAAGTTCTCTTGCTAACAATCATGGGAATTCATCAATGTCCCTTAATCATCAGATCTTGCAAGTGGCTCGACATCAGTACATCTATTCGCACTTTGCAAGATGTACTTGGGTACCTTGGCACTCATTGACATCACTGGTGAGTTGCCTCGCATTAGTTAACGGCATTCATCAATGGTCAGTAATCTAATGATTTCTCTTCATGCTCGACCTCGACACATTTATTCGCATGACTAGAATTGCACCACTGGGTTTTGCGGCAGGTGAATACTATACATTCTTTTTCATGACTCCATCAACATTTGTAGAAACATGACTTTAAATCTATGATTATACCATAGTTTCACTTTTTTCCTTCCACATTTTCCATTATTTATCAATAGCAGTTCAGATTCCTCCACTTCACATTACAGTAATTCCAACAGTTACAGCCGCAGCAGCATTTAGAGTTACATATTCTCCATGATTCAGCAGCAGCAGTTCCAATTCCTTTACTGTCAATGATCTAGCAGTTACAACTGCTGTAGCAGTGACACATTCCATGATCCAACGGCATCAGCTACATTCATATTGCATCGTTCATCTAATTTTTGGGTAAGTGGGGGTATGTTGTTTTCTAAACTTTAATCATGCAATTCCTTACATGCTAGAAATGAATAATTTGGAAAATTCCCTCACCATGCTCCATTTCTTTCACAGCCCATGCTAGGTTCCATGAGGACATGCAACCACATCAGTTGGGGGGGGAACTATATTCAATACATACTCACTACTATCATTCCATTCTTTTCACCACCATCACCCATTTTTCATCTCATTTACCATTCACAAGCATTCCTTTTTCGACAAGTCCTCTATTGCACTTTGCTTCATACACATCGATATACATATTAGCATGATTCATAAAGAAAATGATTTCTTATGCACAATGATGCTTTCTATGCACATTAATAGCTTATCATTTTCAGTGAGTGTATGTTTAAATGATTATGTAGCTAGAAAACATATGACGAAATGAATGTTGTTAACACAAGAACCAACATTCTTTACATTCATGGTTGTCACACAAGAACCAACCGTAAGGAAAATTTCAGCTGTTACTCATGCATTTCACATCATGAAATGAATGTTGTTAACACAAGAACCAACATTCTTTATATTCATGGTTGTCACACAAGAGCCAACCATAAGAAAAATGTCAGTTGTTACTCATGCATTTCACATCATGAAATGAATGTTGTTAACACAAGAACCAACATTCTTTATATTCATGGTTGTCACACAAGAACCAACCATAAGGAAATGCCAGTTGTTACTCATGTATTTCACACTTCAGAAATATTCATTGTTAAAAAGACATCATCAATCAAAGCCAAAGTGTAGATGCCAAAAGTTCTTGAGAAGAGCCGTACACGGTTGCATGAGGACATGCAACAAGTTCAGTTGGGGAGTATGTTGGGAGGCAGAAATGTCCATTTTTCATCCACTTTATCTTCCTCTATTCCTCACATTTCATCGTCCCATTAAACTTTTATCATACCATTTCCATACATATATGTGAGTTTCACCTTATTATTTCCACTTTATTTATTTATAGTATTATAAGTAAATTTATGATTAAATATTAGAAAATTAACATGTTTTTCACTAATATCTCAAAGTATGGATGAGCTTTGTAATGTGTAGAAATATGTGAAGGATTAATTCAAAGAAAAGACTTCACGTATATCTCCTCCATCATTTCAAGGAGTTAGTTATGAAAAGAATATTCCAAGGAGAAGATCATGGAGATTTGGTTGAGAGACATGTGGAGAATTTGTGAAAGATATGTGGAGGATTTGAAGGGATCATATCTTGTAATAATAGGAAAGTAGTTGAGTGGTTGAGTGAATAGTGGATCTCTTATTATGAGATGGTTATTTCCTTCATGTATAAAAAAGAGTGCTCTATCTTCATTTCATAATAATAATTAAATGGGATATTATCTTAGAATATTTTAGATCTTAGATTATCTTAGAGAATAGTAGAATGTAGAAGTTAGTTTTGAATTTGTAATATGGAGAAGGGAATTCTTAGATTTTGTTCATAATATTGGTTTTGATGCTTTCATGATTTGCCATTTATTCTTGTGATGTAAATTAAGATTGCTTGATTGTTAATGTGAGCTCACATGTATTGTCTTGCTGCTCTTCATATGTTGTCTTTATTTTATGCAATTTACTTTCAGCCGTGTGTTTCATCTTCCAGCATTATATTAGAAATTGCTTGTTTTAGTTTAAGGGGGGTTAGATTAGATTAGTATTACTTTCATGGGGGGTTAGATTAGCTTAATTTCACTTCAGTATTGCATATAATTTGCAGGTGCTTCATAAGACTACGAACCTCGGATTGACAAATTAAATGGCTGAGAAAATACTACAACGGAATTAAAACAACATTAATTCATCCCAACAGATAGGACTAATTCATGGGTCCTCCCCTAGAAAATTGAACCTAATGTGCCTGTTGTCCGCCGATTGCACACCAGCAGTAAAAATTTTTCGAAAGCTATCTCCTCGCTTGAGAAAGTGGGAGAGGTGTGACCTTGGGGGAAAGCACAGAGCTAGGTACTGTCACCTACTCCTAGCTCCTCCGTTTAGGCTAACTCCTAACGAAGCCAAGGGGGGTAGTCCCTAATAAAGAGTTTTCTATGGCTCAATGTTTAAGTTAAGTTTTAAGATGTTTTGGATGCGGATGGGTGTTGTTTAGGAGTTACTTGTGATTAGAAACGATTAAGTTTATGAATGTGACACATAAATCAGAGCAATCCACGTTGCTAGCAAGAGATCATACAGATAACCAAAAGATTCTAGACTTTCCTTAAGCATTCATATATAATTAGCAAAAATAAACCATAGACAGTTGATCAAGATAGAAGATTACTTAATTATAATGAAGGACCAATTCCTTATGGAGTCAAATAAATGCGTGAAATAAAGTCTAGGAATTAAGCTAGTGAATATTAGGTTTTGCAAGTTCTCTTGGTAGATTTTAAGAATTTTAAAGAATGTTCTTGATTAGGGTGTCAACAAAGGTTTGTCAAAGCCGAGAGACTCTTTTAAGTTTCCTCTGTTCAAGACATGTCGGGCCCACCCACTATACCAGGCTGTTATTGTCAAGTGACTAGCTAGCCTGGAATCTAAGACAGCGGGAGGTTCTGGCGCCTCTAATAGGAGGTACTTTGGAAGGATCCCTACAACACCGGTGCATTGGTTAACAATGTTTAAGGGTTATTAAATTACTCTTGTATGGTTTAAAGATCCAATGCCGTTTTTGGATATTTCAATCTAGGATCGGTCAAAGCATACTCCAGCAAGGAGGGAAGGGAGTTAATTAATTAAAGGGGTATGTGTGTTGAAGATTTTATTAAAAAAATTAATTAAACTCTCCGACAGAGAGTGCTATTGACCCCATCTTATGATAGTGGTTCAAGAGACTTAGCTAATCTATATGCAACTAATGCATGGATTGTGCAAACCTAGGATGCTCTTCGATAGAGAGTGCTCCTGACTTGTGTTTTTGCAAGTTCAAGAGTCTTAAATAATTAATTGATTAAACAAGCACAACAATTAAGATGAAAGTAGTTGATTAAACTCTCCAACAAAGAGCACTCTTGATCCACCTTATGGTTGGATTCAAGAGATTTTGGTTCTTTTTATGATTTGACAATTATATAACAAGATACCAAAATGCAATAATAAATCTAGCAATTAGTGTTTATGCTAAGGAACAACTAGCAATTAGCAAAAAATGGAAACTAAGACTAAGAAAAGAACTAAACTAATTGTTTAAAGGAAACTACACTACAAAATCATGAAAAATGACACAACACCCTTCCCCGAGATAGGGGAAGTATAAAAGAAAGGATGCTTGCTCCCAGTAGCCCTCTTTTATTAGTTTTTTACAATGATGATGTGTTCTTTGCTTCTTGGAAGAACAGGTAAAGAAGGGGATTGAGAGAAGAGGGAGAGATTCTTTTTGTTCTTTTGCACTCCTTGCTTGCTTGTGGCCTTTGGGGTCTCCTTCACCTGCCTGAAACTAAGAGCTCTAGACATGCACTTGTTATAGGATTAGTTGATAAAAAATAACTTGAAAATAAATCTACAAACTAGATAAAAATAACTACCCAATCTTACCGAAAAGAAGGGAGAGAAGAGGAAAGAGAAAGGAAAGGAAAGAGAGGGGGAAAGGGAGTGAAAAGGGGAAAAAAGGTAAGTCAAAGAAGGCTGGAAACTAAGGGAGAAAGATGGCTGCAAATCAAAGAAAGAGGGCTGTAAATGAGGGTAAAAAAGGCTGAAAGTACAGGACAAAAGATGGTTGAGGAAGAGGGTGGAAAGGGGCTACAAAAAGTGGAAACAAAGAGGAAAAAGAGGGCTGTCCAAAAGGGTGAAAATGTGGAAAAGTGGACAGTGAACAAAAGGAAGGAAAGGCTGCAAATAAAAGGCCTAAAAGGCTGAAAGTACAGCCCAAAAGATGGCCCAAAAAGATGATGGAAATGGGCTGCAAAAAGTGGAAAAAGGAGGCAAAAGAGGGCTGTCCAAAATGGTGAAAATTGGGGAAAAGTGGACAGCGAACAAAGGGAATGAATGGCTGCAAAAAGAAGGCATAAAAGGCTGCAAAAAGTAAACAGAGCAGCCAACCGGGGCAAAGGTTAAGTGAATGAATGTTCGATTTAGCAAAAATGCGCCCTAATCCCAAGAAAATAAAGATTTTATAAAAATTTGAGAGATGAATAATATGAAAGAAACACTCAAACCTGTGGTACTTTGATGGGGTTTGGATTCTTTTGGATCTTGAAAATTTAGAAGCTTCCTTGGCTTCAAGAGGAGAGGATGCACCTGAGCTCAAACTCCTACTCGCTTCAATGAGATGACCTGCACAATTTCAACTCAATACTTGCAAAACAATGGATTAGATCATGTATGTTTGGTAAATAAAAATGTAAAGAGCATGTCATGCAACTGAATAATCGATGCTACTTTAATTCACAGAAACAAAACCATAAAAGATCAAATTGTAACATCAAATGATCAATCTTACGTGCTTATAGAATCCTTCTAAAGCATGAGTTATTATCCAATCCTAAGCAATAAAAGAAAAAAATTGAAACATTTCACCTCATTCACCAATTATTCATCCACATTCACACACCATGTATGCCTCCAAAACCTTAAAATTTATTATATGGTTGCAAAAGCAACAAGCATTACATTAATTCACTAGAGGTTCTTTGCATAAAGATCCATCCTCAATAGAGCTGAAAGAGCCTCTATTTAACAAATGAGAGAGTGTTAAAACCCTAAAACCAAAAAACCAACCCTGCTACATGGGAAAGCTACCTAATAGGTCTAGAAACCTACTTTGTTAGGTCTGGGAATCCTACTGATGGTGTAAGCTTCAGTCTTCACCTCGATCAAATCACCAGACCAATGAGAGCTCTTCATCTCATCTTTAGCTGGAGATGACATGTCTGATAACTGATAATAAATTAATTGCTCTCTTGATGATGACTGAAGCTGAGTTATGATAACTCCAATCATCATAAGTGTTCCATGAGATGTCATTTAGCCTTTTATTTTACTGAATTTGGATGAATTTGGAGAGTTTTAGTTTTCTCCAAAATAATCATTTTTTTAATAAAAATCATTTTTTACTAAAAATCATTTTTTTACTCAAAACTGATTTTTTTGAGTAAAAAGGCATTATGTGTCCAATTGCTGATCTGAAAGATGGTTCTGACTAGCTGGATGATCGAGAATGATTTTTGGCTTAAGGTTAGAGCCTTCAATCACTGAATTCTGAGTCTGGATGACTTATTTACCACGAATAGGGTTTTTCCATTTAATTAATGGAAAAATTAACCCAAAAAACTTAGGAAAAGCAATTAAAAAGTAAAAAATAAAAATAAAATTCACTGTTAGAAAAATATTTTTTCAAATTTTTTTTATGTGTCCAGATGATTTAGGACATGACCATGATCTATCTAAAAAATGTCTAGTAGGCTTATAACACTCAGTTGGGCTCTAATAACCCCCCAAGGACCAAAATTCAACATTGGGCATTCCAGCTTTGGAGGAAGTAAGAGAAAAGCTCATCAATTATACTCGGCTAAAGGCAAAGCATAATTGTCAGGGGAAAAAAAACTCCCTGGAATACCCTATTTGCGATTCTAAGTCTCAGGAGACCGAACAACTCAAAAATATCCTACTAGCACATTTTATTACAAACCCCGCAGGGCCATGGTCAAAATTATTCAAATAAAAAAGTGACTAGCCAATATTGGCTAGACAAGCAGACAGATCAACTAATACACTGGAATCAGAATTTGAACAAGTCTGTCAACCGATGGCTCTGCAGGTAACCAAAGTATGGTACAAAAAAGTTGGTAATAGTGCCCTTATCTACAATACAAATAGCCTACCAAGCTATATAAGATGATGCTACTGATTCCTTCTCGACTCCTTCTGTATCATAGGAGCTAGATGAAGCTTACTTGCCCGCATGAACAGTGAATATGAATTACTCATACAATTTATTAGATATGGTTCTACCATCCGATGAATCCATTATGGAGGTTATGAGAGGACCTAATAAAATATGAGAAGCTTTGCATCATAAGTCCTATTCCCTATGAGAACTAAGAAGTATTGATAACTCTGAGTTCCATGCGATACTAAGTGAAGGTGTTGAACAACCTATAAACCCACTACCCAAGGAAGGAGTGTTTACCAAGGGGAACATGGAGAAAATTTCTGCAACCATACCTACTAGCACTATTTTGGTCATAAGGTAAGAAGAAAATATTAATGGGAGATACGGTGCTTAAAAGTTTTGAATTTTGGTAATGTGACCGTGGGTGGTAGGATGGAAGCAAAGTAGAGACCATTATTTCCATTTCTCCATAAAACTATAGGTTAAGACTTTGAAGTAACTAAAGAATAAGGAAGACTCTTATGGTATATCATGAAAAGTTAAATGGTTAAGATTAGAGGAGCAAATAAATCGACAGTGGAGGTTGGATTCATTGGAAGAACTTGCTCGGGAAACAAAGAAGTTCAAGGATGTTGAAATGATCGATGGAGAGGATTAATGGTGAGGCTTGATCGATGGTGGAGATAAAATAGAAAGGAGATCAATGGAATATATGGAGTCAATTAGGGAAAGTTGTGCATCAAGAAGAAAGGAAAATGATCGACGAGAAGTTGAAGGTAAGGCATTAAATGGTGTAAATAACCGACAACTCAAAATGAACATATGATTAAATCTATAGTAAATATGGATTCTGCGCCTGAAACATGCATGTGAGGTGGATGGAGCCTGAACCAACAGAATTTTTATTGCTTTCCATGTGGCGGGAGGAGGATCATTCCACCGGGTGAAAGGTGGTAAGATAAAACCAGTCCTCCCCATCTTGAAACCGCCAAAGGAGAATTTTATAAAGGGAGAATGGAACATGTTCATGGTTATTTATATTTTTCACATTGAATAAGAATATGTCTGTGTATTTTGGAATCCAAATTGAATGAATACCTTTCCACTGCCATCAGCTAGGTATGCCACGTTTTAATGCACCAAATTGTATTTAAAAATGGAAGGTCGAGGAGAAATAGAAGCACACGTACAGGAATTCAGAAAACTCGAAGAGATATTTGAATGTAGGGATGGGGATGTATCTAACACAGTATTGTCTTTTAGTCCATTCCATGAACTGAAAACTAAGTTACAAACCTTAAATACTAGGGAGTCGACCTGCACAGTGTCTACCAGTCACATTTTATCATTTTTCCTTGATGAAACCCTAAAATTTCTGGACTTTGTGGCCTGGTGTACCTTGAAATATTCCCCTTTTGAAATCCTTAAACCTAATGTATTTTTTGCATATCAACCTTTTCCCTTTTATATTGGTATGTTTAATGAAGAGTCCCAGTTAGTTATTTCCCTATTAAGTCAATTTTTGGTCTAGACATTGATAGGTTTGTTCTAGAACTATTGATGAGTCTGTTGTTTAAAATTAGTATGTGTCGAATTAATTTAGAGTCAAGTTAGTTTCCTTGTCTTAAATTGATGAATTCCTAGCCGAGAATATTCATTCTCAGCCGGTGAATTACCACATAGTTAGGTATTTCATATTTCAATACTACTTGGTTTGGATGTTCTTGTTCTTCAATGAATAAAACTTGGAATTTCCAAAAATGTTTCTTACTTCAGAAATCAGGAATAACACCTTCAACTACATGAACTTTATAATGGAAGAGATTTATAGAATTTTTTTTGGAATAAACTACCCAGGATTTTTCCAGAAATGGAGGGGATGTTGTAGTTTTCTCCTGATAGAAATATGAGAGATTAGTTTTTGGTAAAGGAGCACAATATCATTAGAGTCCATGGTTTTTTCCATGAACCATACATTTTTTCAGCATTCCTAATACCCATAATTTTTTCCCTGTAGTTTATCAAACATAAGTTGATTATTGAAAATGAAAACTTCATAAATTTTAGAAAGGATTATGAAATCAAGTTTACTTTAAATGTGGGCCTAGTCATCTTTAAAAGTAAGGATACCCTCCTTGTGATTGAACGCATTCTACAGGACATGAATTTTATGAAGGATGCTCAGGTTAATTATGATCCACACCATATTGTTTCTCAGAGGAGCCAACATAATAAAAATAAATATTTCAAACATCAGGAGGTAGAGGCACTAGCTAAAAGGGATAATTTGATGGATTATCAATCAAATTTGGAGGATGTAGATAATATTCAGGTGAATCCATCTAATTTAGTGAAAACAACAGCAATGAGAGTGCCAAATCCAAGCAAAATTGAAACAATGGGTAAAAGAAGCCATTCAGAGGCTATGAAGGTTGAAGAAAAAGGTTCAGAGACACCAAAGAGGCTGAAAATTGAATCAAAAGCAGACTTAGTTGAATTTTGGAGAATTGAATTGAAGGAAAAATTCCAAGGCCTAGCTTTTGAGGTTCAAGTGTACAATTTTTTAGAGATACATGAAATATCCAATGATAGACTTCAATCCAGGAATGACCTGTACGACAGATATAGGAAAGAAAAGGATACTTCTTTGAAAGATATTTGAAACTTTATTCAAATGTGTTAGTTCAAAAATCCACCTTAGTACCATGGTCATATAACTTAGGCACATATCATTTGCTTCCATGCAATGTTCTATGGTATATACTTAGGGGTATGGATAATTTACTGATAGTTGACGTGCTCTTGGTTGATCATTCTGATAGTTAAGGTGCTCAATGTTAATCATTCTGAAAATACAGGCACCCTCATTGATGACATTCAACCTTGGTGCGCTCCCCCATCCCCATATTCATGGATTGTGTTTGACTTGAGGCGTTAGAGCATGGTTTTGGTGGTTTTTGGCCTTCCATGTGCATTTATTTACCTCCTTGGGCCACTCACACTCACCCATGTGCTCAGCCATGCCTATTAATCCTTCATTTATGTTCCAACATGCCTTACCTTCATTCCCACTAGAATTTGTGACCGTTTGGGATGATTAAGAGGTTGATTGATCCACCTAGGGGGGTTTGAGGGTCAAATATTGAGATGACACTTGTATGCATCCATATGGCCTCCAAGGAATCATGATTTTTCCATATTATAATATAAATATGATCCAAAAATAGTTACATGCTAGAAAATTATAATAATATATGTTATTGACCTCATGTGTGTATTCTATTTTCACTCTTTCATCTATTTTGTGCATATTTTGTGAGCAATATCGAATTGTGACAATCTCATTGGCTCCTAGATCCTACTATGAATCAATTCTCATATGGTATTAGAGAATAGGTTTTAGGTTCAATTCCCCTGAAC
This sequence comes from Pseudotsuga menziesii, assembly GCA_001517045.1. Taxonomy (NCBI): domain Eukaryota; kingdom Viridiplantae; phylum Streptophyta; class Pinopsida; order Pinales; family Pinaceae; genus Pseudotsuga; species Pseudotsuga menziesii. The sequence continues at coordinate 137,335 of LPNX010066032.1, read as the reverse complement.
TATGTCGGAGGGGGGTGTTAGAGTATCGATACAACCGCATGGTATAACTACCACACCTTTAGGAATCCGTGATGATATGCACTTGTGATTAGTTTCAAATGTTCATCAATATCTGCAGGTTTTGGCGTGATGACAAACCTTACCAAAGGTTAGAAACATTTCTAGCAAGGAGATTTCATTAGTCACTGTAAAGGATCATGCAACAAATACTTTGAATCTAACAATAACTACTAGAAACAGAGTTGTTGAAATGAGGTTGAACTTGAAAGATATCCTAGTACCTAACAAGATTCACTTGCACAAACAAACCATGGAGGTGATTTACACTGCCCTAATAAAGGCTACTTTGAAATTTTTAAAGTTACAGTCAACAGTGTCTAGGGTAGAGAACCAATTAAGGTAGGAAAAAGTGGAGAATAAAGTAAATCAACAAAAAATTAAGAATCTTTAGGGAGATTTGTTAGCTATGGATAGTGAGGTGGGAAAAGGAAAACTAACTAAGAAAATTATGGCTGAAAAAGAGAAAACTATCTAGTTGTTGAAAAATAAACTGAAAATTCCATCAACTCAGTTAATTTAGGATTTTGAATTGACAGAGTTAGAAAATAAGAAAGAATTATAATCTCAGGGGATAAATGACTGCAAAGAAAAGTTGTAGAATCTTATTGAGAGAAAATTCAATGGAAAAAGGAAAAAGGTTTCCTTACTGCATAAATTAATGTTCTAAATGAAAAGCAATTTGTTTAGAGAAAGAAAGAGAAGACAGGACAAAAAAGGAATCAGTAAAAACATATAAAACAAGTACAGAAACACATACTAAATCCATTGTTCAGGCTATGACATAGTTCAGTTTGAGAGATAATAGATAAAAATCTTGAAAAAAAAAATCAGAACTTGGATGAAGTAGTTAAAAAGAAAGAAGAGGAGATGAAACTATTTGAGAATAAAAATAAGGAGTTTCTAGACAGGAATGACAAATTGGTAAAACAACTGTTAGGACATCTACTAGTACATGGTGCCAGGAATCTCCTTTGGGACATGATTATTTCAAAAGAAATATGAATACGACCCTATTTAAATTATATCCAGGATAAGGAAAAGGTGATTAATGCACCCAAACAAAGTTGTATATATGTAAAAGAATCTTTGAACAGAAAACCAGTAGATACAGCTAGAAACACAATAAAATTCCTCAATACTTTGTCTGAAGAGGAATTGAAAACAATGGGAATTAAGGGCAGGATTATAGTAATCACTTGGGCCAAGAAATTTGTGGAGAAGCATCAACATATTGAAACCATTCAAGCGAACATAGATATAATGCTGCATCAAGTGAAAACTTTCAAAGGCTCATTTATATTATTATTTAAAAAAAAAATTCATTCTTTTTAGGAAGAAGATGGAAAGCTTATTTCCCAATTTGAATACCAGGAATTGCTGGTTAGATCCAGGTTAGATCATAAGAGGTTTGAGGACATGACTCACTCCTTATCTGGAAAGGTTATAATTGGCAAAGTTGGAAGTAGATTTTGAGTAAGTAAATACATTCAGAACAATTGGTGCTCAATTGCCATCTATTTTTTATTTGGATCATGTGCACTTGAGAGTATTGGTGAAGGAGATGGAACGTTTGGAGCTTCCATCTGGATATTAGTGGAATACCATAGAAAAACTTGGGAATATTAAATACAAATTACATCAATGAAGAAGTTCATTTCAATGCTTGATATACATTGAAGAAAATCGTTACTTAGAATAAAGTTAATAGATTTTCCAAGTAGCTGAGAAGATTAGTTTTTTAGGAGTTGAATGACAGATGTAATAAGGAATTTACACATTCCTATTTTTAGAATGTAGGTAGTTATCAGCTCAAGGATAAATCTTGATGTATAAAAAAATTATTTTGTAATGTAATGGGGGTTGGAACCTGATACCAACCCCACCTTGGTGGCATACTTTTTCCCACCTCTGAGATCAAACACATAGACTTCAAAGCATGGAGGGACTTTAAACCCTTCCTAAAATCCAAATTGATGTGTTAAACCTTCTACCACGACCCAAATCCTTGGATTTTTTTTTGGGTTTCCACAACTATCTATTCCACCTTCCAACTTTCCACAATTCCAATATTTCTATATGCTTCCTTTCGCAATGGGATTTTCGTGTTCACCTTTTTCACAATGCGGAATGCGGAAATAAAAAAACTCACTTCTCCAACTTTTGAACTTCTGCACTTCTACATCCGCAATTATCCTTTCGCATGTGCCTTTTCGTGCTTCCCTTTCTGCAATGCGGATCTTCGTTCTAATTTTTTTTTTTACGAAGTTGGGTTTCCCACATCTCAACTCTTATGCACCGTTAATTCTCTATGGCCCCGGTCTCGACTGACTATCTATCGTTATCGAAATGGTTAATTTCACTCTATCTCAGGAACATCATTTTGATTGCGGAAAAAAATTTCAACCGTGTAATTTATTCTACCATGATAGCAACCATCCAACCTACACAAAATTAAACCTTGGGTTATCGTCTGCATTCCATCTCCCACCTTCAAAAATTAGAAAACCAGTAATCTTTTTTTGTTCTTTCGATTTATTCCTTCCGACTTACAGACTACGGTGATTGAAAATCCAACTTCTTCCTTAGCCTTTTTTCCTATTCTTCTGATGTCTGCCTTCCTATTTCCAAACTTCAGGAATCAAAAATCCAACTTCTCTGTGATCTCATTCACAATTCTAAATTGTGAAATCTCTCCTCAACCATAGATTTGTCTGAGCTACATATCTTGAATTTGATCAATTACAACTGAATTTATTAGTGGAATGATCAATTCCATTTCTACAAAAATGGTCCCTCGACTATGTAGATTGATCAGAGATTCGATCAATCGATCTGTGTCTTCTTTCCCTCTCAGAATACCTGAATTCACACACATGCTTATGCCGAAATAGGATTTTTCATTCGCACACTAAAACTGTACATACATACTGTCTCAGAACCTATGTTATGATCTCCTTAGGCCCGATACATCTTTGATTGGCCTTTCTTGAGCCATATTTACTCTATTCAAGATACTTCTCCTACTCTTGTCTATCTATGTCTATATTTTTTTCTTATCCTATGCCTTCTAGGATTACATATATATATACATTGGATTCATGAACCAATTTTGGTTCAGATCCTCATAATCTGCTAACTAATCATAATTAAAACAAACCCTTAAGCCTATCCTATGATTCACTAGCACTAATTTAGGAATTTTTTACATGATTCATCAACTGACCCAATGACTCACTCATCCTCTTAGTGACTCACCTAAATGACTCACCATTTATATAGAATAAAATAAGACATAGGTTTATTTACAATGTGATGGTTCAAAGACCATCAATTCAAAATTGAAGACCCCTCATAGGTCTGATCAAACATTGATCTTGAAAATTGAATGGAGAGGAAGATGCTCCTGCATCAGACTCCCCATGAATAAACAAATATGACCTCCTGGTCATATCCTTCCATCTTCAGCATGCATGTATCCCAAACTTTGTTTTATAGTTGATCATCCATCTTATCATGTAGGTTTGTCTTTGTCATCTTCCATTCTCCTGGTTTCCAATTTTTTTGTTGTAGTTCTGCACTAGCTTTGCTTCTACAATATTCTTCTATCATCTGTCTTTTGCCACTATTCTCTCTTTGTGATCTGCTGATGTAAATATTCATTCTTTTTTCCCTAAAGTTGAACCTAGACTACTGAAGTTCAATCTTAGAGAAATATTAAAGATAAATCAAACTTAATAAAATCAAATTTAGACAGTGATGGTATGTAATCAAAGGTATTGGGAAATCAGATAAAATAATAATCACAGAACTGCATGACATATAATAAAATACAAAGTTCAACAACAGAGGGTATTATGAGCATGAATTTACAAATAAATGAATCTGGTTCTGCAACTAAGCACTTAAAAATAAGTTCACTTAATCACAAGAATATTGTAATGGATTAACAAGACTATACATAGGATAATATCATAACAAAATGTAATTCATAAATAAAGGAAGAACAAGTTCACGATCATAATCATATCAAAGTAAAGTTCTGTATTAAAGATGCAAAAGAGCCTTATATGTATTACAGTTCATAAGCAAAACTTGATTCCCATCTATGATTCCAACCTCCTTCTACATCTACCTGCTAACTATTATATAAAAAAATTTCAAGTTTTTGAAACAATTATCAGATCCTATTTTCATGGATCGAAATCTTGAAAAATAGAAAAGTATTGGATCTTCAAACTCAGACTTAATACAAGTCTAATCAAAGTAAAATAATATTGTCTATCTGTCAAATTCCAATTACTTTTTGAACTAACTATCCTAAGTCTTTGTCATCTAAACACTCTTAGAAGCTTCTTCTATAACAGTCAAATCACTTAAAACCTGGGATCTCTTCTGCAACCTGGCATATTCAACATCCTTGTCCTCCATTCGATTCTACGCTTCTTTTCTCTGGGTATTTATGTGCTCATATTGCTTCTGAATAGCTCTCTTCTCCTTTAAGATATATTTGGATATTAAAAGCAGCTTTTGATAATCAATTTCTTTTTCCTCCAAGTCTTCCTATAATCTTTTATTTGCATTCATCAATTTCTCATTTATATTTTTAAGAAACTTAGCCTATTCCTTATAAGTGTGCAAAGAATTTTTAATCTGATTTAATTCTAGGAATATCTCGATTTCCTTTTCATCCACAAGAACTTCATCTTACTGTATAGACTTCGAAAATGATCCATTCTTAGAATAGACTTGTTTGTTCGTGCAAAACCTCTTAGGTATACATCCTAAATTACCCTGATGATCAATGAAGTTTTCATTTTCTGAACAGTACCGTTCCTTGGATACATGTATGTTTTCCTCACTAAAGGAATCATTTACAATAACAAGTTTTCTAAAATATTCATTTCTTCAACTAGGATTATGTATTAGTTTCATTTCTTCTTCCATCCTACTCCTTAGCCTAGTCCTTGGCTTAAAAACTAATACCTTTGTATTTAAAACCTGAATTCGTTCTTCTTCCTTTGAATTTACATTTTTTATAACCATACTCAAAGTATTAGGGTTTTTAGGATCTTCTTTTACCTACTTACTTGTTGTTTCATCTGTAGTTGAAGCTTCTGGAAACAAGCTATTTAGTAGCTTTGGTTCTTTTGTGAAATCTTTTCCTTCTTCTACAATATGTTTAGTTTGGCGCTCTTCATGCTTTTCTATTTGCTTATTCAAATCCTTTGCTTTTTTATATGAATTTTCTGCCCTTTTTCGTTTTTCTTTAACTATCTCTTCAAACCCTAATCTAAGCAAAAAAATCTCCCAACTCCATCCCTCTTTACTCGAATGTGAAATCAACAACAACTTGATCAAACCCTGGTGATAGATAGAACGAGCAGTGTGTTCTGGCTGTGTTTGAACCCATGTGACCATCTTTTGCAGGCTTTTTAACAAATAAAATGGAAGATTAAGTTTTAAAATCCCAATAAGATGCATTAACAGTCTTAAATGACATTTGAGGATTCTGACATAGCGACCTTCACATGTTATGTAATTATGAACCATTTCCAATGGAATTTTCCAATTAGGTTTGATTTTAGTTACATGAATACCAGTTTTCCAGCTCAATGAATGAAACCCTAGAAACAAGAATTCACCATAATTTCCCTAAAAATATTTCTGTTTGAACCACTTTTCTCCTTGCGCAGGAACACCGATTGCTTCTACAATAGACTCTTCATCCACTATAACCCCTTAAATTCTTGAAATGAACAACCCCATCTCTGTAATTTTTTTATGAAGGCCCGAGTCACTTGTATGTTATAACCTTGTAATCTCTCACAAAAAGGAAACCAAACAACATTTCTCATTAATTGAGCCGATCTTGGAAACTACATTATCGACTATGTATTATCTGGTTCAAGTCTACAAATTAAACCTCATGGCTTCCTCTTCATCATACTATTTGCATTTTCATCCATTGCTACCTTTGACATTTTCGTAATTTCACACAATACAATCTAAGTAAGAGTAAAACAAGTTAATGTGATGAATGATGAGACCTTATAGGTTAACATCAACATTAATAATTTCTATCCACCATGTTTAATAATATCAATGCCTTAAAATTATACAAACATGTACGAGAGCCTAGAGAATGACACCATCAAATGGTTCATGCATTATTTGGATATGCATTCAAAGGGTAATCATAGTGTATTAAACCATAGTATAGACCTTTGCCACCTATGTACAATCCTTTCCAAGTGCATTCACTCCATCATTATATTAACAGAAGCTTTATCGTGAATCAAGCCAACTGCCAGCACTGCAGTGATTTCATTTTAATATATGCTGCCAGTTTTTAACAAAGGTTATGCTTAATTTCATAATATGCCTTTCTTTAATACAAACCAATAACCTTTCAAATATAAATGATTTGAGCTTTAAAAGAGAAAAACATAGTAAAAATATAAAAAAAACAAAGGTAAAACTAGGATAAATGGTAAAGGGTAAGGTAAAACTAGGCTTATGAACCCAAATAGAAACCTTAAGAACAAATAAAATAAAAACCCTAATATAAATATAAGAAACAACAATAGAGATAACATCTGGATTTGACTGGGGATAAATCTCTCCCTGTGAGGCTTTAAGAACATCTTGACCTCTGCCTTCTGAAATCTGCTATAGTCATAATTTCTGTGTTATTGGGATGGAGTCTTATTCATGAAACTGAGATGATATATACTCTGAATATGTACAATGACCTTTTGCCACTTAGTATGTATGGAAATACTTTAGAAAACATCCATTTACTGGACCTATAATCTCCTCACCATTCAATTTTTGTAAAACAAACATATTATTTCCCAAAATATTGATTACTGTAACATGTCCTATCCATAAGTTATCAAAATTTCCATGCTTACCTTTCTCATCCTTTCGTGTATCCCACTCGAGAACAAGGTCACCCACTGCAAAAACATCTTTTTTAACTTTCTTATCAAAACCTTTTTTCACCTTTTTCCTATGCATCTCTATTGTATTTTCAATGGCTTCTCTTTCTTGTTGTAACTGGATTATCTGAAACATTCTTCTTCTTATGTCATCAGGTTCCTCTTTTATCTCCTACAAAAACTTAATTATTAGGGAGGCTAATTGAACAGGAAACAAAGCATCAATTCCATATACCAACTGAAAAGGGGATGTCCCAATTGACTTCTTTATAGTTACTCTATCTTCCCAAAGAGAAAATTTCAATTTGGTATCCCACCTCCTTTTATTTTCAAATAACATTTTCTTAGCACTGTTCACAAGATTTTTATTACTAGACTCTGCTAATCCATTACCCTGTCGGTAATAAGGTGTGGAATCTTTCAAGATAATGTTATTTTCTTCACAAAAATTCACCATCTTTTTTTACTTAAAAGATGGAGCATTATCATTAATTAATTTCCTAGGGCATCCAAATCTACTGAGAATATTTTCCTGAAGGAAATTAGTTATGACCTGTTCAGCTGCTCTCCTTGTTGTGATTGCCTCCACCCACTTAGTGAAAAAATCAGTGGTAGTTAAAATCCATTTTTGCTGAGCACTAGAAGGAGGATGAATTTCTCCTATGAAATGTAAACCCCACTGTTGAAATGGAAAATTTACTGCTACAAGTTTCAAGGGTAAGGATTGAAGTTTATGCTTACCTGCAAACTTCTGACACTCCATACACACTTTGACCTGATGATATATATCTGTGAAAAGAGTAGGCCAATAATACCCTGCTCTGAGGATTTTGAATGCAGTTGCTTTCCATTACTTGTGTCCACCACATACTCCACTATGCAATTCAGCAGTAACAACATCAACTTCTGATTTTTCCAAACATTTCAACAATATTCCTCCAGGTTCTTTCCAATACAAAACTTGATCCATTAAAACATATTTCATTGCTCTAAGTTTTAATGATCTACACTCATTCCTATTCAATTCTGTAGTGCATTGTAAATACAAGAGGAAATATACAATTTCTTTGTACCAAGAAGAATCACAATACCTGCCATAAATATGTTGCTTACTGTACTCTATTGACACATCTTGTTATGAATTTTCTACCATCAAATGAATATTTAATACTTGACAATTTGATTCTATTAGCAACTTGGCTAAACCTTGGCCTTTTACCAATTTGGTTGGTTTAATATCCATGTCATATTCCATAACTTTTTCTATCCATCTACCTCTTTTCCCTTCACAGTCAGGTTGTACTAAAATCTCCTTGATTGCTGAACTTGGAACATATGCCAGAATTTTAGAATGTGAAATATAAATTCTAAAAATTTAAGAGCTTTAACTAATTCATACGCTTGCTTTTCCATTGTATTTTATTTAAGCTCTGAATATCTTAATGTTTTACTAAAGAAAGAAATCGGTTGTTCCAAACCATATGCATTCTTTTGCAACAAAACAACAGCTATGGCGTCTTCTGATGCAAATGAAAAAATTGCAAAATCCTTAGTATAATCTGGAGCTATCAACACTGGTGCTTCTATCAAGGCATGCTTCATTACTTCAAATGACTGTCTATCTTGATCTGAACATTTAAACTCCCTATCCTTCTTAAGCATATCAGTGATATGTTTGATAATTTTTGCAAAATTAAGAATGAACCATCTTAAAAAATTAATTTTCCCAATGAAAGATTGAATCTCCTTTTTATTTCTAGGAATAGTAATTTTTAAAATGGCTTTTACTCGTTCTGGATCTATTTTGATTCCTTCAGCAGAAACAATGTATCCTAACAGCTTACCTTCTATCATAGCAAAATGAGATTTCTTTAGGTTTAATGACAAACCAAATTTTTGGCACTTAGTAAAACCCTGTCTTAGATGCTTAAGATGGTCTTCATCAGACTTGGAGAACACTATGATATCGTCTTGGTATATTACTACGAACTTTTCATTCCCCCCCACAAAGGATATGTCCATAACCCTCTGGAATGTGGCACCTGCGTTCGTAAGCCCAAAAGGCATTTTGTCGTACATAAATGTTCCCCATGGAGTTGTGAATGTTGTTTTTTCTCTGTCTTTAGGTTGTACTGCAATCTGATTATAACCAGAAAAACCATCAATCATTGAAATTCTATGAGACCCTACAACTCTCTGCAAAATCTGATCAATTTTAGGTAATGAATAATTGTCTTTTAAATAAGATCTATTCAGGTTCTGGAAATCAACATAGAGCCTTATTTCTCCATTTTTCTTATGTAAAGGAACCAAGTTTGCAATCCAGGATGAATATCTCATAGGTACAATAATTTTCGCATCCAACAATTTTTTTACCTCCTTTTCAATTACTCGCAGCAATGCTGGATTAAGCCTTCTAAGTTTCTGTTTAAAAGGCTTAGTATTTGGTTTCAAAGGAATTTTATGTTGAATTCTGCTAGTGTCATATGTTCTTAATTATTCATATGACCAAGCAAAAATGTCCATAAATTCTTTTAGCAAACTGATATACTTTTTCTTTTCACCTTCTCATAAAATTTTTGACATTTTGATCATTTTAGGTTCAACTTTAGATCCAATATTATAACTTACAAAACTTTCTTCAGTGGTCTGTAATGTGGGTTTCAACAAAGTATCATCTTTTGAGAACAACCTCTCCAGTGGAACAAGTCCATTGGGTATAAAATTTCCTTTTAATTCAACAATCTTGTTATCAGCTATTGAATCATTTGTACAAGGTTCATTTTCCATCAATTCAACATCCTGATCTTGATCAACTAAATCATTTGCAAATTCACTTGTTAATTCCAGAAATTCTTTTATCTCTTGATCATCATGAAAGACCTTCTAGTGTTTGATGTCATCTGCAACAGATGGTCTGTATCTCACATCAATTGGATATTTCAAATGTGTCACTTTTGGAAACTTAAAGTAAGCTACTTCTAAAGCTAAGGAATTAGCTGTTTCATTATATTCTCTTGGAACAAAATTTATATTGAAAGCTATACAGAAATTATCTATTAGATCCCAGACCTCATTTCTATACACTTTCAACCAATGTTGCTTTACCTGGTAAACATTCTTCACTTGCTAGATTACTAATTCGGAGTCGCCATACACAGCAATCTCTTGAATACCCAAATATTTTGCTGCTCTTAATCCAAGAATCAAAGCCTCATACTCAGCAGTATTATTGGTTGTTTTAAATTCCAACTTGTACATATGAGAAATGATCTCACCTCCAGCTGAAATAAGTAACACTCCTGCTCCTACTCCCTCCTTACTTGATGAACCATCAAAATACATTTTCCATAAACCATATGGATCTTCTTTCTTTGTCTGAACTGGAATATCTTTATGCACTTGTAAAACACCTTTAACATCATCACTTAATTGCAACATATAAGAACCAAAGTTCTCATCAATTGAATAAATTGGATGATTATTAGGGTTTTTACTATCACTTACCAAATATGCCATCTGTACTTCTCTGTAAATTCTTCTGAATTCGCCTCCAAACACTAGAATTATAGCATATGAAAGGTCCATTTGTAGAGTTCCTCCCACTTTTTTTGCCCAAGATCTAGACAGTAGCATACAAAATTTAGGAGAAATATCTGCTACAACTATGTCCATCAATACACTCTTCATAGGTACTTGAGTTAAATTCAACACAATATCTTTAATAACCCCAATACAATTCACTTCCCTAGATTTAAATGCATAATTTAGTAACACTCAACCCTAAAGCTTCCATGACTTCTTTTGGAATGAGGTTATGTGAAGCTCCTGAATCAAGAAGACAATTGTTTAATAATTTCTCATGAACTGAAAGAGTCACATAAAAAGGAGGTGGATATTTTGAATTATCATCAGGCTGATCAAAGGTTTTTGAACCCACAATGATGGCATGGTTTTCATCTTGCAAATTAATTTCATCAAAAGGAATAGAATTCACTACAATTTTAAAAGTTTTAAAATTTGCTTCTCTATAAGACTTGTTTTTTATCAACTCTGTTAAAGGAACAAGGAGGAACAAGGATCTTGATCTTATTAAGCTCATGCTCCAAGTTAAAACCACTTACACCTTTATTGACTTCCTCCAGAACAACCACTTCATCTCTTTTTTCTTTTTCAACCTGCTTTTGATTTAGAGGAAAATTTTGTTTGGAAGGAACATTTTTCACAATTTTCTTAGCCTGTGTTGCATATTTTAGCCTTGATCTAAGACCATATGATTTTTGTGGACTCTCTTGACAAATTTAAGGAATAGATATTTCTTGTTGATAATCATTTTCTTCATAATGATCCAGAACTGTAGCATAATGATAATCAACTTTAGTCAGAAAATGAGAAGAAGAATCATCATCAAAGTGACTAATACTATGTTCTTTTTCTTCCAAATATTTTAGCTCCCCTTCATCTATCTCATATGATTCATCATCTATTACATGATTATTTTGAAATGGAGGTTGAATTCTTTGTTCTTCATTTTCTCTTCTTTCCCTCTGAATATCATTATTTCTTCTTTCTCTTGGCAAAAATCTAGGAACAAAAGGTCTTCTGAATTGGTTTTGATTTCTCTCTCCTTCGGGTATAGTTTTATTCTGATTTTTATTTCCCAAATCCAACCTATCAATCTTAGCAGATAAATTTTTAATAATTTTATTCGTTTAATCCATTTTACTGTCTGAAGCTCTTCCTATAGAATTGGATGGAACAATTTCTTTTTTACCTTTTTTATCTACCACTTGATAATTTATTTCTTCTTTGAGTTTATTTGAAGCCAATATGTTAGACTCTACTTCCAATGCAACATCTTGCCTATTCAAAATAGATACAGACTTTCTTTCTCTTAACAATAAAGAAAATCCATGATCAAAGGAGTTTGTGTATGTAACTTCACTGATATTTCAGAGGGTTTTATTTCAGCTGGTATTCTACTGTACATTTTATTGAATTGTTTAGAAAAATATCCCACAGCTTCATCTTTCTTCCTTTTCAATGATCCAAACTCTGTAATGTAATATAGATAATCTTTCGTATCTCCCCATTGTCTCATGAAAACTTCTTCTAAAGCATCTATACCATATATAGAGTTTGGTGGTAATTCCCTAAACCACTTTCTTACTTCACCATCTAAGATTTGAACAAAAACTCTCATCTAAATATCTTCATTCTCAAAATTCCGATTATATGCATATCTCATATATGTATTCCAGTATTCTTCTGCTGTAACATCTCCTTGATAATTGAATCTCGGAAGATATTTATGATAATCTCCACTTGGGAGAGCATTTAAAGGTCGAGGTAAAACTAGAGGGTCATATCTAGTTGCTACTATAGCAACCATCCTATTTTGAGGCTGAGCCATTCTAGGACTAGAAAAACTAGAACTTGAATTAGATTGGTTGGTACTTGAATGTTGTGATGAAGGAGGCAAATTACTGGAATTTTCCTGATGCAATGGGACTGTATTTGCAAGAGGAATGTGGGATGAAAATAAATAAGAAGCACCTGTCTGTAATGCTTCAAGTGTAACTTCCTAATATAACAAAGGATTTGTGAAAACTTGGAAGTTGTCTATTTGAGAAGGGGTAAACAACAGATCTACTTTTGCTTTCCCTTTCTCAGAATGTGGATCAAAAGAAGGAACAGGAAATAATGAAGATTCAAGAATCTATAAAGATGAGGGATGCTTAAACTTTTCTGATGAGGTAGAACTTAATCTTTTCCTAGCTTCCTTCAAGATTTGTTCAGGGTCTGAGACTCCTGGATTTAAAGGTGATGAGGGATTTCCTCGAGTTCCTATCCTTTTTGAAGCCACTATAAATTTTTGTTGGTAACTGATGTAGGTGACCAATGTAGTCTATAACAGGTCTCACTGATCTTGTTCACCCTCCAAAATCAGATATATAAAGATGTCGAATACCCAGGAAAGATGTACGTTCATTTCTCCGTCCCCAACAACGGCACCAGAAGATGTTATCCCTAAAGTTGAACCTAGACTACTGAAGTTCAAGCTTAGAGAAATATTAAAGATAAATCAAACTTAATAAAATCAAATTTAGACAGGGATGGTATGTAATCAAAGGTATTGGGAAATCAGATAAAATAATAATCATAGAATTGCATGGCATATAATAAAATACAAAGTTCAACAACAGAGGGTATTATGAGCATGAATTTACAAATAAATGAATCTGGTTCTGCAACTAAGCACTTAAAAATAAATGTACTTCATCACAAGAATCTTGTAATGGATTAACAAGACCATACACAGGATAAAATCATAACAAAATGTAATTCATAAATAAAGGAAGAACAAGATCATGATCATAATCATATCAAAGTAAAGTTCTATATTAAATATGCAAAAGAGTATATGTATTACAGTTCATAACCAAAACTTGATTCCCATCTATGATTCCAAACTCCTTCTACATCTTCCTGCTGACTATTATATACAAAACTTTCAAGTTTTTGAAACAATTATCATATTCTATTTTCTTGGATCAAAGTATTCAAAAATAGAAAAGTCTTGAATCTTCAAACTTGGACTTAATACAAATGTAATCAAAGTAAAATAATAATGTCTATCTGTCAAATTCTAATTACTTTTTGAACTAACTATCCTAAGTCTTCGTCATCTAAAGACTCTTAGAATCTTTTGCTATAACAGTAAAATCACTTAAAACCTGAGATCTCTTTTGCAACCTGGCATATTCAACATCCTTGTCCTCCATTCGATTCTGCGCTTCTTTGCTCTAGGTCTTCATGTGCTCATATTGCTTCTAAATATCTCTCTTCTCCTTTAAGATATCTTTGGATATTAAAAGAAGCTTTCGATAATTAGTTTCTTTTTCCTCCAAGTCTTCCCGTAATTTTTATTTGCAGTCATCAATTTCTAATTTATACTTTGCAAAAACTTAGCCTGTTCCTTAGAAGTCTACAAATACATTTTAATCTGATTTAATTTTGGGACTATCTCGGTTTCCTTTTCATCCATAAGAACTTCATCTTCCTGTATAGACTTCGAAACTGATCCATTCTCAGAATAGACTTGTTTTTTCATGCAAAACCTCTTAGGTATACATCCTGAATTACCATGAAGATCAATGAAGTTTTCATTTTCTGAATAGTACCGTTCCTTGGATACATGTATGTTTTCCTCACTGAAGGAATCATTTACAATAGCAAGTTTTCCAAAATCTTCATTTCTGCAACTAGGATTATGTATTAGTTTCATTTATGCTTCCATCCTTCTCCTTAGCCTAGTGCTTGGCTTTAAACTAATACCTTTTGTATTTAAAACCTGAATTCGTTCTTCTTCCTTTGAATTTACAGTTTTTTCTAACCACACTCAAAGTATCAGGGTTTTTAGGATTTTCTTTTACCTGCTTACTTGTTGTTTCATCTGTAGCTGAAGCTTCTGGAAACAAGCTATTTACTAGCTTTGGTTCTTCTGAGAAATATTTTCCTTCTTCTGCAATATGTTCAGTCTGCTTTTCATTCTTTTCTATTTGCTGATCCAAATCCTCTGCTTTTTTATATGAATTTTCTTCCCTTTTTCCTTTTTCTTCAACTTTCTCTTCAAACCCTAATCCAAGAAAAAAAATATCCCAACACCATCCCTCTTTACTCAAATGTGAAATCAACAACAACTTGATGTTAACCCTGGTGATAGAGAGAATGAACAGTGTGTTCTGGATGGGTTTTAACCCATGTGACCTTCTCTTGCGGGTTTTTTAACAAATAAAATGGAAGATTAAGTTTTAAACTCCCATTAAGATGCATTAACATTCTTAAATGACATTTGAGGATTCTGTCATAGCGACCTTCACATGTTATGTAATTCTGAACCATTTCCAATGGAATTTTCCAATTAGGTTTGATTTTACTTACGTGAATACCATTTTTCCAACTCAATTTCTCAAACCCTGGAAACAAGAATTCACCATAATTGCTGTGAAAATATTGCTGTTTGAACCACTTTTCTCCTTGCACTGGAACACTGATTGCTTCTGCAATAGACTCTTCATCCACTGTAACCCTTAAATTCTTGAAATCAACAACCCTATCTCTATAATTTTTTATAAGGGCCCGCATCACTTGCATGTTATAACCATGCAATCTCTCACAAAAATGAAACCAACTAGCATTTCTCATTAACTAAGCTGATCTTGGAAACCGTATTATCCACTATGTATTATCTGGTTTAAGTCTACAAATTAAACCTCCCGTCTTCCTCTTCATCATACTGTCTGCATTTTCATCCATTGCTACCTTCGGAATTTTGGTAATTTCACACAATACAATCTAAGGCAGAGTAAAACAGGTTAATGTGATGAATGATGAGACCTTACAGGTTAACATCAACATTAATAATTTCTATCCACCATGTTTAATATCATCAATGCCTTGAAATTATACAAACATTTGTGAGAGCCAGGAAAATGCCACGATCAAATGGTTCATGCATTATTTGGATATGCATTCAAAGGGTAATCATAGCATATTAAACCATAGTATAGACCTTTTCCACCTATGTACAATCCTTGCCAAGTGCATTCACTCCATCATTATATTAACAGAAGCTTTATCGTGAATCAAGCCAACTGGCAGCACTGCAGTGATTTCATTTTAATATATGCTGCCAGTTTTTAACAAAGGTTATGCTTAATTTCATAATATGCCTTGATTTAATACAAACCAATAACCTTTCAAAGATAAATGATTTGAGATTTAAAAGAGAAAAATATAGTAAAAATCATAAAAAACAAAGGTAAATCTAGGATAAATGGTAAAGGGTAAGGTAAATTATGAACCCAAATAGAAACCCTAAGAAAAAATAAAATAAAAAACCCTAAGATAAATATAAGAAACAACAATAGAGATAACACATTCTTTCTTCATGCCTTCTTTGAGACATCTTCACTATCAACAACCTTAGTTCTTCAATCTCCATGTCTAGTCTATCCTTTGGCTGGTACACCTGCATCTTCTTCTCTTGAAGCTGGTGTTATCCTCTTGACTCTCTACTGCTATCCACTAAATTACAATATAATCCAGTGTTTTGACCTTCTATTTTTCTAATGCTGCAATCAAACATTAAGCAGTCATCATTATCAATCCTTGGATTGATCAACCAATCTTCTAACATTTATAACTCTTCATCATATTTTCTGAGGTTAGAAAATATTCCTTTGTCTTCATTAACCAACTATGCAACAACAAGTTCTTTTATATACTGATAACCCTTTTGAGACAATATACTCGCCACCTGTGCCATAAAAATTTTCTTCCCCTTTCTATCAGGGACACCACTATCCAAATATGCAAGTATTCTCTTTTTTTTTTATCTCCATGGGACCATGTCATCTCATCCTTTAATTCGAGAACAAAATTCTGGATTTGGTCTGTGTCAAGAATACATGGATACTCGTCTTCTTTTACCTCAGGAACAACCTCACAAGGTTCATCACATGTTATTCCTACAGATATACACAATTCATTAATTTCAAAAATGTTGAAATTTTTATCTCCCATTGACCCTCTTATCAACATATTCTTTTGCTGATCTAAAATCTTCCAAGAGTTCAAAATACTTTTAGGTAGTCCCACTCCTGCACTATCTTTTTCTAAGATTATTTTATGTTATTCTCCACAATAGTGAACATATTATTTTGTCAATGGTCCAATTTTTATCTCACCTTTCTTCTTCAAAGAATCCCTCCCATGCTTCACAATATGCATAGACACATCATCTAAGTGTTCTTCAATACCTGCAATTAAACACCAATAATTAGTTTAAAAAACATGAGAATCTAAAGTCCTTGTTGATACTTTCTCTGGAAACCTCTTCTTGTGTTGGTCTAAACACAACATAATACCCCTTTCACCATCATGTATTTCTTCAACAGTCTGAGCTATAAGCTGTGTAAAATATTCATATGGTACCCTTTCATATTTTCTTACAACAAAATCATGTCCTGCTATTATGCTTTTGGAAAGTATATCATATTTTCCTCCATCCTTCATCACAGTCCAAGGTGACTGTTCAACTTTTTCCTTCATCAAAATGCAATTGTGACTCTGTCCTATAGAAATGTCTTTGCACAATTATTTTTCTTCCTTCATCTTTAGATCATATTCAATGGACCGTGTTCCTTCATTAGGAAACTCATCAATGAGTTCTGTTTTCTGCAATACTCCCCACCTTTCCTCATTTGAGAGACTTTCTTCATCTTATATGACTTCATCAAAGTTTAAGATAGTTTCAAAACACTACCCATCATCTACAGCAAAACTTGCAATCACAAACAAATCATTAGTCTAAAAAACATTAGACCTTTTGGTCTCATTTGGCCTCATAGTTATCTCCTCCATAACTTGATCTATACTCTTTATAGAATTCATGAGACTGTCAATTGGACTCTCTTTTTCTGCTTCATTGTCCTCTCCAATCAAAGGATCATGTTCAGGTTCATAATATGAAACCTCCATCTTAGATTTAACTTCTAAGAGTTCTTTCTTTATTCCAAGAAATATATTATGATGTAGTTTCACTTGTAGTGAATTCCATATTACCTCCCTTTTCATGACCCAACCATACCTATGGTTCTCTTCTTCAGTAGATTCTTGCATATGATTCTCAAAGCACAAAATGTCTCTTTATAACTCTAGCAATTCTTTGTTACATTTTTCTTGACTCTCTTTCTTCTTTCTTCTACTGTGGATTTTCTATGAACCCCTGTAATGACCTTTAGTAGTCATTGTTTCTATATCCTTCTCCTCTTTTGTGAACTTCATCCTTTCACTTTTGGGCTGTAACTAATCCTTCACCTCCAACAAGTCTCCACACTTGTATTCTATACCTCGACAAGCTATCTCCCCTTGAGATGGTACTTTTTGTATCTCTGGTGCTCTCACTAAAATATTTTAAGCATATACTTTTCTCTTCTTGGATTTTGTAGGTCCACTCCTCTTTCTGAGAAAATGTACTAGTCCTCTCTTGTCCAACCCCTATTGGATTTCTTTGGTTCTACCACTGCTTCCTGTTATCTTTTTTCCATTATATTTTCCCTCATGCTTGAATAAGTGTATATCGAATTAGAATTCATATTCATATTCTCTAGTTCTTTGGTTTCAAGTATTCACCAAAATCATTTCTCTAAAGTTAATATTGGATTCATCCTCAGATTATCGTATTAATTTTCTGTTCATTTTTCTTCCTAACCACTAGAAAATCAAGAAATCGACTGTAAAAGAGTGATTATCATTCCTCTATCAAGATATTGTTTTGCAAAGCATTGTCATTGATGTATAACTTGTGATTTTGACTCCATGATCAATGATAGCCACTTGTTTCAACCACTATAATAATTAAACTTGTTTTTATATCTGACATTTGTGTTTATTTATAGAGATATCCCTCTTTGGTAGGAAAGAAGTTATATTTCCTCCCAAATATTAGTTTGTAAGGTTACCCTATACTATCCTTCCATAACTAGAGGAAAAATATGAGTGATAACAATACCACCAAGCCTGGCAAAATGGAAAATTTCTATATTGGAGCAAATTCTTCACTCGAAGAAATTGCCATATACACAACCTTGTTTAAGGAATTCCACGATGTATTTTTCTGGTCTTACGAGGATATGTTAGGCATAGAACCGTCTATTGTGTAACATGAGATAAGAATGTACCTCAATATCAAGCCTGTTTGACAAAAGCTACATCCTATTAACCCATAGAAGGAGGCATCCATTAAGGATGAAGTCGGAAAACTATTGAAAGATGGTTTCATATACCCCATATCCTTAACAAAATGGGTATCTAATATAGTTCAAGTAGAAAAAAAACAAGGTACTACACATGTCTATACTAATTTTAGAGACCTGAACAAAGCATGTCCAAAATACAACTATCCCACACCATTCATTGGCCAAAAAATCGATGCATGTGTGGGTAGAAAAATATTTTCTTTTATGGATGGTTTCTTAGGATACAATGAAATTAAAATAAAACCAAAGGACTAGCATAAGACCACTTTCATTTTTCCCTGGGGTATTTTTTCATATAAAAAGATGGATTTGGTCTTAAAGAATGCCGATACTACTTTTTAACGGGCAATGAATTTTGCTTTTCACACCATCAAGAACATTGTTGACCCCTACTTAGATGATCTTCTAGCGCATTCCTAAAAGAGAAAAGGTTATTCAGATAACCTTTGTTTGGTATTTGAAAGATGTCAACACTACACGATTCATTTAAACCCTCATAAATGTGCATTTTGTGTTGAATCAAGATGGTTGTTAGGTTTCACTGTTTCCAACAAGGCTATTAGGGTCGATTCTTTGAACCATTTGACAACTTTAGAGTTTGCAAGAAAATTTTCACTTGTTTAGACATTTTATAGTGAATTATGCCAAGATAAAAAAAGGTTTCATGTGCTTGATCAAGTAAGACACTCCATTTCTATGGGATGAAGCCGCATAACAGTCGTTCGAGGCATTGAAGAAGAAATTATTGTCATCTCCTATGTTGCATCCACCATATTACAACAAATAATTTATAATGTATTTGGAATCATCAAAGTCTACAGTTGGCATACCGTTGGCTCAGGAATATTAACATCTCTAGAATCATGTCATCTCTTACCTCAGTCGAGCTTTGGAGAGCCTAAACTACAATTTTCACACGCCGAGAAGTTGGCTTTACTGATAGTGTATGGAATTCAAAGGTTGTGTCATTATATCTTACTTAGGACAAACATTGTAATTGTGGATTTGAATCCATTATAATATTTTTATCCTAATGCATAATCATGGGAAAAGTCAATAAGTGGATCATCATAGTCCACGAGTTTGACTTGGATTTCCAATTCACTAAATACAAAAAAGTATTTAGTATTTTCGGTACTCATCTCCAAGTTCTCTAGTGACGAGAGAGCAATGATAGGAGAAGAATCATTGCCATATGCACACATATTGTTGATCTCAAACTTTGATCCTTGGTATGGAGATATTCTAATATATCTTTAGAATTTGAAGTGTATAATAACCTTCTCGCAAGAAGAATGATGAAAATTACGAATGAATGCCGAAAACTACCTCAATATCATGGACACTCTGTATAGAAGAGGGGTAGATTCAATTATTCGTCGATGTCTTACTCATGAGGAGGATGAATTTGTGCTACATGATTCCCATGGCAGAGCATGTGGAGGTAATCTATTTGGGTTAGCAATGGCCCAAAAAATATTGCATGATAGTTATTTATGACCCACCATCTTCAAAGATTACATTCCTGTTGTTAACTGATGCCATCCTTGTCATATTTTACCAGAAATATGTCGTTGTATCCTACTCCACTTTACCCTATCATCCTTATAGGGCCCTTCACTAAGTTGGGGGTAGATTTCATGACCTACAACCCAATTTCAATTGGGGGGAGTAAGTACAACATTGTCAGTTGACTACTTTACTAAGTGGGCATGGGAAAATCCTAACTTTAAAGCTGATGGTGAAACCACAACCTATTTTGTTTTCAACTAAATAATATCTAGATTTGGGATCTCGAAGAAAATTACCATGGACTATGGTAGTCATTTGTGGAACAAGATGATAACTGAATTGACTAGTTTGATTGGATTTAAACAAGATCACTCATCTTCTTTTTACCCGGAAGCAAATGAACAAGTAGAAGCCATGAATAAAACTTTGAATACCATTCTAAAGAGGGCCATTAAATCAAGTAGATGAAATTGACACATCATTTTGTATCTGGAACTCTGAGAGTACCGAACTACAGTCAAGAATGCCACAGGTTTTACACATTTCCAACTCATTCATGGGATGGAAGCAGTTACACCAATAGAATGCAAAATACCATCGTTAAAAATCTCAATACAATTGATTCCCGAAATGTCTTCTCTATAATAGAATTTTTTTCATTTGTAACTCCTAGATGAACAATGCATAGATGCACTTACAAAAAATGAGGCACAGAAGAAATGAGTCAAGAGACAATATGACAAATTTGTTAAACCTAGGGTATTCACAAAAATAAATCTTGTGTTGGTTTATGACCTGGATAGGAAACCTTTGGGTGCAAGAGAATTTAATTCAATGTGGTCAGTACCATATACTATTCCTAAAGTATTAAAGAAGGGAACATATTAATTGATATACTGTAGAAATTCAGGCCTGCAGTAGATTAATTTCACCCACAATAATTAACAATTGATCATGCAAAATTATCAACAATGGAGACTGAATATGGAGCTGTAACACAAAATTATATTAACTGAGTGTACAATAGCCAACCCTGTAATAACATAGGCTGCTGAATATATAGAATACATGAGCAAATCTAATGCATAAGGAAGCATCCAAATCTAGCATAAAGCAGGCTTACCCAAAATAGGCAAATCCCCCATAGGTGTAAAAAGTTGATCCCAAATCTATCAAGGACCCCACGAATTAGCAAGGGCGCATAGGCAAGATAAAGAGTGGTCAAATGGCAGCTCATACATGCTTTTTCATGGAGGAAAGAGTGGAGGAGGAAGAGGCAACAAAGCAGATTCACCTCACCTAGTATTGCTTTCCTATGTGCCTTAAAACAATGAAAAAGCAGGGAATAAAGCAGAAAAAGCAGATGGGCGCCTAGGAGGCTAGGAATAAAGCAGATTTGATTCCTAAGGCTTTCCCAAGTGCTACATGAGCCAATAATGGCAAGTTTTACCTCTATGGATAGGCAATTAGTAACTTGCACATGGTGGGACTCATGGACTAGGAAAATAAGACAAAATAAATGAATTAATGTCTAAGTGGGTAAATACTATGGGTTGATTATTCTAACACCCCCCCTTAATCCTGACTTTATGAGTAATAAATCAAAATATAGGGCCTAGCAACAAGGCTTAGTCACCCTTTTACATACTGCAATGTCCATACAACCAAGGAAAGAGGCAAAACCAACTTGGGAAAATCCTCCCTTAAACATGGACTGTAAAACAAAATTGTAGAATCTTGTCTCCACTCATGCTTTGACAGCATGTTCAGCAATCCCCAGCAGTGATTTGAGATTGCTGAATGTCTTCTCACAAAATGATTTTGTGAAGATGTCAGCTACTTGTTCTGAACATGAACAGAAGAGTAGGTGAATGGTGCCATCATGCACAAGCTCTCTGATGTAGTGCATGTGAATCTCAATGTGTCTGGTTCTCTGCTTCTGAACTGGTCCTTATAGATTCGAATGGTACTCTGGTTATCATAGTAGATGGTAGTTGAGTACTCAGGTTCGAAACCACACTCTCCAAGTAAACCCTGCAACCATAAACACTGAGTTGCTGCATTGACAACTCCTGTGTACTCAGCTTCTGTAGATGAGAGTGCAATGGCACTCTGTTTCTTGCTTGACCAGCTGATTGGCCCTTCTGCAAGCCTGAACACATAACCTGAAGTGTAATTCCTATCAGTGC
>LPNX010066032.1:41535-113653 GCA_001517045.1 Pseudotsuga menziesii | reverse complement strand
AGGGACATACAGCACATTGTTGAAGTTACCATGATCAAGTTCTATCCTTCCTTTTCCTTTGCTTTCAGTGAGAGATTCATCTCCCAGTACAATAGATGGTCCTTTCAACTTGTCCGGTGAGGAGAAGGCCTCCTTAGTCGAAACCATGTGTCTTGAAGCTCCAGAATCTATGATAAAACTAGGTGAGCTTGATGTGCCAGCAACTAGAGCATGAACTCTCTCTCTGTCATCAGAACTTGATCCTCCTTCTCTCTTCTTTGAGCCTTCTGGAAGGGAGATGCCATTCTTCTCCAACAGTTGAGTTAACATATCTATCTGCTTTTTCATACAAGAGCTTTCAGTATGATTGCCCTTATTGCAGTATGAGCACTTGTTCATATCACCTTTGTTTTTCTTCTTCTGGGTATTTTTCTTGGGACCTTGTTGATCCTCTGGAGACTACTTCTTGTCTCTTCCTTTCTCAGGTGGCTTTTTAGCTTTCTTTTTGCTTTTTGAATCCACCCTCAAATCTCCAGCAACCAGAGCTTGGTCTTTGGAAGGTTTGATGGTGCCCATCATCACCAGCTTGTCTTGTTCTTGTGTGAGAGATTCCATGAAATCTGCAAGGCTAGGCATCTTCCAGGTTCGAGCTGTGAGTTTTGTGGCATAGAAGGTCGAAAAAAAGACTGAGTAGTCAGGACCTAGCTTCGAGAGGATGGAAAATACGAGCTGCTCATATTTCTTTTCAATAACACACTGTTTCAGCTGCAAAACTAGTACTTTGAACTTGGATAAATATAGCTGCAGGGATTCAAAATTACTGGGACTCAGGGAGATCAGCTCATTTTTGATCTGGTGTCCCCTCATCTCATCTATCTTTCCAAATAGTTCAGAAAGTTTCTCCCATACTTGATCCGGTGAAGTCAATCCATCGATATGGAAAAGGAGGTCTCGGGAAATACTGAGACATAGGAGGCAAGACATAGGAGGCCATAGGCCTCATCTCTCCGATTGTGCCATTTGATATTCTCTGCAGCAGCATTGGGCTCTGCTTCTATAGCCATAGTCACCCTGTAGAGGCCTTTCTCTCTCAACAAGATCTCCATCTCTGCTTTCCATTCAAAAAAGTTGAAGGGAGTGAGGATAGTTTTCTGTGAATCCATAGCTTTAGAAAATCTGTCCTGGCTGTCAGTAGAAGGATCCCAGTCTTGATTTCGAACCTGCAAAACAATTTTTGGAGGAGAGTAAAAACCTACAATGGCTCTGATACCATGTAGAAATTCAGGCCTGCATTAGATTAATTTCACCCACAACAATTAACAATTGATCATGCAAAATTATCAACAATGGAGACTGAATATGGAGCTGTAACACAAAATTATATTAACTGAGTGTACAATATCCAACCCTGTAATAACATAGGCTACTGAATATATAGAATACATGAGCAAATTGAATGCATAAGGAAGCATCCAAATATAGCATAAAGCAGGCTTACCCAAAATAGGCAAATCCCCCATAGGTGTAAAAAGCTGATCCCAAATCTATCAAGGACCCCACGAATTAGCAAGGGCACATAGGCAAGCTAAAGAGTGGTCAAATGGCAGCTCATACATGCTTTTGCATGGAGGAAAGAGTGGAGGAGGAAGAGGCAACAAAGCAGATTCACCTCACCTAGTCTTGCTTTCCTATGTGCCTTAAAACACTGAAAAAGCAGGGAATAAAGCAAAAAAAATAGATGGGTGCCTAGGAGGCCAGGAATAAAGCAGATTTGATTCCTAAGGCTTTCCCAAGTGCTCCATGAGTCAATAATGGCAAGTTTGACCTCTATGGATAGGCAATTAGCAACTTGCACATGGTGGGACTCATGGACTAGGCAAATAAGACAAAATAAATGAATTAATGTCTAAGTGGGTAAATACTATGGGTTGATTATTCTAACATAGACTACAATGGGAATAAGTTGTTGGAGCCCCTAAATGGACTCTATCTGAAAAAGTATTATGCTTAGGCTACATGCCTTTTCTTGTATATAGTTGTATAAATTTGTAGATGGTTATATTTTAATGTTTCTTATGTAAATATGGTGTTGTTTCAAATGTCCACTAAGATATTCATAAGATTTGCTGATGGTGCAAGCCGTTACACTTGTAACCTTGCTTCAACTGCTTGGGTCATCTGTACACCCACATGATAACTAGTTACCTCAAGAGGTGCTTGTTTATGTCCTGCCACTAATAATATGGATGAGTAGAGTGAATTTATTGTGCCACTAAGGTACATTGCTTCAAATGATATTGCATGTCTTGAGGTTAGACTCAACTCAGTGTTAGTGTTTTCTCAACTTAATGGTGATTATCAAGTGATACATCCTACTTTATTTCTTCATTTCTTATGAATTAGATTACTTGAGAGACATTTTGATCATATTATATAAAAAAATATGCCAAGAAATCAAAATACAATAAATGACTCATATGCAAATTATATCTTAGATTGAAATTTGTGACATAGATTGTAAAAATACTCAGATGAACAGAAAGAAAAATATGTTAAAAAGTCACTATATATATATGTGTGTGTGTGTGTGTATGTATGTATAAATGGTCCATATAATCAAGTTTTTTTCCAAAATATCTAGTCATATATACATCAAAATACAAAAAAGGGATCACAATTGCTCATGATGCTAAAAACTAAGGAGACTGTGTGGCCTCAACTTCCTCCGTTGTCGCCTCTCAGTAGCAAAGGACTATCCTAGACACTTTCCAAAGGAGGCGTAACCATGAAGGGGGAACTCCCACTACATGATATTGCATGTCAATATGTATCCTCTCCATCCTTAGAGTAGGGATGTCATGGGTAAGATGAGCCAATGTGCCCTCAACAAGTTGGACCATGGAATCAACACCACCTCCCTCAACTAGTCACATGTAGGTCCTTAGATGGCCATCCAACCAAATCGGTACAATATATACATAACTTAATATGGAATTAGAATCATAAGATATGCATATGTATATAACCTTATTCATAAATTTTATTTCATAAAAATCTAATCTATGAAAAACAAAAGACTTACCCATCTCTACCCATGCCTCTCCGAGAGGTAGCACAAGATAGGGGTATCCTCAGAAGTCCAACCTGGTGTAAGGAAAATTATCAAAATTTGGTACCTATTGACTCCACCATGCATAGAAACCATCGTCATATTCTCCTTGGATCTCACCCCCACCTTGTCGAACTAAGACATCTCCCCATTGTGTGAGTCTAGGCTCACGTGGATGTGGATGAGGAAGTGTTACCCTGGGGCTTAGTGTTGGAATGCGCTCAAAGAAGAAGGTTGTTAAGATGTTGGGATACCCAAAAATTTTCTTCTTTCCATGTTTGAAATCTGTAAGTTGTTTCTTCATGTTGATAACAATACCAGAACATTGACCGAATGCCACATTCCTCAGGAATTCCACTCCCAAATGCATATGGTTATGAGTGGGAAAGTGTAATATGACACACCCACCATTCATGTAATGGTACTCACAATCACCTTAAGTGGAAATCTGGCCATTTCACCAATAAGAACCTGTGTACCTGACTTTTGTGATGCAAGTAAGCAGTAGGTGTTTACGTAATATTGATTACACAACCAAAACCAATCAGATTCATTGGCACTCCTCTATGTGATAAACCCAAGATGAAATATATGTCTTCAATAGTAATATCCAATGTCTCATCATGAAGGTAAGAAAAACCTTGATCAGGGTTCCAATACCTTACCAATGTTTCTAGCAGTCTCATTTGGGCACACATATTGGTCGTGTGAAAGAAATTTAGCAATCCGCATTACCAGCGGATGTTTAAGGTTAACTGATCGTATAAGGATTCATGATCTAGTTCCTCATTCTCTCTTTATTTCCATTTTTTGTATGCATGTTGCATGTTTCTAGGTCACAGGAGCCTTCTTAGTTGTATTACATATGAAACATGAGCCTGATACTCTATTTTTTGTTGACCATTTCCCATCATAAGTCACCCATATTATGGAGTTATCTTCAAGCCCCAGTGTGATTCCTTAAAAATGAATACACTACTGAGTTTACTTGTTCATTGAAACTCATTAAAGGAAGAGAAATATCATCCAAATCAGTATAATTTTAACCCGTTTCTGGACCATGTGGATTACTTACAAAAAGGAATACTCTAGTTCATTGTGGCTAGAAGAGTATTTCTAGGTATAGGTTTATCTCTTTTTCGATCCTGGAAGACTAAATTTACAAAAAGGGAACATGTTTGAGCTCACTTTTTCTTTTTTGTGCTTTGGTTTAAACTATGAAAAAGATTCTAAATGTTCTTTATCTCATTGTCATGCTCATTGATACTCAACACAAAGCATTGAGTTTATTGTTGGATTCCCCATACCTGTAAATAAATGGAACATCCCGATTGATGTTTCCTTCCTTCACAATCATTAAACTAAGGCTATATGATTTCTTTTGAAGGAGTGCTGGTTTGGTGATAATTTATGCCTTCTTCAGACCTTGCCAACTAAATACGAAAAAATGAACACCTTAGTTCCTTGGAATCTAAGAGAGTTCTGCTAAATTATTTTATACTTTTTTGGACTAAGGAGACTAAATTTATGAAAAAACACCTCATAGTGTATTCTTTGGAGTTTTTAGACTCTCAAATATTAAAAACACCAGCGAGAAACCACTCATTTAGGATTGTAAAATACATGAATTAGTGTTATATACAGCAATATTCTAACTCTTCTTCAATATTTATCATAAATGAAGAAGTCCTCGAGTTTTGTTTCTTGGACTCGTTAACACTTAACACAAAATTAAGGAAGGAATTTCTCTCTTTACATTGTAAGTTGTTTTGGAAGCATAGTGATCCTTCAATAAAGAACCATTTTTTGGTCTCCCAATAATCAATTCTCAGCTTTGTACTTTACAGTTTCAACCTATACTCTGAGTTACTACTCCTCCATTTGATCACTTGATCCAAGTATATGGGAAATATGTTAATGCCTCCTACATTGCATAATTGTCAGGTGTTTTTTGTTAAATTTTCATATGCTTGGCTAAGACATCAGTACTTCATTTCATTTTCATAACAAAAGCATATAAACAGGATCACTGAAAGATAGACAAGCACAACCATACAAAAGGAACACAAAGATTTATCCTGGGAAAACCCAGCAAAAGCTTCCTCAATATAGATGCCCCAAAAAGATAAAACATAAAAGATAAAACCTGCAAGGAGATCAAAGCCTGATCCTCCTCCTTCTCCAGCTTCTTCTCTTCTCCACTAATGTGCTACACCAGTGAGAGTGTGTGTTCCAAATGAGGAGCACTACACCTCTAGTTATAATCATCCGTTTACTTAATTTAACTCATCTATCATGTAGGCTCGATTTAATCATGTAGGCTCGAGTTACACATGTAGGCTCAAGTAACCACACTGGGGTGCTAATGACCCACCTTTACAATTAGAGGGGACTGCTTCATGACTCTTATTAGTTCTTCTGATTAGGAGCATTGGGGTACAAAGTAATACAAGTGATTCTCCTGGCAGGACCATTGGGGACCACAAAGAAATACATATAGAATATTCTTCGAAGTTACAATATTTCAACACTCCCCCTTAATGAGAAGGGAATTATATAACAACATCAACAACAACAATAATAGGAGAGAGATAGAGGACATCATCAACATCATCAGGGTGACACATCTATAAATCATCGGAAGCTTTTCAACATCATGTAGCCTTCATCTTCAATCTTTAGTCTTCAGCATCATTAGTACTTTGACCACTTCGATCAGCAGCATCTTGACTCTTCAATCAGCAGCAACATCTTCAGCACTTTGACCTTTCGATCAGCAACATCTTCAGCACTTTGACGTTTAGATCAGCAACATCATCTTCAACACTTTTACCTTTAGACCAACAACATCTTCTTCAGCACTTTGGCCTTTCGATCAGCAACAACATCATCATCATACTCTGATCTTTCAATCAGACTCATCATTATCATCAGCCTCTGATCTTTCGATCAGAACCATCATCAACCGAACATCATCATACTCTAACATCAACTCATCATCATATTTTGATCTTTCGATGAGTACGTCATCATCATCATACTTTGATAATACGACATCATCATCATCAGGATCTCATCATCATCACATTCTGATCTTTCGATCAGAAACATCATCATCATCATCGCATTCTGATCTTTCAATCAGAAAACATCATCATCATCAACAACATCATAATCATAAGCAACTTTTGATCTTCCGATCAGAGAACATCATCATCATCATATTCTAATCTTTCGATAAGAGAACATCATCATCAGCAACTTCTGATCTTTCGATCAGAGAAACATCATCATCATCATATTCTGATCTTTCGATCAGAGAAACAACATCATCATCATATTCTGATCTTTCGATCAGAGAACATCATCATCATCAGCAACATCTGATCTTTCGATCAGAAACATCATCATCATCATAAAAACATCAACATGCTCCTTCCTTTCAGAATTATTGGATTTAGGTCTTTACGTAGTTACCAATGATCCTTCCTTTCGGAATTACAGGATTTAGGTCTTTACGGAGTTACTAACGATCCTTCCTTTCAGAATTACAGGATCAACACAGATGTGGAACTCAAACAATCCTTCCTATTGGAATTACAGGATCAACACATCTGTGGAACTCAGACAATCCTTCCTATTGGAATTATGGGATCAATTCAATGATCCTTCCTTTTGGAATTACGGGATTTAGGTCTTTACGAAGTTACTAATGATCCTTCCTTTCAGAATTACGATATCAACACAGATGTGGAACTCAGACAATCCTTCCTCTAGGAATTACGGGATCAACACACATTCTTGAGTACCGAAGTCACTGGATCCGTTTTGAACCAAAGCTCAAGGATGATACAATCCTACCACATTCACGGGGACCGATATTTCCGGATACATTTTGAACCGAGGTTCAGGGATGATGCAATCCTACCACTTTCACGGGGGTTGAGACCTCTGGATACATTTTGAACCGAGGTTCAGGGATGATGCAATCCATCACTTTCATGGGGGCCGAGACCTCCGGATACATTTTGAACCGAATTTCAAGGATGATGTAATCCTACCACATTCACGGGGGCCGAGACCTCTAGATACATTTTGAACTGAAGTTCAAGGATGATGCAATCCCACCACATTCACGGGGACCGAGGTCACCATATCACTTTTAGACAGATGTCCCCGGATGATACAATCCCTCTTCATTCTCGAAGACTGAGGTCTCTGGGTCACTTTTGGGCAAGTGCCCAGGGATGATACAATCCCACCACATTCTCAATGACCGAAGTCATCGGATCACTTCTGGACATATGTCCCGGGATGATACAATCCCTCTTCATTCTCAAAGACCGAGGTCTCCGAGTCACTTTAGGGCAAGTGTCCAGGGATGATACAATCCCACTACAACATCACTACTCCCCCTTTCAAGGAAGGTCTTTCTGAACCACGCCAAGATTGTCTCGAAAGTGTTCAAACTTTAACTGAGATAGAGGCTTTGTCAACGCATCATCATCTAAACCATCTTCATATACATCTTCAGTATGTGAATACTGAACTATCACCATCTGTATCTCTAGTATGTGAGTACTGAAAGCATCATCATGTCACCATCATCTACATCTACAGTATGCAAATACTGAAACATGATCTATATCTTCAGTATGGGAATACTGAAATCATCATCATCTATATATTCAGTATAGAAATACTGAATCACCATCATCTATATCTACAGTATGTAAATACTGAAACATCATCATCTGCATCTTTATCTTGAATGTAGAAATACCGGATTTCTATGTGTTACGACAGAACACAGGGTTCTCTGTTATGACAAATCTCGTTATCACATAGAATCAATGTAGTATCCATCTTTAGTTCAAAGAGACCTGATATCAGCTTCTGAAGCCATATGGATTCACAACTTAGTAGAGCAATCTGCTATGTATTCTGCTTCAGCCATGCTATGAGAAACACTGGACTGTTTCCTGCTAAACCATGAACTCATAGCAGACCCCAAACAAAAGCATCTACCTAATGTGCTTTTAGTGTCTGAGATACTTCTAGCCCAATCTACATCTATGTAGCCATACAATATATACTCATGGATACCATCATAATATAAACCAAAGTCTATAGTCCCTTTCAGATATCTCATCACATGCTTTGCAGTTACTAGGTGAAACCGTCTTGGTTGAACAAGATATTGACTTAAGGTGTTCACAACAAAACAAATGTCTGGTCTAGTATTTGTTAAGTACATCAATGACCCAATGATCTGTCTGTAATGAGTCATATCCACTAACTCTGATGAGTAATCAACTAACAGCTTCAGGTTGGAGTCCATGGGTGTGGCCATGAATTTGCATTCCAAAATATTGAATCTCTTCAATATCTCTACTGCATACTTTCCTTGGTTGAGAAATATTTCTTCTGAACTTTGCCATACTTCCAGACCTAGGAAATAATGCATTAACCCAAGGTCTTTCATCTCAAATTCTTCTGCTAGTTTCTTCTTGCTTTCCATGATCTGTTTCTCATTTCCTGTCAAGGATAAGTCATCCACATATAATAACAAGATGACAAGTTCATCTTCTACAACCTTGAGATAAAGGTTAGGATCAGCTTTATTCTTGGTAAATCCCATGCTTGACAAGAAACTATCTATTCTTCCATACCAAGCTCTGGGAGCTTGCTTCAGGCCATAGAGGGCCTTCTTCAACTTGCATACGTGATTCCATCTGGCTTCAACTTCAAATCCTCATGACTATTCGATGTAAAAATCTTTAGAAATCATACCATTAAGGAAGGCTTGTCTTTACTTCACCATGGAAGAAACTACCATGATAGTTTTGAAGGAAGTGTACCTTACTTCCTGGAGTAAGTGTCTCTTTAGAATTAATTCCCTTTTTCTGAAAGAAACCTCTAGCCACAATTCTTGCTTTATACTTCTTGATACTTCCGTAAGCTACATGCTCTATTTTGTATATCCATTTGGAGGATACAATACTCTTTCCTTCTGGTTTGGAAACTATATCCCATACATCATTCTAGTATTCTTTCATCATAAAATATTCCATGAGTTTGTCTTGTTAGATCATCAACATATCCTAGTCTTCTGCATTCAACTTTGAAGGTTGGAACCCACTTTACTCTTGGTAAAGTCTTGATCCATCAAGAAGCTATCCGTCATGTCGTACTATGTTGAACTCAGATATCTTCTGTAATCACTCCCCCTGAAGTGGAGTATTATCTTCCTTATTCATTCTTTATAGGTGGTTCTATGCTTGATATATACTGGTCAATAGAGTATGTCATGTCATAGTCTATTCTTTCTGAGGAAAATCACGAACCTTTCTTTGTACAATTGTTCTTGTAGATCCATATGGAGGATACTATGTACTTCCCTTTATGTCTTGAAATCATATCATATACATCATTCCCTACAATCAACTGTTATTCTTTGATCATAGTTTCTTTTATAGCATTCTTTTCTTCATCTTGAGTTATCTCTTATACCCATGGTGGTCTTCATCCTTTGAGGTGGATCTACCGCTCTTTGAATATCTTTCTTCCGTCATGGTGTCTCTGACCCTAGGAGCTTTAGATTCATGTTTATTGAATTGTCATCACTTGTTCTTCGGAACAAGTCTCGTTCTTCTTTTCTTGTAGGAGGTTGTATAGGACCTTTCCTATAATTCAAATGCACCAGTTGCATGGCTAGAACTACTTCATAAAACATATGCATAATGACAAATTCTTATGCATCATGCAACTATTTAGCCAATACAACATTCATCCGTATTTCAGAGAAACTTTCTAGATGCCTTCTATCTCTACCATGACATCATTGAGATTGTGCACTAATCCAATATGTCAGTAAAGAGGTTTGATAAGTAGCACTGGAGAGTTTTATAGTGCCATGAGCTACTTACCCATCATGTGCATATTAGTAGTATTAATGTAAACAATCTATCATGCATAACACATCAACTGAATACAATCAAATGCACAACAAAACAATATCATGAAATGGCAATTGAATACTTATCTTTTATTTGTTTCGTGGGTAGACTCCATCTTGATCATTCTGCTTTATCATCTTCTTCATTCATGAAATCATCATTTCTTATCCAAATGATAATATGAATAAGAGGTTCTTCAAGAATTGAGTTTTTCATATTCCTCATCGCTTGAGGGGTCTTCATTGAATGGTGAGAGCTTGATCTTCAATTGATCCCATCTTCTTCTTCTCTTCTTATTAGTCGGGCTGAAAGTAATCACTTAATTTTGGCATACATTCTTCACATGAATGAATCCCATGATCTTGGGAGTCCATTCAAGGTGGCTATCACCACTTCTGCATACTTCTTCTTCTACCGCTTCAAGTTGTTCTGCATTCTGGATCTTCACATTCTTCAACTATATTCTCAAAGCCATCTTTTGATTTAAGTTCTTATCTTCAAATAGCTTGATCAAGGAATCAAACATCTTTGGTGTCTTTAGGGAAGAAACTTGTGGTATAAGTTGATCCATGATTGAATCAACAATGATCTTCTTGGCCTTGATCAAGTTCTTCTTGTGTAAGTCTTTGAGGCTCACCTCCCTCTAGAACTGGAACCTCTCTACTCATGTAGGTGTCCAATTCATTTTCTTTAGAGAGATCAAATACTTCCATGCTTGGAAGTTTTCAACTTCACCAATATTATCATCAAGATGATGTGATAGATCATTTTGAAATGAGAACCTCAAATGCAAATAACAAAAGATTAGATCTTACCGATTTGAGGTGTCCGTCCTGCTTCCGGAGCTGGCTGATCTAGGGTTTGTCAGAGAAACCCTAATTTTAAAAACTTGGAATATTTAATATATGATTGTATATAAATATATATCTCTTCAAATGGAGCTGTCCAATTTACTCCTTTTTTGAAAACAGTGGAGGGAAGCTCCCGGAACAGGAAGCCCTAGTTTTCCAATTTCTTCTACAGAAATGCCTGTTACTGTTTCTATGATATATATGAAATTAATACTCCTATATGTCTAAAATTTCGTACTGAGGTAACCTCGCATGTACCTGTTCCAATAGCACAAGTTTCATTAGAATTGGTTTCACCAATTTGAATTTATGATCATTTTCCCAAGGTGACCTGTTACAAGACTGTTTAGAATAGTGCAGTTGTACGACATGCCACGTGTCACTGGCTCATCATCAGGTTCTGAAATTTGGATCAAAGAAATTAAAGACCGGGATATTTCTATAAAATCTTTATGAATTCCATTTGGACCTCTGTATCCCATGCTACAACAATTCTCCCTAGGTGTCCTGTTTAGGGATGAATTTTGGAAGAGGCTAGAACCCTAACTTGGAGGGATCATATCTCCCAGAATATAGCGAATATGAGGCTTAATTTTGGATACATTGTAAATAATGATTTGATATTCAGTATTTGCAATTTTCAACTCCTGATCCTTCTCCAATATTAGGATATAGCGAATGTACCAAAACGTAGCAGTTTTAGTATTTAGGGTTTTTCCAGATCGGGGTCAAACTAGGGTTTGACTTTTCCAGAGTTTCACCCAACCAAATTTCTTGATCCAGGTCTCTAAAATTCGATTTTGATGAGGATAAAAATCCTATGCTGGACTCACTCAAAAATTCTTCTTCTGTAGAAAGCCCTAATTTTCTGCACCAAAACTGAAAATGCTCGGAATCGAATTTCGCTTCGAGAGAAAGATGTGCCCGTCAATGGAGAGTCAGTCTAGCCTTCTTTTGCTGATAAATCATGGATAGAGACCCAAAAAAGAAAGAATCCATAGATTCTTTAGCTACACAATGTCTTCTTTTAGGGTGGCTCTGATACCATGTTAAATTTTCATATGCTTGGCTAAGACATCAGTACTTCATTTCATTTTCATAACAAAAGCATATAAACAGGATCACTGAAAGATAGACAAGCACAACCTTACAAAAGGAACACAAAGATTTATCCTGGGAAAACCCTAAAGGGAAAAACCCAGAAAAATCTTCCTCAATATAGATGCCCCAAAAAGATAAAAGATAAAAGATAAAACCAACAAGGAGATCAAAGCCTGATCCTCGTCCTTCTCCAGCTACTTCTCTTCTCCACTAATGCGCTACACTAGTGAGAGTGTGTGTTCCAAATGAGGAGCACAACACCTCTATTTATATTCACTCGTTCACTTAAGTTAACTCATCTGTCATGTAGGATCAAGTTAATCATGTAGGCTTGAGTTACACATGTAGCCTGAAGTAACCACACTGGGGTGCTAATGACCCACCTTTACAATTAGAGGGGACTGCCTCATGACTCTTATTAGTTCTTCTGATTAGGAGCATCGGGGTACAAAGTAATACAAGTGATTCTCCCAGTAGGACCATCGGGGACCACAAAGAAATACATATAGAATATTCTTCGAAGTTACAATATTTCAACATTTTTGTCGAGTCTAAATCTTCCTTAAGTTACCCATGTGTCATGCTCACTATTCAAGGACCCTTAACCTCCATATGTTTATCTCAATCCCCATCATCATCATCTATAATATTGATCTTTATCCGTATTACCTCATCCAGTCTACTAGATCATGAATGTGACCTATTGAAGTATTTATCAATGCCTTCCTACTCACAAATGGCTTCCTATCAGCACAATCTAATGATGAAGACCTAGAGTTTTGGGATAGTACCTCACGACCGACTTTCCACCTTGGTGGTCTCCTTTGCATTGGTTATCAGTACAATTTTTAAACCGATACTCTGATGGTATCCTCCATGTTTGAATTCAACTAATGTATTCATATGGTTAGGATTTGTACTTGGTTATATGGATTTGGATGAAGACCTTAGGTATTCCCCTCATAAAACCTAAGTTGCACAAGATCGTGCCATACTTTGTGACACAAATATGGCTATTGAATATCTGCTATTGTACTCATGTGGATATAACCCACTTTGTAAATCATGTGTGGAATTGTATCCCATACTATATGATGTATATGTATCTTGTAAAGGATCTAGTATTCCACAATATTGAGCATGGCATCCTCAATGATGATTTTGTAAAGGTGAACTCTATTTTTTTGTTTCAGGTACTTCCTTGTGGCCTAGATTTTGAGTCATCTGAGCTAAAGATTGTAATGTATTTCAACCATCCTTACCCTCTAACCTCACAAATTAGGGGGCATTTGTTATACCTTGAAATGGAACTTCTCCATCTGAGTGATGATACAAAGCTTGTCATCACACAAAAGGACTTGATGGATAGAAGAGCCTTAACATTATAAGAGATATGGACCCTAAATACAGAATGTTTACTCTAGTATCAACACATTTGTATTATTATTTTAACTTGAATACACAACTTTCCTCTTGTCAACCTTCACATCATACGTGAGACGCACACATACAACCCGCGCATGGATCTTAAAAATTGAATACGCAAGTTTCCTGAACGAAACACATACCATATGCAAGTTTCCTTCTTGTAACCTACGTATTCCATTAAAACCCATTAAAAATAAAAAGTAAATTAAGCATGAAATAGTTGCGGTCGATTTCGAAACCACCCCAACTACCCTAACCACCCCAACCTCAAAAATCCTCCGCCTAATGAACTATAAAAAGAGGAGAGGGGATAGAGGAGGGGGGACATTTTGGTGGAAAATTTATACTAAAGTATTTCTTTTGGAGAATAGAAGCAAGAGGGATTAGATATAGGTTTCAAGGAATATTGAGTAGGATAAGGTATATACAATTGTTCTAGAAACTTCATGAATAAAGAAATTATTTTCCTTTCATCTCTATTGTAATGAATTTTTCAAGTGTTTATGAGAAATGACCTAGATTGTGATTTACATTTTAAGTTGTGTTGGAGGAGCTAGTCGGTAAGCTGACTAAGTCAATCAGCCAACTAATTAGAGATTAGGTCAGCCACATAAGATCGTGTTGGTTAACTGAACTGATAGGTAGTTATTTGTAACTGTTTGTAAATCATATATATTAGGTTGTTGAGCCAGATGAGAACTCGGTTCAGTTATGTCTTTCATATGGGCCCTTTCACTATAATATAATCTGTTATTCCACATATGTGTTCTTGTCTCTTGTATCTGATATGTCTATATGCTTTTAAATGTGTATTATTGGTAACCCTCTCTGATCCGTGAGATTAAAACATTGGTTCCATTGCCGATAATACATATCTGAGATGAATACAAGTAGATGATATCAGAATAGGAGATTAAGGACTAGTGGGAGCGTAAGAGTGAAAATTACTTGTAGAATTACGCATGGACAAACAGATTAATGACTGCTCAAGTGAAGGAAAGATTCTTTACCGAAACCCATGAGAAGTTTGTAGAATCGGTACCCTAGCTTTTGAAGAAACTTCTGGATGAAAAATCCAGAAGTGACTAAAGACCAACAGCTACTAGAGAAACTGATTCAAGGGGGAAGAACAACCCTGTCAGATTGGTTTGAAAAGATCATCGATGAATTCTGCGAGGAGAAAGCTATAGAAGAAAGAACTTCGGTAGAAACCATCCAAAATAAATTCTATATATACCTTACCAAGCAGTTCCTATGCTCCTTTATAACCTTGCTGTTCAAATTCCTGATAGAAAAAGGAGTGGGTTGTATCATCGAACCTCGTCCATGACTACGCGAACTGCCACAAAATTTAACTAGGTGGAGAAACAAAAGAAGTGGGAAAAATTCATTGCCGAAAGGGAGTGGGAATATTTCCTAAGAAATTAAATGAAACTATATGAGATTTCTAAAGCATCGGGTAGGCCATGGCGGGGTAGCTGGTCATATGTCGAGGTAAAGTAAACATGATTCTAGTCTACTAATAAGAGACACCACCACTAGCGATGAAAAGTCAACCTAAGAAGGAAATTGAACAAACAGTAACACATAAAGGTACAATGGATTTACAGAAAATAGAGAGAGAGAGAGAGAAGGCTGAAAAGAAGGAAAGAAAGAAGAGAAAGTGCTATAGCACTACAAAGAGGAATGAGTACTAGGGCGATAGACCAAGAGATAAATTCGCCAGTGTCGGGTCATGATTGACAGGAAGAAGACATGGAGGAAGAGGCATCACCCATGGAATAAGATTTGTCGATAGAGCAGCGAGAAGCTCTCCAAATAGAAGTTCCCCAAGAGGTAAGACCTCTATCTCCAATGAATCCGAGGACCAGAATGCAAGCCATTATCGAAGAAGATTTAAGACTAAGAGCTAGTGAGTTTGGTATATGGAACGGAATAGACGACGAAGTAAACGATGATAATCATTTAGTGATCCATCGACCAGAGGAAGGAAATTGGGTCACACTTCAAGCGTACCCTTCCAACCGAAGTATCCACTTACTTTACCTGACACATGAAGGAGCACCCCCCCTGCCAAATACAGCTTTGGAGAATACAGAAAAGTTGGACCTATAGATAAATAATTGTAGTTGGACATTGACAGGAGAAGTTGACCACGACTGGCTGCTTGTCAGAGAAGAAACGATAAAGAAAACAATCAGTGGGAACAAGAGTTCCATCGACAACAGTTCTGCATAAAGAAATAAGCAAAACATCCCACTACCCCCACCACCCCCACCACTGCCACCTCCTGAAGAAGACAGCGATAGCGAATTCGACATGGGTCACGGGTCAGTGCATATCCCTATATATGAGGGTGACGAATATCCTAGATGACATTGGTTTGTCTGTGAGTCGACATGGAAGGAAAACTAGGTCATAGATGAAGATAGATAGATGGCGTAGTTCGCTGGTGCCTTGAGGAAAAGAGCACTAACATGGTATATGACTATTTTTGAAAGAACCCCTCAAGCAACTAAAGCAGAAATCAAAGCACAATTTTTGTCATTCTCTAAAAGTCCAGATGCAAAACATCTGGCAGCTAAGAAATTGAAAACAACATCACAAAATCCAGCAGGATCTGTCCACGACTACGACAAACGATGGAAATACCTCCTTAGCCAATTGGATTATGTAATTGATGAGAAAATATTAATCCAGTGGTTCCTTGAAGGTCTATCATAGAAATTTTGGTGGCACATAAGCCTGGAGATGTTTAAAACATATGAAGATGAGCT
The DNA here is from genome assembly GCA_001517045.1 of Pseudotsuga menziesii. Lineage (NCBI taxonomy): Eukaryota > Viridiplantae > Streptophyta > Pinopsida > Pinales > Pinaceae > Pseudotsuga > Pseudotsuga menziesii. Next base: position 97,449 of record LPNX010066032.1, on the reverse strand, counting down.
TACCAAATCCCTACAAGTAGAGATGAATGAAGAGTTCCCAACATATCCCATGGATACTAGACTAGAAGAACAGCTCAATATTATGCAAAAATCATTAAAATAGCTAAACCTTAAGAGTCAGGAATTTTGGTGCATGAAATGCTCAATGACCGGACATTCAAAAGATAACTGTCGATAGGACATCAATTGGCAGGACGTTCGATTTGTGCAAACAAAGTGTTTTTGTGACATTTACCAATAACATGTAGAACACACAACAAAAGATTGTCTGTTTAACATGAAAAATGGTAAAGCATCTTGTTGTGCTATTTGTGAAGTGAAAAGTCATGCTACGGCTGACTGCCACCTAAACTTAAAAAATCGACAAAAATACCAGGCAGTCTACCAGACAAACACAGTCGCACAGAACAAGGATCAGTGAAACCATGTGCAAACCAATCAGAATAATCAAAGGTATGAAGGTCGTCAATATGAGTGTCGGTTCGAAAACCAATGTGGAGGATATGGAGGTCAAGGTCGATTATCTGGGAATCGTGACAACCAACCATGTCAGCCCATCCAATGTTTCACGTGCTACAAAGAAGGTCACTGATACGTAGACTATCCATACAAGGACATAACTGACTTAAAATTCTGTATTAGTTGTGGAGTAGGGGATCACTCATTAGAGGATTGCCCTACTATGCTTGAAAAAATAAATAAAAATAAAAATGTTAATGTCTTGTCATGCGTGCAAAAACATTATATAATCAATACAAAGAATCTACATATAGTAACCCGACAAGGGACAAAAATTGGGAATGATAATCCACAAATAAGAAAAATAAAAGAAAATAATGATTATCCTAACCTAGCTAAACAAAAACAACTGTATAAAGATGCATCGAATATATTTAAAGAATTTGCTCGACAAGAAGAAGCTGATGATAATCGACAAAGCATAGTTAAAGAACTAATATGTTTAGTACAAATTGATAAAATGGTGTCTCAATTCATTGACCTTTTGTATAAAATAAAACACAACAACAATACAAAAAAACAAACAAAAAATATCTACAGTCTAAACTAGAAGGGTAAAAGTGATGCCGACCCACTTGTCGACCTAGAAATTGAAGGATAACATATCCTACAAGTTGTGCTCAACTTCGGGTCACAAGTAAACATTATGACTTGAGACACTTGGGAACAATTATGTAGACCTTGACTATACGAGTCAGTAATATACTTGAAATTAACCAACCAAGGTATAATTGAACCTATCGGAGTTTGGAGAGATGTCGACACGAACATAAAAGGAATATTGACCAAATTCAACTTTGAAATTATTGACCCTAAGGGAGGACCTAGTTCCTTCCCAGCATTAGTAGGTCAACCTTGGGGAAGAAAAATGAAAGCATCAATATCCTTAGACAAGGAAAGAATAAAACTAAAATGGAATGGACAAAAAGTCATAGTACCTATCCATCCATCCCAAGGAGAACCTTGGATAGAACCTATAGATGAAGAAGTCAACATCCGACAACTATATCAGATACAAAACAATGAAGACTACACAGAACCTAATATCTATGGTAAACTTCACATAGGCAATCAGGATTCAGTAGGATACAATTGAGATGCATAATTATATGATTGGGAAGTCGAGAACTACGAAACACAAGAAAGAGGTTGCTGGACCATTCAAAAAGTGCAGAAGAAACCAGTCCAACAGTGCTTCTTGGTGTCCATCATCCCAAAAATATTTGAAAAGAAAACCAAGGAATATCCTACCCTAAAACCAGCAAATGTAAATATCACACAAATCCCAAGGTACAAAGAAAGAGAATCACCAGTCATGCATATAGAACAAGTATCCAGAAACATTGGTGAACATGGACGACTACAAAGCTTAGTGGAAACCTTCATAGGACAAGTTGCTAGATGGTGGGATACCCATCAATCAGGATTGCATACATGGATACTAGCTTCAACCTACTTCATAGAAAGATTTGGAGAAAAAAAGTTAACCAATCAAGCCCAAATACCTATGTTCATCCAAGGGAAGGATCCAGAAGACCACATAAGAACATGTGAAAAAGGATGGAAAAGACTTGGGTATAAGGATGAACATACATGGCCACACCTGTTTCCATCTATGCTATCCAACTTACTAAACAAATGGTACAAAATGGAAGAATCTTGGGGTGAAATATTCCTATGGCATGAACTAAGAGAGAATTTTCTCAAAGATTTCAGCTTTAGACCACAAGATGAAAACTTGGTCGAAATTGCAAAACAAATCAAGGCATTCATAGAACCAACCAAGAACAAAACCCTAAAATATGACCAACCGACAATAAACTGCAATAAAATACAAACAAAGAAAACACCACAATTGACAAGGCTACAAATGGAAAATGGAAATCTGGAAGGGAAAAGCTTTCAATGGAAATCATACCAGTTAGAAACAACAAAACCAATTTGCACAATGCTCAAAGTCGAGACAGTTGAAGACACTGACCGAATGATTGCAATAGACTTTCCTGCCACATTCTCATAGTTTAAAGAAGGGAGCTGACCAATCAATGAAGCCAAAGCACCAGAATGGTTAGATTCTAAAATCAAAACTAAAGAATTCGACATCTCAAATAATCGAATCGATCAAAAATGGAAAAAATTGGAGACTACTGGAATGAAGAACAAACAACAGAAATAGTAAACTTACTAAAAGAATTTCAAGATTCCTTCACTAGAGACTACAAAGATATCAAAGGACTAGTCCATGAAATGGGTGAAATGAAGATTGACATCAAACCTGATGTCCGACCTGTAAAGAAAAGACCATATAAATTGGCTCACAAGTACAAAGAGATAGTTAAGAAAGAGATTCATAATATGATTTTAATAGGAATTATCTACCCTGTTGACCAATTAGAATGGGCAAGTCCAATGGTTGTTCAACCAAAGAAGCACAATCCAACCAAGCTAAGGATCTATGTCGACTTCAGAGACCTCAATAAAGTTACATTAATAGACCCATTTCCAACTCCTTATGCAAATGAAATCTTAAATAAGGTCGCAGGACATGAATGCTACTCATTCACAGATGGATTCTCAGGTTATAACCAAGTACCAATAGACAAAGAAGATCAGAAAAATACAGCATTTGTATGTGAATTTGGCTCATTTGCTTATAGGGTTATGCCTTTTGGATTAAAAAACGCACCTGCAGTATTTTCAAGAATCGTGGTTAAAACATTTCAAGAATATATTTACAAAACAATGGTAGTATATTTCAATGATTGGACAATATACTCTATGTTAAAAGATCACTGCAAATGGCTAAGGCTCATGCTGGAACGATGCCAAAAAATCTAGCTAGCTCTGAACATCAAGAAGTGCATATTTATGACCCCTATAGGGATACTATTAGGACACATTGTCTGCAAAGAAGGCATTAAGGTCAACTTCGTAAAAATAAAAATTATCCTCAACTTAAAACCACCAGTGAACCCAAAACAAGTTAGGGTACTACTTGGTCATACAGGATATTACAGGAAATTCATAAGATACTATTCAGATATGACCTATCCACTAGAAGAACTGATCAGATAAGATCACGAGTTCGACTAGACAGAGGAATGCAACATATCATTTGAAACACTAAAAAGGAAGCTAGTTGAAGCACCCATTCTAAGATTTCCAAACTGGTCAACCAAATTCCATGTACACATCTACACATCAGGCCTAGCAATAGGAGAAATCCTAACTAAAATAGGGGACGATGGAATGGACTACCCTATAGTTTACAGTAGCAGAAAACTAAATAAAGCAGAAAGAAACTACTCGACTATGGAGAGAGAAGCATTAAGAATGGTCTTCGCACTACAGAAGTATCGACATTATCTACTAGCCAATCTGTTTATCTTTTATACCAACCACCAAGCACTAAAATACCTCGTAAATAAGCCCTTACACCATGGGAGAATTTGTTGATGGCTACTTCTATTCCAAGAATTCGAATTCGAAGTCATTGTCATACCAGGAAAGTTAAATGTCAGACCTGACCACTTATCACGAATCGACACATGAGAGGAATCGACAAGTGTCAAAGATGACCTACCGAATGCACATTTATTTAGAATAGAAGCAGTTTTGACAGAATTAGAGGAAATAGCTCAGTTCTTAGAAGATGGACAAGCACCAGAAGGAATGAGTACGAAGAAGAAACAAATCTTAGCCATGAAAGCTGCACCATATAGCCTCATAAATGGATTCTTATATAAAATGGGCCTGGATGACATCCTCAGAAGATGTATACTAGAACATGAAAGAAATAATATTATGTATAAAGCACATTATGGACTTGCGGGAGGAAATTTTCAAGCAGACACAACATCCAAGAAAATCCAACATTTAGGGTTATGGTGGTTGACACTTTACAAAGACTGTAAAAATTTTGTGAGCCAATGTGACATATGTCAATGACTGGGTCGACCTCTGCCTAGTACAGAAATTACCTTAATATCAATAAACCCAATTTTGACATTTGAAATTTGGGCCATTAACTTTGTAGGACCATTCCCCATACCAGCAAAAAGAACAGGTGCAAGGTACATAATAACTGCAGTAGAGTATGTAACCAAGTGGGCAGAAGCAGAACCAATCGACACATGTTCTAGTGAGATAGTTGCTAAATTTATCTATGAAAATATCATTACCAGGTTTGGATGTCCAATAACCCTAATCAACGACCAAGGGTCACACTTTATTAATAAAACCATTATAACACTAACATATCAGTTCCAAATTGACCACTGACGTAGTATAGCTTATCACCCTCAGTTGAATGGAGCAATTGAGGCATTCAACAAAACATTAACAAAAGGCCTAACAAAAATCTGTAACACCGACAAAGACGACTGGGATGAGAAGATACCTACAATACTATGGGCTTACAGAACAACATACAAACGTTCGACAAACCAAAGACCATTTCGACTAGTCTATGGACAAGAAGCAATTGTTCCACTACATTTTCGACAACAAACACCTATTATAGCAAAAATTTTATATGCCGATGTCGAACAGGGAAGGAAGGACTGACTGATGCAATTAAGCAAGCTTGAAGAACACCAATTGATTGCTTTACAACACCAAGAAATTAAAAAAAAACAGCAGAAGGAATGGCACGATCATAATATAAAAAAAAAAAAACATGTCAGTAGGGGACCTTGCCCTACTATACAATAGTCGAGTAAAAGGAAAACCCAAAAAGCTACATACAGAATGGATGGGACCCTATGTTGTTGAAGAGATTCATGCCAACGGATCAGTCCGATAAAGGACGTTACAAGGCATAGTATTTCAGAAACTTGTTAATGATGCCCGATTAAAGTGGTACAAAAATTAAAACAAGTTTTAAAAAAAAAAACATATAATGACCATAATGTTTAGACAAAAACTATAAAAATATGAAAAAAAATCTAAAATAAACAAAACAAAACCAACACCCATAAACCAGGATGACAGGAAATCAATGCTTCAATAGTCGACATCACACCCATCGACATACCACCATCGACTGCTCACATTATCAACATCGACCAACGACCCAGAAGGTCACATCATGTCTTCATGACTATAAGCACCAAAATGAAATCACCATTAACGCAAACTCAAGTGATCGTACTGGACCATCACTTCCACCATTAATGCACCCATCGACAGAAACATCAAACAACTCACCTATAAATAACATAATAGAAAAGGATCATTTATAGTATCTGGAACAGGGAGAGAAATTAAGCAAACATAAAAATAAGAACCGATAATCCCTAAGTAAAGTCGCACAGAAAACTGACAAGATGGCACCAAAACAAACCAGAGCCACAACAAAGACTAAGGAACTACAAACTACTAAAACCCCACTACTGAGAAGGTTAAGAAACATAAATAATGACAAGGTTCAAGAGACCTCATGGACGAAGACATGGGCCAAGATCAAGGAATGGGCCTATGTTGACCAGAAACCAACCCAAGCTCCAGAGAAGGTAAACCGCAGTTCTATCATGAACTACATGAACACACTGTTCATGGAAAGTTTTGGAGGTACAAAAGAAATGGCAGTGAAATTCATTATAATCCGATACCACAATGATAGATTCTACTTCGACAGGCCAGTCGAGATATTTGGCGAAGTGATATACAAACTGACTGGTCTATCCAACCAAGGAGACCCAGTACCAGTTGACATAATACAAGGGCTGGTAGAGTGATTGACTGGAACACCATCAGGAAAGAACTCCAAAGGGATAATGATTAGCCAAATACGAGCCTGAACGCCAAAAATTGTGGCTAAAATCATAGCAATAGGGCTTACACCCACAGGTCGAGGAAGCGACCTAAAATCAGACATGCTAGAGGCAGTGGATACCATTGTCAACACAGGAAAAGTATACAGATGGGATGAGTATGTCGTCGACATGCTCAAGGGAATCTATGAGAAATGCCAGGAGTTGGGAGGGATTATAAGGTTCCCGTCCCTTATAATATGGATAGTAATGTACTACTTGTGCCTAGTTGAGGACAAGCAATTCCAAGAACCCACAAAATTCCATATGTGGAGATTCAAACCATTTTCCCAGACTAGAACACTGAAGAAACTAGAAAAACGCAAGGTACTATTGGAAAATTGGTTCCAACAACTCAAACTTCTGACAACCAGATGGAGGGTTCCCCAGAACATCCGACGAAGTCTGCCCAAAACCGTGCACATACAGTTTGAACTTGACCATACTACGGTGTGGTATATGTAGGGTGCCAAGGCAAAAGCAAAGACTCTCGACTACTATCCAACAGTCGAAGAGATCTTCTATGAGCTAGCTTGATAGTCTGGTACAAAACTGTCGATACTAGCAAAAGCCAAGGAAGCAACCTCAGTGATAGAAGAACCACTCACTGACCAAGAAAAAGAAGAAGATTATGAACTCCGACTACACATCAGCAACTTCGTGTCGGAGGAAACCCCAGTAGAGGATACCAACTAGCTGCAAATCACAACCATACCGCCGATAGCCCAAAGGGAAGAGACACAGACAGAACAACAGGTACCCATTCCAGCTGAGAAAAGTGTCATCCCAACACAACAAGAGGAGGAAGGGGATGAATTGGGAGATCTTGAGTCTGACAACCCTGAGTATGAAATAACGAAAGAAAAAATCAAGAATCTAGCAAAGGATATAGTAGCTGCAAGGAAGAAAGGAAATGAGACAAAAGGAAAGGGGAAGCGCAAGCTGATCCTTTCTAACTCAGAGGATGAAGAGGAACTTTTAGCTACCACGGTCAACATCATTGAAGACATCGTAGCAAACAAAGTTCCAGTTGAGGAATAGTTTAAGAAATTTGTCAAAGCAGGAGCATGACAAGGGTGGCCAAAGAAGGAAAAAAGTACACACACCTTGATGGCCGAAAATGTTGTCGACCTAGTATCAACACCTCCACCCCTGTCTCCAAATCAAATCACGCATGAATAAATTTCAAAGCTTCCTTCCATAAGCCCAGTCGACATATGTAAGAATGCTATGCCGGAAACCTTGAAGGAGAGGTTTGACCAAGACAAAGACTTCTAAGAATATATTGAAAAATTGCATGAGTTTCTTACTTCTATACAAAAGATCACCACCAAGTGCTCGCTGTTTGAAACTAGTGGATCACGACAACTTGCTCCTTTACAACCTCGCCAAATACCCTAGAATCTGAGGTATGTGGGAGTTTTGTAATCAAATTTTGTGAGGAACCCCAACAAGACAACTCAAGTTGTCACAAGTTGGACCTCATCCTTCACCCCAACTGACATCGCACCCCCTCCACTAGCCAATGAACCAGACAAAATGAGGAAGAAGAGAACATGGAATAAATCAATCGAGAAATCGATGACTTGTTCTTTGACATCCTAGAGGGTTCACCCACACAAATTGAGAACCTAACATCCAACCACATCAGCACCACACCAATCACACCTGACCATTCACCATCACCACCACCCCCCAACCTAGAATCTAAAACCGAACCATCTGCACCTGAACCATCTTTTCTGCAACCATCAATACCAACAACATCTGTATTTGAGCGCTCTGCACAAAATCCACCAGATACACACCTGGTTGTAGAACTCATCCCATAGACCTAACCAAAGTACCCCTAACCACTATAGGCCAGTAACCAGACAATCCACTACCGAAAAATCAACCACCGGAAAATATGACTCTTACAGGTGCACAAGTACATCAGCAAGCAGAACAAAAGCATAAGAGGAAGAGGGATAGAAAGAAGAGGGACCCTCAATCCCAAGTGGCAATGGTCCACATTAGCCAACTTGGGTCGACCAATGCAGTCGGTGTAACAAAGTTGAAGGATGGAGAGTTGGGACAACTCTTGGAAACCCTGGCTATCAAAGCAAAAACAAGGGGCCAGACAAGACTCAAGGAGCTCGACAACAATGAAAGAGAAAAAGTCAAGTTCCTAATAAAATGCAGAAACCTTGTGCAATCTGTGATACCAGGATCAATGGAGGTCGACACTGACAAGTCACTAGAAAAAGACTATCAACTGTTTGAAAGCGTGGTGTCGGCACTACAGACACAGATGAAAAACATAAGAGAAGAGAAAAAAAAAGAAATAGCTCGAATACTAATGCAACAACACACAACCTTCTCTAAAGCTTACAAAGTGCTTCAAGAGCACATAGAGGAGCCTGTCATAACAGAAGGGGTACTACGAGACTAGCCTACTTATTACGAGCAAGTCTTGTAGTAGACCCGGAAGACTAGAAAAGAAATTCAAGCACTACAGAAAAGAAAGAGCACAGAAGAAGCATTGAGAAGCACTGTTGAAGATCGAATCGTGCTCAAAACAACCAAACTGCAGAAGCTCGAACGACAATCACACCAATGGGTGCAGTAGGCAATCCCGAGCTTTGACAAATTAGACACCATCTGCCTGCAGATGAAAAGACTTCTGGAGACGGAATGAGAGAAGGACTAGTTTATGGGTCTTGACATGGAAAGGATAGCAGACCTTTCTATTCAAGAGAATATGTTGACACTATCAAGCCTTACAACATTAACCATCGACATCTAGAAAGTAATGCAAAATTAAATAGAATTCCAACGTCAGCTGGCCGTGATAGCATAAGCAATTGTGGAAGTCTGTGTACAGAAATGACCAACTATCCGACTTCACAACCCATGAAAGTCAAGAAAAGAAATAAACTACTTTAGACAGGTAATATATTTTTGAGTACCTCCCCTATCTCTTCGGAACGAAGAACAGTTTTGTTTGTGGGGGAGATGTTGGAGGAGCTAGTCGTTAAGCCGACTAAGTTGATCAACCGACTAATTTGAGATTAGGTCGGCCACATAAGGTCACGTCAGTTAACCAAACCGACATGCAGTTATTTGTAATTGTTTTTAAATCATATATATTAGGTTGTTGAGCTAGACGAGAACTCGGTTCAGTTCTATGTTTTGTATGGACCCTTTCACTATAATATAATCTATTATTCCACATATGTGATCTTGTCTGTTGTCTCTGATATGTCTGTATGCTTTTAAATATGTATTATTGGTAACCCTCTGTGATCTGTGAGATTACAACAAGTTCATTAGAGGAAATTTGAGGTCTAAAATGGGCCTCCTAAGGAAAATGATAAAATAATAGTTAAAATAATAAAATAATAGTTATTAATTTTGGAGGAAGAATGAAAAAAACTACTTTTTTTGTTCGTATTTTTGACATATCTCCCTATGTTTTTACTCAAATTCTGAGTACGAGAGCTCGTTAGATGAGGAATTTAATTCCACATCCAACGAGTACCCACTGCATACTTTTGACGGACCCTGCTACCCCAAAAACAAGAAATTCCTGAAAAAACGTGATGATGACATCATCATCATTTTTTTCAAGTATTTCTTATTTTTGGATATGAAATTGAATTCCACATCCAACGAGCTCTCCCACCTGAAATTTGAGTAAAAACATCAGGAGATATGTCGAAAATACGAACAAAAAAAGTAGTTTTCTTTTATGAGAATTATGTGAATTCAACCATTATGGTTGACTCATTTTATTGAAATTCTATTGGTTCTTGAATTCCAACTCATAAAATTTATTGTTGGTGCGTTTTATTATAAGGCCCATTTTAGACCCCAAATTTTCTCTAATGGCAGTCAATATATATGTTCATCTCTTGTTTGTTATAACAGTTGAAGGTTCTTTAAGAAAGGTTATTTCTTTGTTCCATGTATTGGAGCTTTGGTAAAAGGAGCATTTGTAGAGAATATAAAACTAGGATCAACCTTCATAATAAGGTATGCATCCTCTCTTCTATTAATATTTTTCTTTAATATAGTCTTGTTGAAACTAATCTATCTGTCAAGAGAACCCTTAGTATGTTGGTGGCCTCAAACCCCATCCATAGGATGAATTATCTAACAACACTTACCTCATAAATTGTCTCCTCACTAGATAAAGTTGTCTCCTATATATTTTTTTACTATTGTTATTCATTCTTGAGTGCAAAAATTGGAAACTTCTTCCTTTCTGCTTTGTGTTGTTTTTCATGCTTTTAGCTGCTTTTGCCAAGTTCCTACTTTTAGGATTTATTTCATGATTTTATATGTTATTTCCAAATTTATTATGTGATACAACTCACATGGCCTTATCCCTCCTTCTATGCGCCTCCTTGGGCCAAGTAGGACAATTTAACTCATAAAACAATTATTAGATAATCAAATATTTAAAATTGTGGTCCTACATTACCTTTTCATGACTAAAATTAATTATGCATGGTACTATAGGCCTAATATGATGATTTTAATAAAAGTATTAGAATGAGAAATTTGGGGAGTTACATTCCTCCCCACCCAAGATTTCTTATCCTCAATCAATTTAAGATATATAAGTGGAATGGTCATTCTCTTTGACCCAACTTAATGTACAACCATTTTTTTAATATCCTCCTTTATTGATTATTGTTTATTGATCATAAGACACACAAATGAACTTGAAAAACATTGGAATTCAAAATTCCAACTAAAGTTAATAAAATTCCATAACGTTGTTGATATTCTAACTTTGATTATAACCATCCCTTCAAGATATTGCACTATTCCCCATATAATTTATGATCATTCCAAGTGAAGTAACCAAATCAAAAAATGATTTGATCTTTCCAAATGAACCTAAGAGCCACTAGGTGTCTTCTACATCCACCTATGCACTACATAGTATCATCATAATGAGCCTTCTGAATACTCCAATACCACCAACCATGATAACACTAAGTCCATATCTTTGAATGGTTTCCTGGATAGGAAACTAAATCATTACTTTCCATATATAGACTCATGCAAATGTGGGATGAATCACTCTCCTATGCTAGCCACCCAATTATTGCTCCAATGCCAGCAAATGAAATCGAACCAACAATTTCCAATATCACATTTCTTGTGTTGATATACTCCATACATCAATGGAATTTGAAATAATCCATTGATTTTATAATCCCATGGTCTTTACTGCTTACCATCCATCATCACTACTACTTGCGACAATCTATCACTTCATTGTATGCCAGGATCCATTCACCATTTTGGAATTTTCTCACCCCAATGCACATCAACAAATATGTGAGCCTCTCCAACAAAATATGAATATCTTCATGTGTAAATATGACTCTAGTCCCATGTCTTGATTTCTATCACATGTTCTACTAAAAAATCTTGAGTTGAACTCCCTTGCACTTATGTGCATGAGACAAGTATAGAGTCATGCAAGTAAATTCCACTACTGCTCACCATACTGAAAGAGGACCAAGGGTGTGTCCAAGTGATCAAAAAAAGGTTGAGAAGTAGACACGTTTTTCTTTTGTTTCTCATGAATAATAAATATAAATGGTCCCTCCATTAAATAAACATTTCCTTTCACAACCTTAGGTGCTAGGACTGAAGGAAAGTGGTCCAATTGGAACTCTCTACAAAATTCATCCATTCAAATAGTATATCTATGGTCTCCTTTGTTGGTTATTCCAACAATAATGTACCGTTGTTCCCCATCCAAAGGAGTGACTTTTCTCCATAGAGGCAAGTCAATTTCTTCGTTGCACAAGGAAAATGCCTCAACATTTTGTATGCCAATCTCTTGATGGGAACTTTCTTGTGAAAATGTTTTCCACCTAATATGAGCATAAATATTTCTACAAGGAATTTCCATGTGTCCCATGTAATATTCCACCCTATCCATATGTGGATGAATGGTATGAAAGGGAAGGAAAATGTGCATAGGTTGATTCTCATCTAATGGGTCCTTGTGAGATATGTTAATGGAATCATAATATGTGTTCTCACCTCCTAGAGTCATGAACTCTACAATGCATCTATCCACAGATGGACAGTCTCTCTCCCCATTGGTCCAAAGGAAATGATATCAGGATCTATATTGTTGGTCCCAAGTGGAATGAAATCAAGTACATCCTATACAAATGAGTCGTCCTCACATAGAGAAAGCTCATGGTCCTTTTATTGTGAAACAAGTGCTTTGCAAAAAATACCCTTATCACTACTACCATCAAGAAGTTGCATCACTGAACACTTCTTATTCTCACCTTTTGCATGATGCTCCTCCAATGAAACATGTGTAAAATTAGAGACACAAATCACATTAATAGAGGTCCTAGGAGAGGAAAGATCGTCTCCCAAATCCATTTGAGTTTTCTCTCATTCTATTGCTACTTTGTCTTCAAACATTTTGAGAGCTATGTCTCTATCCATAAACATATGCAATTAGTCTTCCTTCATCTTTTCCAACTCACCTTTAATTATGCACATTTCAGATATAGAGGTTTTCCCAACAAGTCCACCTTGTCTCTCTTCAAATGAACTCTCCCAATAATATCCTCCATGAATCTATGTGCACCGTTAGTTCTAGACAACACTTGCAAAATAATCACTTTGGTGACTAGGAGTAATCTCTCCAAGTCACTCCATGATTTCTTCACAACACTAGGTGTGATATCATGTGTGAGATCATCCACCATATGAGAATCATTCATACTCCCATCCAGCAATCCATTCCTCTCACTACAATGATCCTCAACACCAGAAACTGGAGTTTCAATTCTAGTAGACTGAACCATGCCAAGATCAAAATTATCCCCAGAAGTGGATGAAAGCTCATGAAGACACAAATGAATACTATAATTTGAAATGTGATCATACCTTGGTATGATGACTTCCTCCTCTTGTGGGGGATCTTTGGTAGCATACTCTTCCATCAAATCCATTGGTGCATAGCCAACTAGTGCAGGATTGTTCTCTATTTCAATATGATGCATTAGTGATGACTGATAGGCTAACCTATGTTCCAAAATATGCTCTACTTCTCTACATACACTATTGACAATATGAATTATTCTTCCTTGATATGTGTTACAGTAAGGATCCTCATTGGGAAAAAAACTTTCAAGTTTAAAATTAAACAAGTCTCAAAAAGGAAAATCCTCTTGTATCTCTTTCCTTATTGTTTGGTATTATCTAAGGTACTCAAAAGTATTGAATCCTAGAATATTTACCCCATATCATGGTCTTTCATTAGAAATAATGGACTCTGCTGAATTAGGCCTTCCGTTCTCTATGTACACAATGTCACACAAGGATTCACCATCATCATGCACCACCTATCATCCACCATCAACATAAATAACATCACCATAAAAAAAAATGCTTCTTCATCATCCCATTTGTGAACATCACTAGTTGGTGTAGTCTCATAGGAGAAAAAATTATGCTTTAGAGGTTATATCTTTGAACTTTATTTCATAATGGTGTAGAGGACCATGCTCTAATACAACTATAATGTATCCAAATCACATACTAATAACATTAAATCCAAAAATGAATACTTGGAAACATATAGGATGAAATTTATGTAACACCCCAGTTTTGACCCCGTTGGCATTAAATATACATGATACATATCTTGTAAATAATCATGGTGTGGATCTAAAGGCAAAGGCCCCACCATCGATTGGTTACGTTATGTTTCAGATTGAAATTGTCACCGATGGTATATCGAGGCATGCATCATACATATTAAATTGTGGTGTTATCTAAATGTGCATTTTTAATTAAATAACCCAACTAGCTATGTTCACTACAACCAAATTGAGAAGGCGCATGATTTCCTAAGATTAAGGGGGGGATCGCTAGACGTAGACCCCATGGGGAAAAGCCATGTGTCAAACCTCAAACCCCTATTTATTTGAGGCTGTTAATGCTGGGTAGGGGTGGGTGGCAGGATTTCCCCACATGCCTCCACAATCGGTTCAGTCATACGCAGGCTTGGAGTGGTTCCCTCATGCACCGTTTTGGATTCCAATGGTCTATCCACTCTCTCGGATCGTGGGATGTTCGTTTCCTCATGCAGAGCGGAGATAAAAAATTTTACAATCCTTGTGTTGAGGTTCACCTTCCCTCTCTCATGCCAATTTCCAGTCTGTGGTTGTTTTCCCTCCATTCATGCAAAGAATTGATTTTCCCTTGGCATGATCGGACTCTATATTGTCCCATCCCTCCTCTGGAGATCGTAGCTATGTTTTCACTATTGTTCCCTGGCTATAGTTTCCTCCATGTTTGGATTGGCTGTGTTTTCCCTTTTTTGGTGGTATTGGTTGAAGATTGCTGTGAGTACCTATGTTCTGGTCGACTGTGTTTTTCCCCTGTTAAATCTTGAATAGCTATTTTCCTCGGATTGCATTGGAGTGGTGAATGAGGGCTTGGTGTTCTTGATAAACCTGGTGGTTTAGGAACCACACAGACAGAGCTAGTGGGATGGATTTCTTCTCCACAACCCCTGAATAGCACTAGAAGGGAGATCAGGGTCTGAGGGACTGCGTTGCAGAGAAAGGACTGATTTCCTTGTCTTGGGGGTGTGTGGGTGTTCTAGAAGCCAAGTTGGTTCTGGTGTCAGTGTCCATAGCTCTTCAATGAGCTCACCAGCTTAGTATTTAGCCTTTCCCATCTCATGGATGGCCTGATAAACCCAACTTTGTTGGCTTGGCTGATCTATTGTTCTCCTGATAAACCCAACTGTGTTGACTTGGCTGAACTGTGTACCCTTATGGGGTTTTTATCCTTGGCTATGTGTAAGCCTTTTAGTTCCTTATTCCTTGGGGAATCATGCCTGGCTCGGGGGCGGCAGCATTGCAGAGAGATTAAGGAGCACGCGGGCCTGTTAAATTTTTCATATGCTTAGCTAAGACATCAGTATTTCATTACATTTTCATAACAAAAGCATATAAATAGGATCACTGAAATATAGACAAGCACAACCATACAAAAGGAACACAAAGATTTATCCTGGGAAAACCCTAAAGGGAAAAACCCAGCAAAAGCTTCCTCGATATAGATGCCCCAAAAAGATAAAAGATAAAACCAGCAAGGAGATCAAAGCCTGGTCCTCCTCCTTCTCCAGCTACTTCTCTTCTCCACTAATGCGCTACACAAGTGAGAATGTGTGTTTCAAATGAGGAGCACCACACCTCTATTTATATTCATCCATTCACTTTAACTAACTCATTCGACACGTAGGCTCGAGTTACACATGTAAGCTCAAGTAACCACACTGGGGTGCTAATGACCCACCTTTATAATTAGAGGGGACAACCTCATGACTCTTATCAGTTCTTCCGATTAGAAGCATCGGGGTATAATATAATATAAGTGGTTCTCTCAATAGGACCATCGGGGACCACAAAAGATACATATAGAATATTCTTCGAAGTTACAATATTTCAACACTCCCCCTTAACGATAAGGGTATTCTACAACAACATCAACAACAACAATAGTAGGAGAGAGATAGAGGACATCATCAGCATCATCAGGGTAACACATCTATAAATCATTGGAAGCTTTTCAACATTATGTAGTCTTCATCTTCAATCTTCAGTATTCATCATCATTAATACTTTGACTGCTTCAATCAGCAACATCTTCAGCACTTTGACCTTTCGATCAGCAACATCATCTTCAGCACTTTGACCTTTCGATCAGCATCATATTCAGCACTTTGACCTTTTGATCAGCAACATCATCTTCAGCACTTTGTCCTTTCGATCAGTAACATCATCTTCAGCACTTTGACCTTTCAATCAACAACATCTTCTTCAGCACTCTGACCTCTCGATCAGCAACAACATCATCAGCATACTCTGATCTTTCAATCAGAAACATCATCATCATCAAAACATCATTATTATCAAAACATCATTATTATCAAAACATCAACATCATCATCATCAAAACATCAACATTATCCTTCCTTTCGGAATTACGGGATCAACATGTCTGTGGTACTCAGATGATCCTTCCTTTCGGATTTACGGGATCAACATGTCTGTGGTACTCAGATGATCCTTCCTATCGGAATTACGAGATTTAGGTCTTTACGGAGTTACTAACGATCCTTCCTTTCAGAATTACGGGATCAACACATCTGTGAAACTTAGACAATCCTTCCTATTGGAATTACGGGATCAATTCAATGATCCTTCCTTTCGGAATTACAGGATTTAGGTATTTATGGAGTTACTAAAGATCCTTCCTTTCAGAATTACGGGATAAACACAGTTGTGGAACTCAGACAATCCTTCCTATTGGAATTACGAGATCAATTCAATGATCCTTCCTTTCGGAATTATGGGATTTAGGTCTTTACGAAGTTGCTAATGATCCTTCCTTTTGGAATTACGGGATTTAGGTCTTTATGGAGTTACTAATGCTCCTTCCTTTCGAAATTATGGGATCAACACATATGTGGAACTCAGACAATCCTTCCTCTAGGAATTATGGCATCAACACACGTTCTCGAGTACCGAAGTCACCGGATCCATTCTGAACCGAAGTTCAAGGATGATACAATCCTACCACCTTCTCGATGACGGAATTTCATCGGATCCGTTCTGAATCGAAGTCCAAGGATGATACAACCCTGCCACCTTCTCGATGACCGAAGTTCACCGGATCCATTCTGAACCGAAGTCCAAGGATGATACAATCCTGCCACCTTCTCGATGATCAAAGTTCACTGGATCCGTTCTGAACCGAATTCCAAGGATGATACAATCCTGCCACATTCTCGATGACTGAAGTTACACCGGATCCGTTCTAAACCGAAGTTCAAGGATGATACAATCCCACCACATTCTCGATGGCCGAAGTCACCGGATCATGTCTAGACATATGTCCTGGGATAATACAATCCCTCTTCATTCTCGAGGACCAAGGTCACCAGATCACTTCTGGACAAATGTCCTGAGATGATACAATCCCTCTTCATTCTCAATGACTGAGGTCTCCGGATCACTTTAGAGCAAGTGCCTAGGGATGATACAATCCCACTGCAACATCACTACTCCCCCTTTCGAGGAAGGTCTTTCCAAACAACACCAAGATTGTCTCGAAAGTGTTCGAACTTTACTCGAGACAGAGGCTTCGTCAGTACATCATCAGTCAAACCATCATCATCTACATCTTTAGTATGTGAATAATGAACTATCACCATCTGTATCTCCAGTATGTGAATACTGAAAGCATCATCATCTATATCTTCAGTATAGAAATACAGAATCACCATCATCTGCATCTACAGTATGTAAATTCTAAAACATCATCTATATCTTCAGTATGGGAACACTGAACTCATCATAATTTATATCTTCAGTATGGGAACACTGAAATCATCATCATCTATATCTTCACTCATTTGTAGAAACACAGGGTTCTCTATCATCACAAATCTAGTTATCACATAGAATCATTGTAGTATCCATATTTAGGTCAAAGAGACCTGATATCAGCTTTCGAAGCCATATGGGTTCACAACTTAGTAGAGCAATCTGGTATGTATTCTACTTCAGCCGAGCTAAGAGAAACATTGGACTGTTTCTTGCTAAACCATGAACTCATAGCAGACCCCAAACAAAAGCATCTACCTGATGTGCTTTTCCTGTCTGAGATACTTCCAACCCAATCTAGATTTGTATAGCCCTACAATTTGTAGTCATGGCTACCATCATAGTATAGACCAAGGTGTATAGTCCCTTTCAGATATCTCATCACATGTTTTGCAGCTACTAGGTGAACCCGTCTTCGTTGAACAAGATATTGAATTAAGGTGTTCACATCAAAACAAATGTCTGGTCTGGTATTTTTTAAGTACATCAATGACCCATTGATCTGTCTGTAATGAGTCGCATCCACTAACTTTGATGAGTCACCAGCTAACAGCTTCAAGTTGGAGTCCATGGGTGTGGCCATGGCTTTGGATTCCAACATATTGAATCTCTTCAATATCTCTACCACATACTTTCCCTAGTTGAGAAATATTTATTTTGAACTTTGTCATACTTCCAGACCTAGGAAATAATGCATTAACCCAAGGTCTTTCATCTCAAATTCTTCTGCTAGTTTCTTCTTGCTTTCCATGATCTGTTTCTCATTTCGTGTCAAGAATAAGTCATCCACATATAATAAAAGGATGACAGTTTCATCTTCTACAACCTTGTAGTAAAGGTTAGGATCGACTTTACTCTTGGCAAAGCCCATGCTCGTCAGGAGACTATCTATTCTTCCATACCAAGCTCGAGGGGCTTGTTTAAGGCCATACAAGGACTTCTTCAATTTGCATACGTGAGTATGTCTATCTTGAACTTCAAACCCTTGCGGTTGTTCTATGTATACTTATTCTTCGATCACACCATTTAGAAAATCTGTTTTCACATCCATCTAGTGTAAGTCCCACTTCATCATGGATGTAAGTTCCGTGGTAGCTCTAATTGAAGTATACTGTGCTACTGGGGCAAATGTCTCTTCATAATCAATTCCCTCTTTCTGAGATAAACCTTTGGCTACAAATCTTGCTTTATACTTCTCAATACTTCCGTCAGCTGCATGCTTTATTTTTCATATCCATTTGGAGGATACTATACTCTTTCTTTCTGGTTTGGGAACTATATTGCAAACATCATTCTAGTATTCTTTCATCATAACATCTTCCATGAGTTCGTCTTGTTGGGTCATCAACATATCCTAGTCTTCTGCATTCAATATTGAAGGTTGGAACCCACTTTACTCTTGGTAAAGTCTCGATCCATCAGGAAGTTCTCCATCATGTTGTACCATGTTGAACTCAGATATCTTCTATAGTCACTCCCCTTGAAGTGGAGTATCATCTTCCCTCTTCATTCTGTACAGGTGGCTCTATGCTTGATATATACTTGTCAATAGAGTATGTCATGTCATAGTCTATTATTTCTGAGGAAAATCATGAACCTTGCTTTGTAGACTTGTTCTTGTAGATCCATATGGAAGATACTATGTACTTCCCTTTATGTCTCGAAATCATATCGTATACATCATTCCCCATGATCAATTGTTATTCTTTGATCATAGCTTCTTTCATAGCATTATTTTCTTCATCTTGAGTTATATTTTGTACCCATGGTGGTATTCATCCTTCGGGGTGGATCTACCGCTCTCTGAATCTCTTTCTTCCATCATGGTGTCTCTGACCCTGGGAGATTCAGATTCATGTTTATTGGAGTGAATTTTGAATTGTCATCACTTGTTCTTCAGAACAAGTCTCATCCTTGTTTTCTTGTAGGAGGTTGTTCAAGACCTTTCCTACAATTCAAATGCACCAATTGCATGGTTAGAACTATTTCATAAAACATATGCATAACAACAAATTCTTATGCATCATGCAACTGTTTAGCCAATACAACATTCATCCATATCTCACGGAAACTTTCTAGATGCCTTCCATCTCTACCATGACATCATTGAGATTGTGCACTAATCCAATATGCTAGCAAAGAGGTTTCATTCTAGATAAGTAGTAATGGAGAGATGTATAGCACCATGAGCTACTTACCGATCACATGCATATTAGTAGTATATAGTCATTAATGCAAACAATCTATCATGCATAACACATCAACTGAATATAATCAAATGCATAACAAAACAATATCATTAAATGACAATTGAATACTTATCTTTTGTTTGTTTCATGGATAGACTTCTTCTTGATCATTCTCCTTCATCATCTTCTTCATTCATGAAATCATCATTTCTTATCCAAATGATAAGATGGATAAGAGATTCATCAAGAATTGAGTTCTTCATATTCCTTATCACTTGAGGGATCTTCTTTGAATGGTGAGAGCTTGATCTTCAATTTGCTCCCATCTTTCTTCTTCTCTTCTTATGAGACGAGCTTCTTCTTCTTCCTAGAGTCAACTGAAAGTAATCACTTCCTTCTGGCACACATTCCTCGCATGAATGAATCCCATGATCATGGGAGGCCATTCAAGGTGACTATCACCGCTTCTCCATTCTCTGCTTCTTCTTCTACCGCTTCAAAATGTTATGCATTCTGGATCTTCACATTCTTCAACTGTTTTCTCAAATCCATCTTTTGAATTATGTTCTTATCTTAAAATAGCTTGATCAAGGAATCAAACATCTTTAGTGTCTTTAGGGAAGACACTTGTGGTACAAGTTGATCCATTATTGAATCAACAATGATCTTCTTGGCCTTGATAGAATTATTCTTGTGTAAGGCTTTGAGGCTCATCTCCCTCTAGAACTAGAACCTCTCTACTCATGTAGGTGTCCAATTCATTTTCTTCAAAGAGATCAAATACTTCCATGCTTGGAAATTTTCAACTTCACTAAGATTATTATCAAGCTGATGTGATAGATCACTTTGAAATGAGAACCTCAAATGCAAATAGCAAAAGATTAGATCTTACCGATTTGAGGTGTTCGTCCTGCATCTAGAGCTAGTTGATCTAGGGTTTGTCAGAGGAACCCTAATTTTCAAAAATTGGAATCTTTCAGATCTGATTGGATTAAAGATATATATATTCAAATGGAGCTGTCCAATGTACTCATTTTCTGAAAACAGTGGAGGGAAGCTCCCAGAACAGGAAGCCCTAGTTTTCCAATTTCTTCTATAGAAATTCCTGTTAGTATTTCTATGATATATCTGAGATTAATGCTCCTCTATGTCTAAAATTTTTCATGGAGGTAACCTCGCATGTCCTTGATCCAACACCATAGGTTTCATCAGAATTGGTTTCACCAATTGGGATTTATGATCATTTTCCCTAGGTTCCTTGTTACAGGACTGTTCCAAATAGTGAAGTTGTATCGATTTCCACGTGTCACTGTTTCATATTCTAAGTCTTCAATTCATACCACAAGAATTAAATTCTGTTCCCTTTCTGGAACATCTTCATGAATTCCATTTGGACCTCTGTAGCCCAAGATATAGTAATTTTCCCCAAGAGTCCTGTTTAGGGATGAATTCTGGAAGAGGCTGGAACCCTAACTGGGAGGGATTATATATCCCATAATATAGAAAATCGGAGGATTAATTTTGGAAAAAATGTACATCAGGATTTTATCTTCACTATTTGCAATTTTTAGCTCCTGAACCTTCGCCAATCTTGGGATATAGCGAATTTACCAAAACGTAGCAGTTTTAGTATTTAGGGTTTTTCTAGCTCAGGTTCAAACTAGGGTTTGAGTTTCCCAGAGTTTCACCCAACCAAAAATCTTGATCCAGGTCTCTAAACTTTGATTTTGAGGAGAAGAGAAATACTATGCCAGGCTCACTTAAAAATTCCTCTTCAGCAAGAAGCCCTACCTTCTTTCGGGGAGAGAGAGAGGGCTATTTTTGCCTTATGAAAGCTGTCCTATTCAAGGTGGCTTTGATACCATGTTAAAATTTTCATATGCTTAGCTAAGACATCAGTATTTCATTACATTTTCATAACAAAAGCATATAAATAGGATCACTGAAATATAGACAAGCACAAGCATACAAAAGGAACACAAATATTTATCCTGGGAAAACCCTAAAGGGAAAAACCCAGCAAAAGCTTCCTCAATATAGATACCCCAAAAGATAAAAGATAAAACCAGCAAGGAGATCAAAGCCTGATCCTCCTCCTTCTCCAGCTACTTCTCTTCTCCACTAATGCGCTACACAAGTGAGAATGTGTGTTTCAAATGAGGAGCACCACACCTCTATTTATATTCATCCGTTCACTTTAACTAACTCATTCGACACGTAGGCTCGAGTTACACATGTAGGCTCAAGTAACCACACTGGGGTGCTAATGACCCACCTTTACAATTAGAGGGGACAACCTCATGACTCTTATTAGTTCTTCCGATTAGAAGCATCGAGGTACAAAATAATATAAGTGGTTCTCTTGATAGGACCATTGGGGACCACAAAAGATACATATAGAATATTCTTCGAAGTTACAATATTTCAATAGTGCCTATGGTTGGGTGGAACGTTGCAGCGACGCAGCTGGTTGTGGGACAATTTCTTATTATGATAATTACTCTTGCCTGACTTGATTTTACAATCATATTTACCATTGATGAATGATGATATACATGTTAAATGCTGAATTTTATATGAATGCATGTTGATTGCTTCTGCTATGTATATGAATGATTAATGCTTCATAATATGTTTATGTTTTTAAGTATCATGCTTCAGTATTATATGTATGTATGTTCATGTTCATGGGGATAGATGCCCAGATGATTTGATGTATTGTAGTGTCCTCTTCACCATTTAGAGGGTCCAGGATGTTACAGTGTGGTATCAGAGCCAACATTGCAGCATGGGCCTGAATGGGCCATCAAAGATCAGATAGCAAAGGCAGGTTTCCTTCTGCCTAGCAGAGATCAAAAAATTGTGACAGGAAAATTCACAAAAATTTTCTAAGTGCCAAATTTGTCGGCTCATCAAAAAAATTAGTGAGAAGTTCTTCCGATGCCGCAGAAGAGCTAGTCTAAAGCTCACTCGATGGAAGCCAGTCGGAAGAAAATTTGTGAAATCCCTCTATGTGCTCATCGGCTGTCGGCGAATGTTAGAGGAAGGGTGAGCTGAAACAGCGGCCTTAAAAGGTTAAAGATCACCGAAAATTAGTTGTTGAGGTGCCAAAACGTCGGTAAAAAAATAAGATGATAGTTGGTTGAATCGTCGACAGTGATGGCGGAGTGAAAAAAAAAATTTGAAAATTTTCTAAGGCAAGAAAATCATCGATGATCAACGGAAGTTAGTGGTATTGATTGTCAATGAACATTGGCAAGAATTAGCTGATGATGCATCCGTCATTATGGCTATTTAATGGACTATCCACCCGACAGATACTTTCTTTGACAGCCGACGCGGTGCAAGACAAAGAAGGAAAAATTGCAAAAAAGTTCCTAAGTGAGGAAAACATCGAAAAATGTTAGTGGTATTCATCGCCGATGAACAGCAGAAGGAATTGGTGGTTCAATCATCATCGTTGCGGAAGCCTAGTTCACTAATCCTCCGATGGATATAGGTTCTACTTGTTGATGCCATGATGGTTGTGTCTCAGTCGTTGATCGAAAGTTGTTAGTTAATCAGCGATGCATAAGGGATGTGAATAGACAAAGAATAAGAGATGGTTGAGCCAATGAAGTGGCGGAAAAGAATACTAACGAGAAAAATTTTCTGGAAATTTGTCTAAGTCATAAAATCATTGGAGATCGGCAATGATTAGTTGATAGTATCATCGATCCCTAGAGGATCAAGTTGTTGATGTGGTGAAAAGTTTGGCGACTACATCGGAAGAATTTAGATGATCTTGCGCCGCCATTGCAGATGGCTAGACAACTATGCTTCCGACGGGTAGAGCCTTCGACCATCGATGGAGGAGAATTTTTGAATGTTTTTTAAGGAATGGGATCATCAACAATCGAAGGAGAATAGTTGTTGACATCGCTGATGAATAGAAGATGGAACAGCCGATGCTACGGAAGACAAGGTAAGAATAAAATTCAATTTTTTTTCTAAGGCATGAGATCATTAGCCATCGAGAAATGTTAGTGGATTGGATCGCCGATTGGAAAAGGTTCAATGAAGGTGAACCATAGTTGCGGCTGTTGCGTCAACTATCCATTGAATTCTACAATGAACAACTACTCTGACCACCAACGAATGCCCCGTGGAGACCATAGTGACTCTGCTACCCGCCATTGTGGCCATGTAAAGAACTGATCACGTGACGAGAAGTGCATCCGAGTGCCGATGCTGCAAAATACTAGTTGCTCCGATTACCGACAAAGTCATGATTTGTGGAAGACATAGGAAGATTATGGGCCACCATTCCAGAGGCCCAAAGGACTAACCTTCCGATGCGTAGGGCACCCAGCCGCCAACGCAGCAGTTAGTCTATGTTATCGTTGATAAGACTTAGGACAGTAGGCCACTACGGGCTCAATACGGCGGAAGGAAATAAACTAACAACCCACTGATACAGTGGAGAGTTAGCAGGGAAGAGACCCAATTAGAAGAAATTTTTTGAAAAGTATAAGGTCATCAAAAAAAATTTAAGGGTCAGGTTGTCGATCGAAAGGAATCAAAGGATTGAAACTCTGTCGTTGCGGCAGTCTAAAGCACTATCCACCCGATGGATAGTAGGCCTAATAGCCAATAGACATTCATGGAAACCATAGTAATATCATGTTCCACCGTTGCAGCTGCTCAAGGGACTATGCACCCTATGAACAGTCGATTTTCTTGCTGATGCAGATCAGATGTTTAGTCGATTTTCCCACCGATACATCAAAAATAAATAAGCAAATAGACCGCCGATGAGCTAGATGTTTCAACCACCAAAGTTTCTAAAATATAGTTAGGAGAGATCTAATTGGGGCCAAAGGAGATTTGGGTTTCAAGAGAACTTCTCAGTGATTTTTCAAGAAGTTTTCAACTGTCTTGCAGTAGGCTTTCAGTAGATTGTCAGTGGTCACACAGATGAAAAGGAAGAAGGAAAATTTTGTGTTTTAAGCAAAATTGTTGTTTCAAGAATTTCCAAAAGAGGAAGGTAAGTAGTTTTGATTTATAGTAATGAGATTATGCATCTAACAGCTTGCTACTAACACATTTGCAGAATTATAGACAACCTCCAAGAGTGGTACTCTAGAAAATAATAGTGTGGTAAAGTAAGAGGTGGTTTAGTCATGAGAACCCATGATGGGTATGATGCTCAGGATTCTTATGAGCATTCATGAGATGCCATGGGAGAAAATGCCCGTAATGGGAATGATGACATAGAGTCTAATGGAAGGAGATTCCAGGAAACACCATCTGAGGTTGCAGCCACCATGAGAAGCTTGATTAAAGCCCAGGAAGAGAAACATCAGCTGAATGTTTCCATGTTGCAGAGCTTGATAGATTTGCAGAGAAAGATAGACTCTGGACGAGGTACAGCAAAACCAGAAGGTATTAAGAGCAGCACTAGGAGGAGGAGAAGGACTTCCAGTGGATCATCTGACTTTGAAGAATCTAGTGGAGATACAAGTTCATCTTCTTGTAAAAGGAAAAGAAGAAAACACCATAGGGATCGCTCTCGAGATGAATTCAGGAAAGCTAGACCTCCTACATTTGATGGTGAGATAAAGATAGGACAAGAAGCTGAAGCTTGGATTCTTGGGATAAAAAAGTACTTTCAAGTGTAGAATTATTCAGGAAAAATGAAGGAAAGAGTTGCCATGTTCAATCTGAATGGAAGAGCATCCATTTGGTGGGAACAATTCAAGAAAGTAACGAGGATCAGTGAAAGGAAACTGAAGTGGAAACATTTTAAGAAGTATTTCAGGCAGAAATACCTCTCCAATAGGTATTATGATGACAAGATTCAGGAGTTCCATGAGATGAGATTGGGACAGTAGACCATGGATGAATATGCAAATAAGTTTTTGGAATTGTTGAGGTATGTCAGAGATGAAAAAGTGAAGGCTCAGTGGTTTCTGAGTGGATTGCCTTAGTCTTACAAATATAGAATTGAGTTTTATGAACCAAGAACTCTTCAAGAAGCCATAAGGAAGGATAAGTATTGCTATGAGCAAAGAAAAGGTAAACCTGATTACCATAAGGCATGGAAGGACAAGAAGAATGAGAAGTTTGATCAAAGGAAGAAAGGTTTCAAACCTTCTAGATTCAGGAATCAGCAGAAGTAGCCATCCCAAGTTGCGAGTGATCCAGTTGGAATGACAGGTGGAAAGCCTAAAGAGCCACATCAGAATAAAGGTCCACTCAAATGTTGGAAATGTGAAGGACCCCACTTGTACAGATATTGTCCACTTGAGAATGAAAGTTTAAGGCTAGCTTATAACATTCAGGAAGTAGAAACAGTGGGTCAAGTAGAAAGGACAATCCCTAGAATTTATGCAGCACTGGAGGACCGCTAGGAAGATCACCAGTCGGCTATGGTTGAAGTTGTAGGTAAGATTGTTGAACAATCTGTTTCTATTTTGATTGAACCTGGTTCTACTCACAGTTATATTACTCCTAGGGTAGTGGAGATTTGTGATTTTAAGAAGGTAAAGCATAGGAAACCTTGGTTAGTTCAGCTAGCCATTGGAACTAAGAGAAAATTCAATGAATTGGTAGAGAAATTTCCATTGGTTATGAATGGATTGATCAGTTGTTTGGATCTAAATGTTCTACTGCTTGGTTCCTATGATGTTCTCATGGGAATGGATTAGTTAGAAGCTCACAAAATTAATATTTATTGTTATAACAAGACTTTTGAATGCACGGATCAAGAAGGAAACCCAGTAGTTGTGAAAGGTATTCTGAAGGTAATTTCAGTAAGATAGGTTTCAGCAACGTAGTTGAAGAAGTTCTGTAGGAAATGCTGCCAGTTGTATGTAGCTCATATTCTGGAACCAACAGGAGATGAAACTTCTAGGTTGGAGGACTATCGGGTGTTATAGGAATTCAAGGATGTGTTTCCTGACGAGATTCCAGGGCTTCCTCCAAAGAGGGACATTGATTTCACCATTGAAGTTGTGCTATGAGAAGCACTAGTGTCCAAGAAACCCTACAGGATGAGTACACCGGAGATGCTAGAGTTGAAAATGCAACTGCAAGAGTTGTTGGAAAAGAAGTATATCTGACCGAGTGTGTCTCCTTGGGGAGCACCGGTTTTGTTTGTAAAGAAGAAAGATGGTACACTTAGGTTATGTATTGATTATAGACAGTTGAAAAAGGTTACTGTGAAGAATAAATATCCTTTTCCTAGGATTATGACCTCTTTTATCAAATGAGAGGAGCAAAGGTATTTTCGAAGATTGACTTGAGGTGTGATTACCATCAGGTGAGAATCAAGGATGAAGAAATTCATAAGACAGCCTTCAGGACAAGGTATGGGAATTATGAATTTGTAGTGGTACCATTTGGTCTCACAAATGCACCAGCTACTTTTATCTACCTTATGAACAGTGTCTTCAACAAGTATTTGGACAATTTTGTTCTTTTTTTCCTTGATGACATCCTTGTTTATTCTAAGAATGAGGTGGAGCATGAAGAGCATTTGAGATTGACATTGCAAGTGCTCAGAGAACATCAACTATATGCAAAACTGAGCGAGTGTGACTTCTACAGAGATAGAATTCAATATTTGGGCCACATTATCTTAGAAGAGGGTATATCTATTGACCCTGAGAAGATTGAAGCCATTATGAATTGGCCTACTCCAAGAAATGTGAAAGATGTAAGATCTTTTATGGGACTTGCAAGATACTACAGGAGATTCATTAAGGGATTTTCCAAGGTTGCACATGCCATCACTTCTTTGCAAAAGAAGGGGAAAAATTTTGAATGGACTTCAAAGTGTGAAGAAAGATTGCAGTGGTTGAAGAATCTTCTCACCAGTGCACCATTATTGAAAGTTGCGGATCTAGAGAAAGATTTTGTGGTATGTACCGATGCATGCGAACAAGGGCTGGGAGGATTCCTGATGCAGGACAACCACATGATATGTTATGAGTCAAGAAAGCTGAAGGAACATGATAATAACTATGCCACTCATGATATTGAGCTTGTAGCCATATTACATGCTCTCAAGATGTGGAGACATTACTTGATGGGTAGAAGATTTGAAGTCAGAACATACCATTATGGTCTGAAGTATTTGTTTGATCGGCCTAATCTGAATGGTAGGCAAGCAAGATGGATGGAATTTTTATGTGAGTTTTATTTTGAAATCAAGCACAAAAAAGGAAAGGAGAATAAGGTAGTTGATGCACTTAGCAGGAAGGTACATGAAATGCATGTGGCATCTCTTAGTATTTGCCAATCAGATTTGAGGCAGCAGATTGATAATCATGTTGCCGGAGATGAATTGTATGAGCAAGTAAAAGACAAATTGCAGCAGCAAAGTCTTGAGAAGAGGTATGAGGGATATAAATGGGAAGAATATGGAATTCTTACTTATAAAGGCAGAATTTATATTCTGAATGTAGTAGATTTAAGGAGAGTTGTTATGGATGAAATCCATCAAGCTCTATATTCTGGTCACCCAGGGTACCAGAAGAGAATTTTTACAGCTAGAAAGCAGTACTTTTGGCCAGGAATGAAAAAGGACATGGCTGAATACATTTCAAGGTGCATGAAATGTCAACAGGTAAAGGTTGAGCATCAACATCCCACAGGTTTATTGCAGCCTTTGCCAGTTCCAGAATGGAAATGGGAAGTTATTTCCATGGATTTTATTACAAGATTGTCGATGACTTGGAGACAACCTGATTCCATCATGGTTGTAGTAGAGAAGTTGACAAAGGCAGCACATTTTATACCAGTGAAGTCTATGTAGAAGACTGATGACATTGCAAAGATTTTCTTGAAGGATATTTTCAAATTGCATGGATTGCCGAAGGCAATAGTTTCTGACAGAGATGTCAAGTTCACTTCCAATTTCTGGAAGGGGATGTTTGCGGATTTGGGTACAAGGCTAAACTTCAGCACTGCATACCATCCTCAAATAGATGGGTAGACAGAGAGAGTTAATCAGGTGCTTGAATATATGCTTCGCATGTATGTGATGGACAAACCAACCAAGTGGGAAGATTACTTGCACTTGGTAGAGTTTTCTTACAAGAATGGACAGCAGGAATCCTTGGAGATGAGTCTGTATGAAGCTTTGTATGGAAGAAGGTGTAGGACACTAGTGACTTGGGATAACCCAGTGAACAAGGTTGTGCTCGGACCAGAATTGCTCAAGGAAATGGAGCAAGAGGTTGTAAAGATCAGGCAGAATCTGAAAGCAGCATAGGATAGACAGAAAATATATGCAGATAAGCATAGGATGAACAGAGAATTCAGTGTTGGGGATCATGTTTACCTTAGAATGAAAGAAAAAAAAGTTCCTTGAAGCTTGGAAGTTGTGCCAAGATGTCACCTAGATATTGTGGGCCATTTGAAGTGCTTGAAAGAATAGGGTCTGTTGCATATAGACTTGCATTGCATACTAATACTAGAGCTCATAATGTTTTTCATGTTTCTTTGCTTAAGAAATATGTACATGACCCTAACCATGTGATTCAAGTGGAACCCGAGGGAGAGTTCCAAATCGAGCCAATGCGCATCCTTGACAGGAAGGTCACAATGCTTCGGAACCGAGCCATAGGGTAGGTGAAGGTGCAATGGGAGCATTACGGACCTGAAGAGGCTACATGGGAGCTGGAGGATGCCATGCGATTGGCACATCCATTTTTGTTCAATTCTGTGGAACACTGAGGCGGTACCAGTGTAGCATTTTGTTTAATTTTGTAAAGCATTGAGGATAGTGCTATTGAAGGGGGGGGGGGGGGATGTAACACCCCGGTTTTGACCTCATTGGCATTAAATATACATGATACATATCTTGTAAATAATCATGGTGCAGAGCTAAAGGAAAAGACCCCACCATCGATTGGTTATGTTATGTTTCTGATTGAAATTGTCACCGATGGTATATCAGGGCATGCGACATACATATTAAATTGTGGTGTTATATAAATGTGCATTTTTAATTAAATAACCCAACCATCTATGTTCACTGCAACCAAATTGAGAAGGGGCATGAATTCCTAAGGTTAAGGGGGGGATTGATAAACTTGGACCCCATGGGGAAAAGCCATGTGTCAAACCTCAAACCCCTATTTAGTTGAGGTAGTTAATGTTGGGTAAGGGTGGGTGGAAGGCTTGCCCCACGGGCCTCCACAACTGGTTCAGTCATGCATAGGCTGGGAGCGGTTCGCTCATGCACCGTTTGGGATGTTGACGGTCTGTCCACTCTCTCGGATCGTGAGATGTTCGTTTCCTCATGAAAAGTGGAGATAAAATGCTTTACAATCCTTGTGTTGGGGTTTTCCTTCCCTCTCTCACACTGATTTTTGGTCTGTGGTTGTGTTCCCTCCATTCATGCAGAGAACCAATTTTACCTTAGCATGATCAGACTATGTATTGTCCCGTCCCTCCTCTGGAGATCGTAGCTGTGTTTTCACTATTGATCCCTAGCTCTAGTTTCCTCCACATCTTGATTGGTTGTGTTTTCCCTTTTTTGGTGGTATCGGTTGAATATTGCTGTGAGCACCTACATTCTGGTCGACTGTGTTTTTCCCCTGTTAAAGCTTGAATAACTATTTTGCTACATGCATGTAGTTGTTTTTTCCTCGGATTGCATTGGAGTGGTGAATGAGGGCATGATGTGATTGATAAACCTGGTGGTTTGGGAACCACATAGATAGAGCTAGTGGGATTTCTTTCTTCTCCACAACCCCTGAATAACACTGGAAGGGAGATCAGGGTCTGAGGGACTGCGTTGCAGAGAAAGGACTGATTTCCTTGTGTTGGGTGTGTGTTGGTGTTCTAGAAGCCAGGATGGTTCTAGTGTCAGTGTTTGTAGCTCTTCAATGAGCTCACCAGCTTAGCATTTAGCCTTTCCCAACTCTTGGATGGCCTAATAAACCCAACTTTGTTGGCTTGGCTGAATTGTTGTTCGCCTGATCAACCCAACTGTGTTGGCTTGGCTGAATTGTGTACCCTTGTGGGGTTTTTATCCTTGGCTATGTGTAATCCTGTTAGTTCCTTATTCCTTGGGGAATCATTCCTGGCTTAGGGGTGGCAATGTTGCTGAGATATTAAGGACCACGCGGGCCTATAGTTGGGTGGAACATTGCAGCGATGTAGCTGGTTGCGAGACAAGTTCTTATTAAGATATATACTCTTTCCTAACTTATGTCTGCAATCATATTTACCATTGATAAATGATGATATACATGTTAAATTCTGAATTGTATATGAATGCATGTTGTTTTCCTCCGCTATGTATATGAATGATTAATGCTTTGTAATATGTTTATGTTTTTAAGTATCATGCTTCATTATTATATGTATGTATGTTCATGTTCATGGGGCTAGATGCTCGGATGATTTGATGTATCGTAACGTCCTCTTTGCCAGTCGAAGGGTCAGGGACATTACAATTTCCATAAAATTAAGGTAGCATAGGCTTCAAGTTATCACCCATCACATATATCACTACAAACAATAAACTAGCTTGTATTGACAAGATAAAAATGCCTTGCTGCAAACAATCCTAAACACCCTAAGATCATTTAGAATCTACTAATATAGAATTATATGGAATTAATTAGGCCTATTATAAGATGATATAACCAATAATAATTCATATACCTTTTTATGGAAGTTTAATACTCACTCCTAGAAGATTATGCATCACTAGAAAATTGTCCCAAAAATTCAAACAGCACTGAGATAGTTTGTATTTCAAACGCTTCAAAACCTTCTCAAAACAACCAGAAAGACTTGGTTTTGATACAAAAACATGTGAATTACTCATTATATTTGGAATTAGGATTCTTACTTTGATATTTTCACATTTGGGAGTGCATCACACCTCGGTAGACTTCTTTGGATAAACCAAAGGATTCAAGGAAGTGGCCCTTGGAATTCTATTGAAAATCCACTATTTTTGGTGTAGTAATAGAAATAAATAACCTAATAGTATATTGAATGAAAAATACCACAAGCTTATATGGAATATTCTTGGCTTGAGAAACAAATATTAGATAGTGAAAGTGGTAACTAGGTGCAAGATTGAAACTTGGACTAGTGAAGAGGGTTCTTTCCAAATAGATTCAAATGGAAGGAAATGATTACTAAATTCTATTATGTAGCTTGGGATGGAATCAATTAATTCTTATTTATATTCAAGGACCTTCTAACCATATTTGAGAAGCATGAAAATTAGTTATAACACATATTTCATTAAATTTGGAATTATACAAGGGATCTAGAATTTAGAACTTCAACAAGATTGAGTTTTCAAAAAATGAAAAACCAAAAAATTACTTAACTCACTCATTTCAATCTTTATATTCACCATTTTTTTATAATATTATCAATATAAGCTATATAAAATCAAATTTATATAAAGTTGAAGCATATCTTCCTAATATTAAACTTAGATTCCTTACATTATTTTATTATTATAATTTTTTAATTTGTATTAATATTTGAGTTGATCAAGGTTTACCTCATCTCATGAAAAATAGATGTTGCAAGAAATTTCTTACCTATAAAGTTATCTAATGGCATTATTTGTATGTTGAAATTATTAACCATTTTATTTATAATTTGATAAAGCATATATTGTGCATGTGTTGAATTACCATATTAGTAAGAGATTGTCTCCATTTTAGAGTGACCTATAAAGTTATTTAATGATATAGCAGTCAATGTGTTTGTTACTGTAACAAATTTATGTATTGGAATAGTAACTTATTAATTCCCAATCTTGATAACGGGTGGCTAGAACATGGGGAATTTTTCTCAACTTCAAGAAACAACAAGAACTAGAAATGCCTAGGAATTGGGTGAAACCTCTAATACCATGAAAAAGTATTAGCTCATATAGTCACTATAATATTGAACCCGTGGATGAGGACACTACCCCTAATAATATTTAGAATATTTACCAGAAAAACAATTAGTAACATATCCACAAGCAACAACATGGAAAACTAGGTCATACTCTATTTTATTTTCTTCCCTTTATATGTATTGTCGAGTACGGATCTAGAATTTAGAACTTCAACAAGATTGAGTTTTCAAAAATGAAAAACCAAAAAATTACTTAATTCACTCATTTCAATCTATATATTCACCATTTTTTTACAATATTATCATTATAAGCTATATAAAATCAAATTTATATAAAGTTGAAGCATATCTTCCTAAGCTTAAACCTAGATTCTTTACATTATTTTGTTATTATAATTTGTAATTTGTATTAATATTTCTTACCTATTAATTTATCTAATGCCATTATTTGTATGATGAAAGTATTAACCATTTTATTTATAATTTGATAGAGCATATGTTGTGCATGTGTTGAATTACCATATTAGTAAGAGATTGTCGCCATTTTAAAGTGACCTAGAAAGCTATTTAATGACATAACAGTCAATGTGTTTGTTACTATAACAAATTTATGTATTGGCATAATAACTTAGTAATTCTCAATCTTGATAATGGGTGGCTAGAACATGGGGGGTTTTGCTCAACTTCAAGAGACAACGAGAACTGGAAATGTCTAGGAATTAGGTGAAACCTCTAATACCATGAAGCTGTATTAGCTCCTATAGTCATTGTAATATTGTACTTGTGGATGATGACACTACCCCTAATAATCTTTAGAATATTGACTAGAAAAATAATCAATAACATATCTATGAGCAACAACATGGAAAATTAGGTCATACTCTATTTTATTTTCTTCCCTTTATATGTATTGTCTATTGTATGCCTTAGGACATTTTTGTCAAGTATATAGCACAATAGGTACTTAGGCACTTCACTTTTTCCCTTCATTTTATGGGATTATTATGAGCCCACAAGTTTCTACATGTTTTGGACATTGTTAACTATCAATTATTACTTTGGATTATGTTGATTGGTTAGGCCTAAATTATTTTTTATAATATAAATATAATCATCTAACATTTAAAGAAATATTCATTATTCAGTACTATATTTTATGATATGTGGTTGGCACTATTTTAGAGCCAACAAGAGAAAATATTGTATTGGATAAAGTCTAAGTATACCAATTAAGGTCAAAAATAATTATTAATTAGAATATAAATTTTATAGTACATTTGGTTTTTTTTCAAATACATGAAGAAAGAGGGAAAACCCATTCTAGTTATTGCAAGTGTCCATTATTTATTTTTGAAATGTTTGAACATATTACATTGAAAAAACATTAACTAGCTACTCCCATAGTAAAGTTTTTATAGACAAAGTTTATAATATGTTGTCTTTCCAGTATTTATTTTTGAAATGTTTGA
Source organism: Pseudotsuga menziesii (assembly GCA_001517045.1). Classification (NCBI taxonomy): domain Eukaryota; kingdom Viridiplantae; phylum Streptophyta; class Pinopsida; order Pinales; family Pinaceae; genus Pseudotsuga; species Pseudotsuga menziesii. Next base: position 63,145 of record LPNX010066032.1, on the reverse strand, counting down.
ACATATTACATTAAAAAACACTAATTAGCTATTCCCATAATAAAGTTTTTATAGACAGTCTATAATATGTTGCTTGTAAGTGCTTTACTGGACTTCATTAACCAAGTTTGATGGATCGAGAAGTGTGGTACATTTGAAATCAATGAATTAGAATAGAAACATTGAAGTGCATTTTTGTTTCTTACAAATACAAAAGTGAAAACCCACTAAACTTATTAAAAGTGCATTTAACAATCAATTTTTTTTATTAGTATCTATATGTCATTTAACAATCAAAATCAAATTATTATGAATTTTTATTGGTAGTGCATTTAACAATCAAAATATTTTATAAGTATTTGTGTGTCATTTAACAATCAAAATCAAATTATTATGAACTTTTATTGGTAATTTTTATTGGCAACATTTTACAGATGTCAAAAGAAAATATTTTATAAGTCTAGGCGTGTTTTTTAATGATCAAAATAAATAATTTTGTTATGAATTGGAATAGAAACAAAGTAGTACAGTTTAATTTATTTTATTATAATATTTATTCATGAAGTGTTTGAATGTATTATATTGAAAAGAATACGAATTAGCTAGCCCAACATTATCGTTTTAATAGATCGTATCTAGAAGATGATGCTTTTAAATGTATTATTGAACTTGATTATCCAAGTTTGATGGAGTGAGAAGTTATGTTGATCTAGACAAAGCATTGAAATTTGTAATTTCCATGTTAAATATTGTTTGGTGTTTGAACGTATTACATTGAAAACAATGCTAATTAACTCCAATATAGTTTTAAATATGCCAAATTAACTCCAATATAGTTTTAATAGGCCAAAACTAGAAGATATTGATTTTAAGTGCATTATTGGACTTGATTATCCAAGTTATGGGAGAAGTTATGTTAATATAAACAAATCATTGAAAGTTTAATATTACATGGTGTCATGTAATTTGCATGAAGTATCGTCACATGAATACATTGCAATTTAAACAAAATTTTCATATTTGTACCAAATAATATAAAACTCCTCAAATTAATTTGAAGAGAATATTCAATATACAAGAAAAATTGAAAAATATTTCTTCATGTATTAATTGGTCCTCCAAAGAACAAAATTACATCCATGAATCATCTCCACCTAATCTCATGTTATTCGTTCAAGTAGGTCAAGGACAGCTTGTACACCATGTTTATTTATCTTGGCCTTCTTGTAATGTTCTTTCTTAGCCATCCATGCCCAAACTATGGTATCAATTAGAATAGATCTAAGCTCTATGTCATCAAGATTTGGTACCCAATATTCTTCTAATACTTTTCCATTGTATTTCCCTAAACCGAGCTTCCACCAATCAACTTTAACATGAAGAGTATCACTTTCATCATCTTGAAATATATCTGAGGTGGCTTTTGCCATCCAAATCATCTCCCCTTCATCCTCGTTTCCTGATCTAACTAGCAACATATTTCCTTTCTCAACATCATTAATAGGGTTGAATGTTGTCTTTGGCTTATTTCACTTGGGTCCAACATACATGGGTTCACCTGTCATAGTATCAAAATCCCCATCCATAATATTTGAGATTGCATGGAGCGCATTACGACCAACATCTAGAGTTTGTCTTGTCTTGGGCCAGAAATCCTCAGAATATGAATCACTTGCATCCACTATTGTATGATCATTTTAAACATCATATAAAGTATCAAGAACTCTTTTCCAATACTCTACCTTATTTTTCCATTCTGGTGTAACAATTGGCAAATCCTCACCACCCATTGTGTCTTTCCACATTTTTATGTATGATGTTATTTCTTCTTTTAGTTCTTTTAAATAGATTTCATTCTCTTTGGGATGTAAGAAAGATGTCTTCCCTATGGGAAATTTAGATCAACCTTCATCATCTGTATTCCATAACTCAACTGGTTCTGACCACTCAACATCTCTTATGGATTCTTTATACCTTAATACCGGAACATCATTGAGTACAAGAAATTGGAAGTACTGAACATTAAGATGTCCAACTAGTGCATTTTTTCCTTCCTTGATGTATCCATTAAGGAATATTTTTAAGTCATACGCCTTATCAATTAGTTTAGGTGGAAACACTCTTTTTTCTTCAATTTTGCGATATGTATCCATCATCTTAGGTAGAGAATATATATCTTTACTTTTCAAGTTGGAAGACATTCTCCCATAGGTCCCATCTATGTCTTCATGGGTGTGTCCCACGAGCAAGAACCCAACCTCAATAGTGATGAAGACACCAAGTGCAGTGAGAAGTGATAGAAACATGAAAAGATAACGATTCTTATTATCACTTGCTGCATTATCCAATTTTAACAATAAATGTGGAGGAAGAGGTTTAAAATCGATATCTTGATTTTCTAATCTTCCATGAGATAAAAATTCATCCTTGTACACTCTACATTTTGAGTAAATAGAGGTGTCAACTAATGCATTTGAAAGTGGGTTTCTTGAACTTCCACTCTCATAAAGAATATCACCATACATATCAAGATGTGGGTCTTTAAGGTCCCTTAAGAACTTAGCAAGTGATGTAATGGTAAATTGTGATCCAATATGTACAAATGGTAGGGAGAAATAACCAAAACCTCCTGTCTTATGCCCATGTGTTAGCATACCTATCAATGACAAACCCAAGTTTATTCCTACAATAGATTTTGATTTGACGCGTAGCCTTGGAATTGAAGTCTTTGTTTTGTCCATTTTATCATGGATAATACTAAAATACTCCTTTGGAAACCACTCTGACATGATTCTGTGGGCATAGTAGCAATTTCTTCCACACATAACGATCTTGTTATGTTTGTTCAATCTAGCACATGCCTTTTCTTCCAACTCTTTTGTAGTTGCTGACTTCATTTGTGCTTTCAACACAATACATTCACTACATTTACTGAAGTTGTTGTTCTTTGAGAATGTCACGTCTCGAAAATGAGTGTTCCAAATCTTGCTCATTGTTGGTTGTGATATTAATGGACAATTGAGCTTTTCCAAACCCACATTGATCTCTTTTAGCAAAGAGCTTTGTGTGTAAGTCGAAGGAAACAATATTAGAGGAGAAGAAGTTCCATCTTCTTTGACTTGACGTTTTTGGTTTGGCGAAAAATATGAATTGTCCATTACAATTTTATGCAGTATTTCTATGGTCGCCACGGTATGTGCACGTGCTTTACATGTATTGGTGTTACCATTAATGGATTTCATATGTCCTTGTTCAAATTATGTTGGTAGCTATAGAAGGCGCTTTGAGGAATCTTATGTATCTTGTACCATGCTTTCTTACAAATAATATTACCATCAAATATCATGTCCTTTACTTTTCTAATAATAGGAGGTAGGCCATGGCCATGGCTCTTTGACATGATAGTGTTTGAAACAAGTGAATTCAATACAAATTCCCTTATACCATTTTTGTCTATGCATTCCATATCCCTTCTAGCATTTGCAATGGCATTCCTATCCACATGTTGAAGACAATCTTGTTTACAACATTCATCTGCAGCCAAAAGTCAGACTTCTTTCTCTTTATCTATCTTGGTTTAACGTTTCACAACTTTTTCTCTTGTCATAGCTCATTTAATCTTTTTATATGGCCTCGGTGCATTAAGAATATTGACATCTTGATATTTTTAATTATAAAGAACCCCATCCCATTGGTATAAAGGACTTATATCCTCTATAACATCCCATATTAGCATTTCCATGGGTGGCTCTTTGTACTTTTTCTTGACCCTTAACATCTCACCTATGTTGTCCACCAATTTATGTATTGGCCATCTAACCAATCCATGTATATACTTATCCCCAATCTTGCATCTTTCACAATACCCGTGTATCTCTTCCACAAAAACACCAAAGTTATCTTCACCTAGTGTTTCACCCACAACCATGTCATCCTCATGGACATTAACTATAATTCCTTTGGCAATGCACATAATTGTTCCTATGCATCCATGTGTAAGAGAAACCCTTGTACATGTGAATGGAGCCCTATCTTGTGGAATATTTATGGGTTGATATTCACAATGAGGTTTCAAATCTATTTCTGGCCAAATCTCATAAGATTCTATTTGCACCCCCTAGTGTTTCCTCAAATCTAGTTGGATGTGGTAAATGAGCATCATTTTTTAACACCTTCTCAATTCTAACCACTATGCATCCTTTCTTTACAATCTTTCCATGAAACTTATTCCCAAGCTCTGTATTGAATATGGAGCCCTCACCCACCTTCACTCCATGTTGTAAAAGATCTACTTTGTCTCCAATAGAAAATGTTGAACAAACATTTGCACCTGTACACCAAACATAAAAAACTTATTATTTTCTCAAAAAAACATTCAATAAACTAGGAATAATTCTTAACACATGCTTTGGTATTTGATTTACCTATGGTGTGCCTCAAATCTGTAGTCCTCCATGGATGTGTGTCCCCTTCATCAACATATTCCACAATCAAATGTGGTTGAGTGACATCAATTATCAAAACCATAACATAACCTGCAACAAACCTTCCTCTACCATAATAAGTTCCAACTTCTGTAGATTCAACCTTTCTTAGCCCAATAACTTGACCATTAACTAGAAGGTCAACATAGTCCCCTTTTGTGAAAATTATACTTTCCATTGTCGCTCCTACAAATTCTGTAACACACAATTGAATTATAATTTGTAGTTAAGGTTAAACCATGTAAAGTGTGCTCTCATATTTTAGGCAAAGCACAATCTACAAAAAAATAATATACTTGTAATAGATAAAAAGGGTATGGCATCATTTTGTTGTGCAAATTAAACATTGTTTCCCACCATTTAGTCCCCGCCGCAAAAAGGGACTTTACATATAAATTATGATGGAGCTAAAAAGCGTAATTGAAACAAGATTGGTTATCAATGTATATAATATTAATACAAACACAAAACTATTCTTAGAAAAACTTGTAAAAATGTCTAAAATTTTTCGATACTTAAGAACTTGTAATAGTATTGAAGGTAGTTATTAAGTAGGTTGGAATCCAACCATAATTGATCATGCAAGTTTGTATAATCATGGAACTTGTAATAGTATTGAAGGTAGTTATTAAGTAGGTTGGAATCCAACCATGATTGATCATGCAAGTTTGTATAATCATGGAACTTGTAATAGTATTGAAGGTAGTTATTAAGTAAGTTGGAATCCAACCATGATTGATAATGCAAGTTTGTATAATCATGGCTCACTGAGATTTATTTTTTGTATCAATTGTTCAAAGTAAATTCAAATATCCTTGATTGGAGTCATCCATATTTTAAGTACTCCCAAAAATAGTTATTTGATGTCATCTAAACCTATATTGTAGATTAGTGAAGAATAACATCTATATGGAACTAGAGTAATACAAAATCTCAAGCAATGCTACTTGATGCCACTATTAGTATACTAATACAGAGTAGAAATTTTTCGAATTATAAGCGACTACTAGCTTAGAGACTACTAGCTTTCCTTCTAGCATAAGCACACATGCTTATGCTAGAAGGAAAGCTAGCACTCATTAGCTTTCTAATAGGAAAACCCTAGGCATGATGATTGGTGGTTGCTAGCTTATACCTTGATCTTGTCCCATGTGCTCTATTTTGAAATAAGCACATGGCACAAGATCAAGGAAAGCTAGCGACTGCTAGCTTTCCTTCTAGCCTAAGCATTTCCTTGTAGCATAAGCACACATGCTTATGCTAGAATGAAAACTAGTAGTCACTAGCTTTCCAATAGCAAAACCATGGGCATGGTGATTTGTGGTTGCTAGCTTATACCTTGAGCTTGTGCCATGTGCTCTATTTTGAAAGAAGCACATGGCATTAGATCAAGGAAAACTAGCAACTGCTAGCTTTTTTTTCTAACATAAGCATTTCCTTCTAGCATAAGCACACATGCTTATGCTAGAAGAAAAGATATCAGTCGCTAGCTTTCCAATAAAAAAACCCTAACCATGGTGATTGGTGGTTGCTAGCTTATACCTTGATCTTGTGCCATGTGCTCTATTTTGAAATAAGCACATGGCACAAGATCAAGGAAAGCTAGCAACTGCTAGCTTTCCTTCTAACATAATCATTTCCTTCTAGCATAGGCACACATTCCTATGCTAGAAGAAAAGCTAGCAGTTTCTAGCTTCCAATAGAAAAACCCTAGGCATGGTGATTGGTGGTTGCTAGCTTATACCTTGAGCTTGTGTCATGTACTCTATTTTGAAAAAAAAATGTGGCACAAGATCAAGGAAAGCTAGCGACTACTAGCTTTCCTTCTAACATAAGCATTTCCTTATTGCAGAAGCACACATGCTTATGCTAGAAGGAAAGGTAGCAGTTGCTAGCTTTTCAATGGAAAAACCCTGAACATGGTGATTGGTGGTTGCTAGCTTATACCTTGAGATTGTGCCATGTGCTCTATTTACAAATAAGCACATGGCACAAAATAAAGAAAATCTAGAGACTGCTAGCTTTCCTTCTAGCATAAGCATTTCCTTCTAGCATAAGAACACATGCTTATGCCAGAAGTAAGCTAGCAATCGCTAGCTTTCCAATAGAAAAACTTTGGCATGGTGATTGGTGGTTGCTTGCTTATACCTTGATCTTCTGCCATGTGCTCTATTTATAAATAAGCACATGGCACAAGATCAAGGAAAGCTAGCAACTGCTAACTTTCCTTCTAGCATAAGCACACATGCTTATGCTAGAAGGAAAACTAGCAGTCGCTAGCTTTCCAATAGAAAAACCCTGGCCATGGTGATTGGTGGTTGCTAGCTTATACCTTGTTCTTCTGTCATGTGCTCTATTTTGAAATCAGCACATGGCACAAGATTAAGGAAAACTAGCGACTGCTAGTTTTCCTTTGGGCATAAGCATTTTCTTCTACCATAAGAACACATGCTTATGCTAGAAGGAAAGCTAGCAGTCGTTAGATTTCCAATAGAAAAATTCCGGCATGGTGATTGTTAGTTGCTAGCTTATACCTTGATCTTGTGCCATGTGCTTTATTTTGAAATAAGCACATGGCACAAGATCAAGGAAAGCTAGCAACTGTTAGCTTTCCTTCTAGCATAAGCACACATGCTTATGCTTGAAGGAAAGCTAGCAGTCGCTAACTTTCCAGTAGAAAAACCTTGGGAATGGTGATTGGTGGTTGCTAGCTTATACCTTAAACTTGTGCCATGTGATCTATTTTGAAATAAGCACATGGCACCAGATCAAGGAAACTTCTGGCGATTGCTAGCTTTCCTTTTAACATAAGCATTTCCTTCTGGCATAAGCAAACATGCTTATGATAGAAGGAAAGCTAGCAGTTGCTAGCTTTCCAATAGAAAACTTGATAGAAGGAAAGCTAGCAGTTGCTAGCTTTCCAATAGAAAACCCTGGCCATGGTGATTGGTGGTTGCTAGCTTAAACCTGGAGCTTGTGCCATGTGCAGTATTTTGAAATAAGCACATGGCACAAAATCAAGGAAAGCTAATGACTGCTACCTTTCCTTCCAGCATAAGCACACATGCTTATGCCATGCTTATGCTTGAAGCAAAGCTAGAAATCGATTGCTTTCCAATAGAAAAACCCTAGCCATGGTGATTGATGGTTGCTAGCTTATACGTTGATCTTGTGCCATGTGCTTTATTTTGAAATAAGCACATGGCACAATATCAAGGAAAGCTAGCGACTGCTAGCTTTTTTCTAGCATAAGCATGTGTGCTTATGCTGGAAGGAAAGGTAGCAGTCATTAGCTTTCCTTGATTTTGTGCCATGTGCTTTATTTTGAAATAAGCACATGGCACAATATCAAGGAAAGCTAGCGACTGCTAGCTTTCTTTCTAGCATAAACATTTTCTTATAGCATAAGCACACATGCTTATGCTAGAAAAAAGCTAGCAGTCGCTAGCTTTCCAATAGAAAAACCCTGGTCATGGTGATTGGTGGTTGCTGGCTTAGGCCTTGATCTTGTGCCATGTGCTCTACTTTGAGATAAGAGCATGGCACAAGATCAAGGAAATCTAGCAACTGTTAGCTTTCCTCCTAGCATAAGCATTTCTTCTAGCATAATTGTTAGCGACTGCTAGATTTTCTTCTAACATAAGCATGTGTGTTATGCTAGAAGGAAATCTAGCATTCGTTTAAAATAGAGCACAGGGCACAAGCTCAAGGTATAAGCTAGCAACCACCAATCACCATGGACAGGGTTTTTCTATTGGAAAGCTAGCGACTGTTAGCTTTTTTCTAGCATAAGCATGTGTGTTTATGCTAGAAGGAAAGCTAATAGTGGCTAGCTTTCCTTGATCTTTTTCCATGTGCTTATTTCAAAATAGAGCACATGGCACAAACTCAAGGTATAATCTAGCAACCACCAATCACCATAGACAAGATTTTTCTATTGGAAAGCTAGCGACTGCTAGCTTTCCTTCTAGCATAAGTATGTATTCTTATCCTAGAAGGAAATCTAGTAGTCTCTAGCTTTCCTTGATCTTGTGACATGTGCTTATTTCAAAATAGAGTGCATGGCACAAGCTCAAGGTATAAGCTAGCAACCACCAATCACCATGCCCATGGTTTTTCTATTGGAAAGCTAGTGACTGCTAGCTTTTCTTCTAGCATAAGCATGTGTGTTATGCTAGAAGAAAAGCTAGCATTCCTTCAAAATAGAGCACATGGCACAAGCTCAAGGTATAAGCTAGCAAACACCAATCACCATGGACAAGGTTTTTCTATTGGAAAGCTAGCGACTCTTAGCTTTTCCTTCTAGCAGAAGAATGTGTGTTTATGCTAGAAGGAAATGCTTATGCTAGAAGTAAAGCTAGCAGTCGCTAGCTTTCCTTGATCTTGTGCCATGTGATTATTTCAAAATAGAGTACATGGCACAAGCTCAAGGTATAAGCTAGCAACCATCAATCACCATGCCCGGGATTTTTCTATTGGAAAACTAGCTTTTTCTATTAAAAACATGAATATAAAAACAATAATATTTTAATAATGATAATATTAAATTTATGCCAATGCATTGTGCAAGTTGATATTTTAAGATTATATCAACATATAATTGAGTCGCTAAGAAAATTGTAAAAGAAAAAAAAAACAGATTCAATGAACGCCACCAATTAATTTTTGAGAGACTAGTTCGACGGTCAATATATAACACAGAGAAGGGAAACGGTCATCAGCTGAGTACTTCATAGAAGGGTAGCCTAATGTCGAAAGTTTGCAAGGTTGCTTGCTCAATCTATGTATTTAACGAGTACCCACTTGGCTTTTTCTATACGATCCACTGATTTTCTCTATAGTTCCGACAAAACAGCATTACTGGTAAATCAGATAAGCTCATTTTTTCCCATAAAATGATCAGTTCTAGCTCAGAACGTGGAAAAGTCTACACGAATATGCAAGTTCTTATATCATTGGCAATAAAAATGATTCCATAGTGATCATAATTGATCGTACTAACATATTATTAGATTTCTGACATTGCAAAATGTGAAACTTAAGAAGGGGTAGTTAAGTGCTTCATTTTTATAAAAAACATCTTTAAATTTAATTAGATATCATAATCAATCTATCTAATTTTGAAGATTTAAAGGTTTTTAAGTCTTTAGATCAATGCAAACAAGACCAAATCTCCGAAAGGAAGGTTTCGTCACCTTAATCATCGTTTTAGGACTATGTTTTCAAATCGACGGCTTGAAATTTTGTATGCCTGTCACCGTTGACGTCTGAATTTTTTCTCCATCTGTCAAATACGTTTTTGAATGGAAAAAACATCCTACAAGACATCAAATTCCAGGCCTACTTACACTTATATAAAGATGAATGCGTGAGGTGCACCAACCTTAGCAGAACCTGATAGAGGTGTACATCATTTCCTCCCTGCACGAAAGACACTACTTACTGGGAACATTTTTTTTCTACCTAAACAACTTCTTTGTCAAAGACCTACACTCTGGTAAAATAATGAGGCTGCCGCGGTATTAACCTGGTACTACTATCAAGAGTCGATTCCAGGTTGAAGTGCCATAGCCGCAGCTAATCATTGCTTTGCGCTTTGGTGCCACTCACCACTCATAGCCTTACAGTTCTTGTGTCAGGTCCCATACCTTCCCGTACGTGTAGGGTGTATGTTAAATGTGTTGAAGGTGACTCGGTTATGCGTCAAAGTGGCTTCCAATATGTGGAAAATGGGGCACATGGCACAAACATAGAGTAAATTAAAAGAAGGGATCCACATTGGTTCTCAAACAGCAGAGAAGCAATCGATCGGTTACCAAAAATAAAGTAAGCCATCTAGTTCCTTTTCCTTTGGAAGGAAGGTGAAAAGGATTTAATGCTTCTCAGGCAATTTAAGGACGTTCTATACTAATTTTGAACAATTTAAGGACGTTCTTGTTCATACCTCTTGATGTAAACACAATGGTCAGCTTCTAGCCCGCTAAAACCATGCTCCAACATAAATGCATCAAATTTATTATACCATTAGTGAGGTACATGTTGTAACCCATGGAGGCTCTTCTTCAACCTGCAAACTGAGGTGTCTTTAGCTAAGTGAATTCATTTAAGTGGTTTGCAACTAAAGCGCCCTCCTAGTTCACTAAGTGAATCCCACATGATAATATTAATTGATTATCATTTTTATAGATGAATAACCATTTAAATTGTTTTGGACGAATACTAAAAAATAAATTAATAATGTTTTATTTTTTTAATTTATAATGATTACTATACTATTTAGTTTTAAACAAATTTTTGTTATAGTAAGACCAAATGGAATGTTATAAGTTTAATTTATAATCAATTTTTTCTTTTATGGTGTACTTTGCATTTTTCATTGGTAATAGCAAGCAATTGCTAAAGTGGTATTGTTATAGTAAAGACCAAATGGAATGTTATAAGTTTAATTTATAATCAGTTTTCATTTCTTTTATGCTGTACTTTTGCATTTTTCATTTGTTCCACAATGCCATTCATTTGTTCCACGCATTGCTCTTCCATACACTCTCTAATTAAACACTCGTAAGGTTGATATTCTCATTGAGAAATGGCTCCCCACTAAAGGCATCGAGATATATTCCTTTGCTGGATGACATATAGTAAGCTAAATTTCTTACATATACCTCATATTCCTTGCTCAAAGTATACACCTTCATCAATTATGTCCTTTTATTTATATTTTCTGGGTAGTCACATCATTTTCTTGCTCAACATTTCATATTGTCCCATGGTCACTACTCTATAATATATATTCTTCACCATTCACTAACCACTACACTTTTGTTGACCATCGAGCAAGTATCCCGATATGTTTTATTTTCTTGGTTCTTTATACACTTTCTTTTTTTGGATTTTATCACTTTAGAGAGTGAATTTATCCACGCATTTGATTGATTCCACTAATCTAGCCATAGCTATAGGCATGGAAACATGAAGTTATCCTTAGTTATCAGTCTAACAAGAAAGATATAGAGATATCACTATAAAAATTATTAGAGTAATAACTAACACTTAGTAGAAATGTAAGTGCATAGTTTAGAAATGCCATTAGAGTGAAAAAGAGATGCATAATTTAAAATTTGATTTCTTGTTGAAGTTGGTGTTTCTTTCAACATTTTCTATTGTTGTGACAGTGATAATAAAATATGCAATTTTATATTTTAGGTTTAAAATTACCACTATCTTGGATTTTCTTATATAATATCACTCTTGAAATCATTTTTAAAGGTAATTAATTTATTATTCACAATATAATATTTTCATTAAATATCAAATTAAAATAACATTTTGAGTTTTTATTATTATTAGAATTATGTTCATTCTTCTTGCATATAACTTTATCCATGCCACTCACTGTGAGGGGTAAATAAATTTATGCTTTTAAATTTCTCCAAATTAGCACAAAAGTTCATTCCATAAACAAAAACTTAAATATTCCTCACACTTTCCATTGATTCCCAATTGAAACATGGATTAACTGAGATTTGGACAGACCACCTTTCCTAACCATGAATAGGATGCTTTGGAGGAAACCCAACATGATGAGTAGTATACATGTTTTTTGACCATAATTTTGGTGCTAGAACTAAGGGTGTAATGATCCAAAAATAAAAATAGGGACAAAACATCCAAGAAAATGTGCTTGACAGGAAATGGTGGAAGAACCTAGCAAATATAATGGCCTGTAAGAAACCTGTGGTAATGGCCATAGGACATTTAGACAAAAAAAAATCCTTGCGGATTGCACCCTCCTTGGTTAGATTAAGGCTCGCCCATCGACCTTCCTTTCGTTGGTCACTTCTTATTTCAGACACCTCCTGGATTATGCACATTTAGAGGATCTTAAACATGGCAGGCAAATCCATGATTGTGCGATTCAAAATGGGTTTCAGGGACATGTTTATGTGGTTAATTCTTTTGTGTCCATGTATTCCAATTGTAGGGTTGAGGTTGATCGACATTTTTTTTTTTAAACATGTAACATAATTGTGGTCTCGTGGAATTGACTGATTGATGGGCATGAACCTATAGGATATGGTAGAAAGGCCTTACACAACAAGTGGTATATCCCTTGACATAATTATTTTAGTGATGATAAAATCGTAGCTTTTATGGGAATAATTTTTTAGTGGAATTCCCTTTGAAAAATCAAATGTAGTGAAGCTAAAGAGATGCAAATTTATGCAGGTGATCTTGTTTGAATGGCTAGTTTCAAATGATGTTGTTTTCTTATGAATACAGTTTGAATGGTTGATTTCAAATGTTGTTGTTTTCATATGAGAACAGATTCATATTTCCATAGGATATATGATGATATCAGCATAATACTAGGATGAGTTGTACTTAACAGTTTCTTTATAATATGTACTCCGTAAGTCAGCTATTTTAAAGATATTACAGCTACCTCTATTGATTTATGGCTTGAAGGCTCCTTTCTTTCTGTGAACGCTCATTTCTTTCTGTGGTACCATTTTCAGGAGTAGACAGTTGAGATTTTGAGTTAATGCAGATCGTTAGGCTTATTTCCATGATTGCTTACAAGAATAAGGCATTCATTTATTGAACAATTAATGAAGAAGATTATGACCAGTTTTTCATAGACAAGATGTCATCCAGAAAGTTATACCCACAACCACCTGTGGGATCTTCATCTTCAGCCTCCTTATTTAACAACGTCGGCCTCGATCATCTCAAGGCAAAGGAAGAAAAGTTTAACCATCATGATTCTGAAGCAAATCACCAGACTCTGGTTCTTGGGCTCGGAGCACTAGGGGTGGGCATGCTTGTTCTCATAGTGTTCTTTGTGTATTTGTATTACAGCCGTGTGAAGAGCAACAGAACCAATCCATATGATTTTTCGGGCACTAGGATTCAGAGGTTTCGTTACAGGGAATTGAAGGGTACTACGAGCTCGTTTGACGATTCAATGAAACTGGGGAAAGGAGGATTTGGGGTTGTTTACAAAGGAGTTTTGCGTAATGCCAAGGAAGTGGCTATCAATAAGCTTGATGTCTCGTCCCTGCAAGGTGAACTATAGTTTTAGAATGAGCTGGCCATCATAGGTGGGTTGCGTTCTCCTTTCATCGTTAGCCTTTTGGGCTACTATGCAGATGGTAAGAGGAGGCTCCTCGTTTATGAACATATGCAGAACAGGAGCTTGCAGGAGGCTTTGTTTGAGAAAGATGATTTGCCTTTGTCTTGTAAGCTGGATTGGGAGAAACGATTCAGTATTATCATTGATGCTTCTCAGGCTCTTTCCTTTCTGCACCTTGAATGTGATCCACCTATCATTCATGGAGATGTAAAGCCCAGCAATGCTATTGGATAGTGATTTCAAAGCTCGTATCGCGGACTTTGGGCATGCAAGGCTGAAGAGCGATGATATGCATCTATGTCATGATATGTTCAGTCAGGACCTTGGAAGGAGCCAAGAGACAAGAATAGGGTATGGGGATGACTATTTGAACTTTAACGGTAACTTCCAAACTACCATATACCCTAAGCCTTGGCCACCATAAATTTTGGTGCCAATACATTTACATATGCTAAAATGTCTCTCTTTTTCATATAAAATAAACTTCATTTCATAGTTAACGTATGCTCCCTTGTTGTTCATTTTACCTGTTAGTTTATTCATATTTTTATACTATTCATTTACCTAAGTCCCTTTTGAATGTTTTTTAATATTATTAAAATCACCCCAATTAAAATGGGTTTTGTCCCTATTTTATGGAATTTGTCTTAACCCATCATAATGTGAATGTTTTAAGCTTTTATCATATGTTATCCTTTATATAATATGTTATCCAATATCTAGAGATGAGGGAAAATATATATTTTTAAGCTTTTATCATATGTTATCCTATATATAATATGTTATCCAATCTTTAAAGATATGTTATCTTATATATAATATGTTATCTAATCTTTAAAGAGAGTCAAAATTGGATATTACAAAGTATCCTATGTTAATATATCCTTGAAGAGAGTGGAAATTGGCTATTACAAAGGTTCCAAGTAATGCTAGATATTACTCTAACATTATTGGGTAAACATAAAATGTTTTAGCTTATAATTATCTGCATATGTGGGTGCAACAAAGTCCCAGTCCTGGCCACATGCACGTCCATCCCCTTCAACTTGAGCTTGGATGAGACGTTTTGGTTTTCAATGTTCTGCATGCATCCAGATATTTTATTCATTCCTGCCACCTTGCTAATTTGCATGTAGCGGCTTGATTGTGCCACCTTGCTAATGCATGCAACCGCCTTTGCATATTGCATTAAAAGAATGTGTCTACTCCTTCTTTGGACATGCTCCTTCTACTCAAGGATTATTTCTTTTGGATCTGATCCTTCTATTCAAGGATTATTTCTTTTTACAAGCCTTTGCTTCAACGGGGTGTTGTTGTAGTCTACCAAAATAATACAGTTCTACATGTCCAGGACGAGCCTATGGCTACCACCCCTTGGAAATAGAGAATACGGCTACAATGAAATCCTCTAATGCTTATCCCTTTGAGGAGAAAGGAAAACTACCTCAAGCAATGGAATAAGATAAACATTAGCCCATTATTCACACAACATCTTCGAGATATGGACTGAAAAGGAAAAATTCAAAATACTAAAGAGAAAGGAAAACTACCTCAAGCAATGGAATAAGCTAAACATTAGCCCATTATTCACACAACATCTTCGAGATATGGACTTGAAAGGAACAATTCAAAATAATAAGGAGAAAGGAAAACTACCTTAAGCAATGGAATAAGCTAAACATTAGCCCATTATTCACAACATCTTCGAGATATAGACTGAAAAGGAATAATTCAAAATACTTACATGTAAATTGTTTCTGTGTACTTCTCCTTATTCAGAAATTGCAAGATAGCCAGGAGCACTTGGTCTTTTCTGGACAGAGAAATTGTGCTCCACTTCAAATATCTAGGAAAGCTTGAAAAAACTTATGTCAAAATCCACTTTAAAGAATTGGAAAAGCTTGAAAGGACTTATGTCAAAAGACTATTCTTATCAAATATGTAAAAAGAACTTATGTCAAAATCCACTTTAAAGAATTGGAAAAGATTGAAAGGACTTATGTCAAAAGACTATTCTTATCAAATATGTACATTCAAGCCATTCAACTAACTAACAGCAAAGTCAATGATTTAACTTCGCAATTGATCAGTTAAATGGCTTGAAACGTACATGTCTTTTAAGCTCAGGTAAGAAGTTGTTACATATAAATTATTATAATCCAGCATAGCGAAGAAAGCATTGGAGATTATTATAATCGAGCATAGCAAATCAAATACAAACAAATCGAACATGTTAAAGGAAAGAATACATGGAGGAGTTTTGTAAAGGGGACCGCCCGGTGGCACCAAAGCTGCCACTGATTCCATGGAAACAGACGTTGGATTGAATTGCTCCCATCTTGGTCACTTGTCACAATATGTTAACGAAAAAATGCGTCCGGGCGTTATGGGTTCCATCTTCCCATGTGATCGAGCCGAACGCATATCCCTTGTATCTTTCCTTTCAGCACAAGTCTTCGACAATAGATGAATTGTTCCTTGTTTATTTTTTGTACTTGAACAAATTCTTTATCTGTGAATTGGCTTCAATGAATTTGAACCAGGGAGCCAATTCAACTAATAATTGAAAGGAGCATTCTTATACTCTTAGGATCCTGTTGCATAAATCTGTTCAATTTGGCTCACTATAACCCATCTCGCCTGCTACAGGTCAATCAATGAGGGTATAACCATTCTCAGAAATCTATAGGTGATAGCTTCGTATTTTGTTTTTTATTTCTCTTTAGTTGGTCAAAGATCAAATGTTTTATTTCTCTTCAGTCGGTCAAAGATCAGATGGGTACACCAGAGAACTGAAAATATCAGTTGGGTTCATCAAAAAAATTAAATCACCATTTGGGTTTCAGAAAACCAAAAAATACGATTTGGGTGCATCGAAAATCATTATGAATATAGCCAGAAAGCCTCGTATCACCATAGTTGGAGCAGGAATTGCGAGCCTCTCTGCTGTGCTGAGTAGATTGGTGCTATGGATGATAAAGAGAAACCATGGGAGTTCATTGATGATCTCTTAGCTTCAGGAACATAAATGCTAGGATTCCTCTTAACGAACATCCCATGTCATCAACAGTGATACAAAATCCCTTGTGTGCCTAGTGGGTAGAAGCCAAGACCTTTTGAAAAGCCGGACCTTGCCAGGATCATTGGGTCAAAATCTGAATTAGCTTTTGATGATGAAAGTAAAATGAAATCCAAGCACAGATATCATGGTGAGGGAAACATTGGCCGAAAGATGGATATCCTTGCTATAGACATTGATGAGCCCACAAAAGAGCAACCTGAATCCTCGGCCCATGATGTAGATGCTAATGAACTTCATGCCAAGGGGAAGGAAGTTGTTTTGGGTGTTTGTGGATCTAGAAAGCTTCATCACCTGTTTGAAGCTGATAAGGATTGGCCTTTCCCGTCAGAAGAAAGAACTGATTGGTGGAGTAAGGAGCTGCAGGCATTGCCTTCAGAAAACCATACGAAGGAGATTCAGAAGAAGAAATCATTGGGTACAGATTGGTTGTCATGGAAATGTTATGAACACTAAAATAAGTAAACTATTGAATGCCAAATCTGTATGACACTGGAATTCGATGTATCTAAGCAAAGAACCATACAGAGCCCAAAAATTAAGAACCTCTTCTTAATACAGAATACCTAGACACAATTTTACTCAACCATTAATTCCCCTAAAAATTTCCATTTACCAATATGGAAGATGAACCGATAGACTTACCTAAAGGAAGCAATTAATGAATCTTGAATTGAACCTAAATTACTAGTTCTCTTTACGATAACTCGACGACCCAGAATCTTGTGGGACTAGCTGTAGTCTCTACATCTTAATTATGAAACAAAATTGAGAACAGGAAGGCAAATACCTATTTTCTCCAACAAAGACTGGGGGTTTTCTAGAGGGTGAGAACATCATGAGAAAAATGTCTATGTCGCAAAGTATTGCCAGCTCCTTGGCCTTCTTGATAATGCCATTCCTTCGCTTGGAGAAAGTAATCTACCTGTTGTTATTGTGTTCCAGTCTTTTGATTGCAAGCTTCATCCTGCCCATCTCGTCTCCAGCTCTTCAAAGACCGGTGGATCCTCAAAACAGCTACATGGGCAGGGCCTTCCTGCTACCCTCTCTATGACTACTGTATGGTGATTTTATTGCTGCAATCAACCCAGCAGATTCATGGGTGGCCTCTTGCTCGAGCTGGAGATGGTAAGCTTCAGCAGGATCTCAGGCCTGCTCTGATACCGTGTTAGAATTTAGGATCAGAGGCATCTTGGGTTGAACAGAGCTCTACAATTCTTGTAGCATACTATTCCATTACCAGGCCTGTATTCAGTGGCTGCTTTCCTCAACCACTTCGGTAGCAAATCCCAACAAACTCCTCCTGAGGACGTAATGAATGCGGGCGAGTTGACAAGAGATTTCCTGCTCCCATTCAAAATTCAAAATTTAAAAAGAAAATTGTGCCATAAATTGATAAAATTATTTAAACTATTATTTCTTAGTCTAAATATTGATACATTATTTTTTTCAATTAAATAAATGTGACAATATTAGAATAATATTATTTTTGATAAAATAAACATATGGTTGTATTATTTCAAATAATGTAAATTTATAGTTTATTTAAAAACAATTTCTTGTATAGTGAATATTTGTATTTAAAGTATAAACTATTTATGTATAGTATATATTTATATTTAGATAAGGGTGTAAGCTCACCATGAAAATATCAAACAAATATTTTTCTATAGTGTATATTTATATTTAGATTAGGGTGTAAGCTCACCATGGAAATATCAAGCAAATATTTATGTATAGTGTATATTTATATTTAGATTAGGGTGCAAGTTCACCATGGAAATATAGTAGCAGGATTACAAACAAAATAAATTAATAAAATTAATAACCCTATAATAGTTTATAGGATTGTAGAGTGCATTCAACATAACTGTATTTTTTTAAACATGGTAGACATGGATTCAATGTAATAATATATTTAATTGATGTATTAAAAAAACATGATTATACTTACTAAACTTAGAATCTTAAATAAGTGTAAGATTTGTAAGCTTACTTAGTTGTGAATGAAAGTGGCAGCCTTCTCATTGATTTACTTAAATGAAGTTCACATGTTACTCGGTCCAGCTAATTATTTATAACGATTTTGGAGATTTTTATTTTAGAATTTAGAATTACATTTAGTCTCCCATAAGAGATTATCAAATCATTTTGTTTATTTGGAGCAATTGTTCCATATTTTCGACTTCATGATTTTATAAGTGGAGTGGAATCCAATGAAGTTGCACCTACTTAATTTGTTATTCATAGTCGACGAAGTACAAAAGTGGAGGCTATAAAAGAGACTAATTTTGGGAAATATATCGAATATGTTATGTGAGTCTTTATATGTGTGTGTGTGTGTGTGTAATATATCATAAAATGTTGATGTAAATATCATTATGAGAAAGATATGTAAATAATTTATCCAACTGGTTTTAAATTATCTGGATATAGTTATTGGTGTGCATATGGTCCACAACCCACACGAAAAATCACTAGTTGGGCACTAAAACATGCAAAGAAAAGACGACATCCACGTGAAAGTATTAAAGTTGGTTGCTAATGTCACTTTATAGTGTGAGAACTTATTCTTAGACTAAACGATGTCGTAATTATAATATATACTTCATGTAGGTATATTGATAAATCAAATGTTATTTGTCATTGAAAGGATGCAGTTAGGAGGCCTCGGACATTCAATTATGCACCACATTTAACGGATGATATATGGAGCAGTGTCCAACATTTGATTCAAAATGGTTTTAATGCCATAATGATATGAAACAAGTTCATCTCTGATGTGGAGCATGACATTCATCGCTGAGTTCTTGGTCTTCAAAAGATAGTTCAAGTCTCAAATTTGATATTTGGTTTCTAAGCTAATTTTTAAACCTACCTTGGGAGCAGGAAATCAAGAAAGAGTTGTTTTGAAGCTAAGGGGATATAGTGGGCCAATCACTCTGGTTATGGAGTGAAACCTATGATATTCTACCAATCTCTAAAATACACGGGAACTTTATCATCTCCTACGCCCATTGAATTTGAACCATTTAGAATGGGAAGTGAACAGCCGGTTGTTTTGGGAGATGAAACGAGCAGTCCAGCCCGTTCACTAAATGCTTTAATAAAAAGAGAAGTCTCGGCCACATTGAAGGGAGATGAATTCAGCTACATGGTCAACCATGGACAACTATGATCAAACAAGATCAACTGCATGGTCAACATAGTCAAACAAAATGGTCAATCATGGGGTTGTTCATGTTTAACCATGGGTGAACATGGCTAATCATATGGTTTAACATGGTTGATCCATGGTGAAAACATGGTTGAATCATGGTCAAACATGCTTGAATCGTGGTTCATCGTAGTCGACCATAGAGTGGCTGCAAACAGATAGTCAAGATCAGTGACTACAAGAAACCAAGGTGGCTGGAGAACAGAGTTGGAACCTACTCAATGAAGACATCAAGAACCTCCGAGCAAATCTCTCAGCCTCTCTAGAAAACATGGAGGAATTTAAGGAAGATGTGCAAACAGACTTTAAAGATAATGCAAATACACATGGGGACTTTGGCAAGCGAATCTGTGCTCTGGAGCAGTCGATCAACAAGCTTCTTGTGAAAATGGACAAGTGATCTTCATAAAAACGGGCTCCTCTTCAAAGCTATCTTCTTCCAGTCTTACACTTAGGCATATAGGAAGCATCTCCTCTCTGTTTTTATGAAGTGTTTCTGTTCTGCTTTTCTTTCCAGACTCAATCTTTTGTTATATGTTTGCATAAGTATTGTTGTAACAGTTAGCTACTATGATCAAGCCGTTGGGCAAGGATGGATGATTCCCTCACGACGAACCAAGAATCTTGGCCAGCAATTCTGGTATGGAAATTGTCAAAGTACTCTGCAGCTGATTTGCAAAATCTAATCTAATCTATCCCAATGTTTTGGTAAAAAAAAAATGTGAGCATGGAAATTGACCAGTCACATGAAAAATGGCTAGTGATGATAGTAGCTTCAGTGTAGGAGAATTGTGTGATAGCGATATTGGCACTAACAGAAGTGACAATAATAATGAAACCTTGACATTTTCCCATCTGAAACAACGAGGTAATACAACAGAGGGGAGCAGATGTTACAACCCACTCACTCAAATATCAATGGCTTTTTGTGACATGGTGTACGAGGTATGAAACTATTTCTATTTCCTGTTGCATGACATAAGCCTTGAGGTATGAGGACATGAGATTCATTAGCTGATAGAACCTCTCCACATTCATTGGTAAATGAATATTGCTACACAGTTATGTGAGCACTCACTTCCCAGAGAGTTCAAGATGGGGATATGGCCCAAAAACTTCCCAGGGAATCAGAGCAATAGCCGAGCAGTGTAGAATCAACCATTGAATTGAGCTATTGACAATGGGGATTTGGCGATTCTCCTAAACAATAGGTGATTTCCCTCCGTCAATCCCTTGAATTAAGTAGCTGGGCCACAGAGTCAGTAGTTTCTTCTTGATAGCTTCAATATCTTTCACGATTTTGTCAATTTCAGCAAATAACCTTCCCAAAGCTCATAATCAAGATTACATAATATACTGCTTTCTTATTGTTTAATACAAATAGAATGGCTATTACAGGGATTTGCAATCTATTAGTATACCTAAACAAATAAAATGAAGTATGATATGAAAAACAAGGACATGATAATTAGATAGTGGTATTAACCCCAAATAAAGTGTACCCACTAGTTAGGATGTAGCTTTTTTTATATGTTTAATGCATATTTTATAGTTATAATAATAGGTTGAAAAGAACTGCTATTTTTGTGACTTTTATTAGGATGTAATTTTTATTACCCATGTAACACTTTTTTTATATTTAATATATATTTTATAATTATGATAAAAGTTTGAAAACAATTATTATTTTTGTGATATAAATTGGTTGATTAAGAAAA
>LPNX010066032.1:0-41180 GCA_001517045.1 Pseudotsuga menziesii | reverse complement strand
CCACGATTCAAGCATGTTTGAACATGATTCAACCATGTTTTCACCATGGATCAACCATGTTAAACCATATGATTAGCCATGTTCACCCATGGTTAAACATGAACAAACCCGTGGTTGACCATTTTGTTTGACTATGTTGACCATGCAGTTGATCTTGTTTGATCATAGTTGTCCATGGCTGACCATGTAGCTGAATTCATCCCCCTTCAATGTGGCCGAGACTTCTCTTTTTATTAAAGCATTTAGTGAACAGGCTGGACTGCTTGTTTCATCTCCCAAAACAACCGGTTGTTCACTTCCCATTCCAAATGGTTCAAATTCAATGGGCGTAGGAGATGATAAAGTTCCCGTGTATTTTAGAGATTGGTAGAATATCATAGGTTTCACTCCATAACCAGAGTGATTGGCCCACTATATCCCCTTAGCTTCAAAACAACTCTTTCTTGATTTCCTACTCCCAAGGTAGGTTTAGAAATTAGCTTAGAAACCAAATGACTTGAACTGTCTTTTGAAGACCAAGAACTCAGCGATGAACATGCTCCACGTCAGAGATGAACTTGTTTCATATCATTGTGGCATTAAAACCAGTTTGAATCAAATGTTGGACACTGCTCCATATATCATCCGTTAAATGTGGTGCATAATTGAATGTCCGAGGCCTCCTAACTGCATCCTTTCAATGACAAATAACATTTGATTTATCAATATACCTACATGAATTATATATTATAATTACGACATCGTTTGGTCTAAGAAGAAGTTCTCGCACTATAAAGTGACATTGGAAACCAACTTTAATACTTTCATGTGGATGTCGTCTTTTATTTGCATGTTTTAGTGCCCAACTAGTGATTTTTCGTGTGGGTTGTGGACCATATGCGCACCAATAACTATATCCAGATAATTTAAAACCAGTTGGATAAATTATTTACATATCTTTCTCATAATGATATTTAAATCAACATTTTATGATATATTACACACACACACACACATATAAAGACTCACATAACATATTCGAGATATGTCCCAATATTAGTCTCTTTTATAGCCTCCACTTTTGTACTTCGTCGAGTATGAATAACAAATTAAGTAGGTGCAACTTCATTGGATTCCGCTCCACTTATAAAATCATGAAGTCGAAAATATGGAACAATTGCTCCAAATAAACAAAATGATTTGATAACCTCATATGGGAGACTAAATGTAATTATAAATTCTAAAATAAAACTCTCCAAAATCATTATAAATAATTAGCTGGACCGAGTAACATGTGAACTTCATTCAAGTAAATCAATGAGAAGGCTGCCACTTTCATTCACAACTAAGTAAGCTTACAAATCTTACACTGATTTAAGATTCTAAGTTTAGTAAGTATAATCATGTTTTTTTAATACATCAATTAAATATATTATTACATTGAATCCATGTCTACCATGTTTAAAAAAATAAAGTTATGTTGAATGCACTCTACAATCCTATAAACTATTATAGGGTTATTAATTTTATTAATTTATTTTGTTTGTAATCCTGCTACTATATTTCCATGGTGAACTTGCACCCTAATCTAAATATAAATATACACTATACATAAATATTTGCTTGGTATTTCCATGGTGAGCTTACACCCTAATCTAAATATAAATATACACTATACAAAATTATTTGTTTGATATTTTCATGGTGAGCTTACACCCTTATCTAAATATAAATATATACTATACATAAATAGTTTATAGTCTAAATACAAATATTCACTATACAAGAAATTGTTTTTAAATATACTATAAATTTACATTATTTGAAATAATACAACCATATGTTTATTTTATCAAAAATAATATTATTCTAATATTGTCACATTTATTTAATTGAAAAAAATAATGTATCAATATTTAGACTAAGAAATAATAGTTTAAATAATTTTATCAATTTATGGCACAATTTTCTTTTTAAATTTTGAATTTTGAATGGGAGCGGGAAATCTCCTGTCAACTCGCCCGCATTCATTACGTCCTCGGGAGGAGTTCGTCGGGATTTGCTGCTGAAGTGGTTGAGGAAAGCGGCCACCGAATACAGGCCTGGTAATGGAATAGTATGCTGCAAGACCCGTAGAGCTCTGTTCAACCCAAAACGCCTCTGATCCTAAGTTCTGACATGGTATCAGAGCAGGCCTGAGATCCTGCTGAAGCTTACCATCTCCAGCTCGAGCAAGAGGCCACCCGTGAATCCGCTGGGTTGATTGCAGCAAGAAAATCGCCATACAGTAGCCGTAGAGAGGGTAGTAGGAAGGCCCTGCCCGTGTAGCCGTTTTGAAGATCCACCGGTCTTTGGAGAGCTGGAGACGAGATGGACAGGATGAAGCTTGCAATCAAAAGACTGGAACACAATAAAAACAGCTAGATTACTTTCTCCAAGCGAAGGAATGGCATTATCAAGAAGGCCAAGGAGCTGGCAATACTTTGCAACATAGACATTTTGCTCATGATGTTCTCACCCACTGGAAAACACCCGTTCTTTGTTGGAGAAAATAGGTATTTGCCTTCCTCTTCTCAATTTTGTTTCATAATTAAGATGTAGAGATTGCAGCTAGTCCCACAAGATTCTGGGTCGTCGAGTTATCGTAAAGAGAACTGGTAAGATGGTTCAATTCAAGATTCATTAATTGCTTCCTTTAGGCAAGTCTATCGGTTCATCTTCCATATTGGTAAATGGAAATTTTTAGGGGTATTAATCGTTGAGTAAAATTGTGTCTAGGTATTCTATATTAAGAAGAGGTTCTTAATTTTTGGGATCTGTATGGATCTTTGCTTAGATACATAAAATTCCAGTGTCATATAGATGTGGCGTTCAATAGTTTACTTATTTTAGTGTTCATCACGTTTCCATGACAACCAATCTATACCCCATGATTTCTTCTTCTGAATCTCCTTCGTATGGTTGTCTGAAGGAAATGCCTGCAGCTCCTTACTCCACCAATCAGTTCTTTCTTCTGATGGACAAGGCTAATCCTTATCAGCTTCAAATAGGAGATGAAGCTTTCCAGATCCACAAACACCCAAAACAACTTCCTTCCCCTTGGCATGAAGTTCATTAGCATCTACATCCTGGGCCGAGGATTCATGTTGCTCTTTTGTGGGCTCATCAATGTCTATAGCAAGGATATCCATCTTTCGTCCAATGCTTTCGTCACCATGATATCTGTTCTTGGATTTCATTTTACTTTCATCATCAGAAGCTAATTCAGATTTTGACCCAACGATCCTGGCAAGGTCCTGGCTTTTCAAAAGGTCTTGGCTTCTACCCACTAGGCACACAAGGGATTTTGTATTACTGTTGATGACATGGGATGCGTGTTAAGAGGAATCCTAGCATTTATGTTCCTAAAGCCAAGAGATCATCAATGAACTCCCATGGTTTCTCTCTATCATCCATAGCACCAATCTGCTCAGCGCAGCAGAGAGGCCCACAATTCCTACTCCAACTATGGTGACACGAGGCTTTCTGGCTATATTCATAATGATTTCCAATGCACCCAAATGGTATTTTTTGGTTTTCTGAAACCCAAATGGTGATTTAATTTTTCTGATGAACCCAACCGGTATTTTCAGTTATCTGGTGTACCCATCTGATCTTTGACCGACTGAAGAGAAATAAAACATCTGATCTTTGACCAACTAAAGAGAAATAAAAAATAAAATACGAAGCTATCACCTATAGATTTTTGAGAATGGTTATACCCTCGTTGATTGACCCGTAGCAGGTGAGATGGGTTATAGTGAGCCAAATTGAACAGATTTATGCAATAGGATCCTAAGAGTATAAGAATGCTCCTTTCAATTATTAGCTGAATTGGCTCCCTGGTTCAAATTCATTGAAGCCAATTCACAGATAAAGAATTTGTTCAAGTACAAAACATAAACAAGGAACAATTCATCTATTGTCAAAGACTTGTACTGAAAGGAAAGATACGAGGGATATGCGTTCGGGTCGATCACATGGGAAGATGGAACACATAACTCCCGGATGCCATTTTTCGTTAACATATTGCGACAGGTGACCAAGATGGGAGCAATTCAATCCAACGTCTGTTTCCATGGAATCAGTGGCAGCTTTGGTGCCACCGGGCGGTCCCCTTTACACAACTCCTCCATGTATTCTTGCCTTTAACATGTTCGATTTGTTCGTATTTGATTTTCTATGCTGGATTATAATAATCTCCAACGCTTTCTTCACTATGCTGGAGTATAATAATTTAGATGTAACAACTTCATACCTGAGCTTAAAAGACATGTACATTTCAAGCCATTTAACTGATCAATTGCGAAGTTAAATCGTTGACTTTGCTGTTAGTTCGTTGAATGGCTTGAATGTACATATTTGATAAGAATAGTCTTTTGACATAAGTCCTTTCAAGCTTTTCCAATTCTTTAAAGTGGATTTTGACATAAGTTCTTTTTACATATTTGATAAGAATAGTCTTTTGACATAAGTCCTTTCAAGCTTTTCCAAATCTTTAAAGTGGATTTTGACATAAGTTTTTTCAAGCTTTCCTAGATCTTTGAAGTGGAGCACAATATCTCTGTCCAGAAAAGACCAGGTGCTCCTGGATATCTTGCAGTTTCTGAATAAGGAGAAGTACACAGAAACAATTTACATGTAAGTATTTTGAATTATTCCTTTTCAGTCTATATCTTGAAGATGTTTTGAACAATGGGCTAATGTTTAGCTTATTCCATTGCTTAAGGTAGTTTTCCTTTCTCCTTAGTATTTTGAATTGTTCCTTTTCAATCCATATCTCGAAGATGTTGTGTGAATAATGGGCTAATGTTTAGCTTATTCCATTGCTTCAGGTAGTTTTCCTTTCTCTTTAGTATTTTGAATTGTTCCTTTTCAGTCCATATCTTGAAGATGTTGTGTGAATAATGGGCTAATGTTTAGCTTATTCCATTGCTTGAGGTAGTTTTCCTTTCTCCTCAAAGGGATAAGCATTAGAGGATTTCATTGTAGTCGTATTCTCTATTTCCAAGGGGTGGTAGCCATAGGCTCGTCCTGGACGTGTAGAACTGTATTATTTTGGTAGACTACAACAACACCCCCCGTTGAAGCAAAGGCTTGTAAAAGGAAATAATCCTTGAATAGAAGGATCAGATCCAAAAGAAATAATCCTTGAGTAGAAGGAGCATGTCCAAAGAAGGAGTAGACACATTCTTTTAATGCAATATGCAAAGACGGTTGCATGCATTAGCAAGGTGGCACAATCAAGCTGCTACATGCAAATTAGCAAGGTGGCAGGAATGAATAAAATATCTGGATGCATGCAGAACATTGAAAACCAAAACGTCTCATCCAAGCTCAAGTTTAAGGGGATGGACGTGCATGTGGCCGGGACTGGGACTTTGTTGCACCCACATATGCAGATAATTATAAGCTAAAACATTTTATGTTTACCCAATAATGTTAGTGTAATATCTAGCATTACTTGGAACCTTTGTAATAGCCAATTTCCACTCTCTTCAAGGATAGATTAACATAGGATACTTTGTAATATCCAATTTTGACTCTCTTTAAAGATTAGATAACATATTATATATAAGATAACATATCTTTAAATATTGGATAACATATTATATATAGGATAACATATGATAAAAGCTTAAAAATATATATTTTTCCTCACCTCTAGAGATTGGATAACATATTATATAAAGGATAACATATGATAAAAGCTTAAAACATTCACATTATGATGGGTTAAGACAAATTCCATAAAATAGGGACAAAACCCATTTTAATTGGGGTGATTTTAATAATATTAAAAAACATTCAAAAGGGACTTAGGTAAATGAATAGTATAAAAATATGAATAAACTAACATGTAAAATGAACAACAAGGGAGTGTACGTTAACTATGAAATGAAGTTTCTCTTATATGAAAAAGAGAGACATTTTAGTATATGTAAATGTATTGGCACCAAAATTGATGGTGGCCAAGGCTTAGAGTATATGGTAGTTTGGAAGTTATCGTTAAAGTTCAAATAGTCATCCCCATACCCTATTCTTGTCTCTTGGCTCCTTCCAAGGTCCCGACTGAACATATCATGACATAGATGCATATCATCGCTCTTCAGCCTTGCAAGCCCAAAGTCTGCGATACGAGCTTTGAAATCGCTATCCAATAGCATTGCTGGGCTTTACATCTCCATGAATGATAGGCGGATCACATTCAAGGTGCAGAAAGGCAAGAGCCTGAGCAACATCAACGATAATACTGAATCTTTTCTCCCAATCCAACTTACAAGACAAAGGTAAATCATCTTTCTCAAACAAAGCCTCCTGCAGGCTCCTGTTCTGCATATGTTCATAAATGAGGAGCCTCCTCTTACCATCTGCACAGTATCCCAAAAGGATAACGATGAAAGGAGAACGCAACCCACCTACGATGGCCAGCTTGTTCTGAAACTCTTGTTCACCTTGCAGGGACGAGACATCGAGCTTCTTGACAGCCACTTCCTTGCCATTATGCAAAACTCCTTTGTAAACAACCCCAAATCCTCCTTTCCCCAGTTTCATTTAATCGTCAAACGAGCTTGTAGCACCCTTCAATTCCCTGTAATGGAACCTATGAATCCTAGTGCCCAAAAAATCATATGGATTGGTTCTGTTGCTCTTCACATGGCTGTAATACAAATACATCAAGAACACTATGAGAACAAGCATGCCCACCCCTAGTGCTCCGAGCCCAAGAACCAGAGTCTGGTGATTTGCTTCAGAATCATGATGGTTAAACTTTTCTTCCTTTGCCTTGAGATGATCGAGGCCGACGTTGTTAAATAAGGAGGCTAAAGATGAAGATCCCACAGGTGGTTGTGGGTATAACTTTCTGGATGACATCTTGTCTATGAAAAACCGGTCATAATCTTCTTCATTAATTGTTCAATAAATGAATGCCTTATTCTTGTAAGCAATCATGGCAATAAGCCTAACGGTCTGCATTAACTCAAAATCTGAACTGTCTACTCCTGAAAATGGTACCAAAGAAAGAAATGAGCGTTCACAAAAATAAAGGAGCCTTCAAGCCATAAATCAATAGAGGTAGCTGTAATATCTTTAAAATAGCTGACTTATGGAGTACATATTATAAAGAAACTGTTAAGTACAACTCGTCCTAGTATTATGCTGATATCATCATATATCCTACAGAAATATGAATCTGTTCTCATATGAAAACAACAACATTTGAAATCAACCATTCAAACTATATTCATAAGAAAACAACATCATTTGAAACTAGCCATTCAAACAAGATCACCTGCATAAATTTGCATCTCTTTAGCTTCACTACATTTTATTTTTCAAAGGGAATTCCACTAAAAAATTATTCCCATAAAAGGTACGATTTTATCATCACTAAAATAATTCTGTCAAGGGATATACCACTTGTTGTGTAAGGCCTTGCTACCATATCCTATAGGTTCATGCCCATTAATCAGTCAATTCCATGAGACCACAATTCTGTTACACGTTTAAAAAAAAATAATGTCGATCAACCTCAACCCTACAATTGGAATACATGGACACAAGAGAATTAACCACATAAACATGTCCATGAAACCCATTTTGAATCGCACAATCATGGATCTGCCTGCCCTGTTTAAGATCCTCTAAATGTGCATAATCCAGGAGGTGTCTGAAATAAGAAGTGACCGATGAAAGGAAGGTTGGTGGGCAAGCCTTAATCTAACCAAGGAGGGTGCAATCCACAAGGATTTTTTTTTGTCTAAACGTCCTATGGCCATTACCACAGGTTTCTTACAGACCATTATATTTGCTAGGTTCTTCCACCATTGCCTGTCAAGCACATTTTCTTGGATGTTTTGGCCCTATTTTTATTTTTGGATCATTACACCCTTAGTTCTAGCACCAAAATTATGGTCGAAACACATGTATACTACTCATCATGTTGGGTTTCCTCCAAAGCATCCTATTCATGGTTAGGAAAGGCGGTCTGTCCAAATCTCAGTTAATCCATGTTTTGATTGGGAATCAATGGAAAGTGTGAGGAATATTTAAGTTTGTGTTTATGGAATGAACTTTTGTGCTAATTTGGAGAAATTTAAAAGCATAAATTTATTTACCCCTCACAGTGAGTGGCATGGGTAAAGTTATATGCAAGAAGAATGAACACAATTCTAATAAAAAAAATACTCGAAATGTTATTTTAATTTGATATTTAATGAAAATATTATATTGTGAATAATAAATTAATTACCTTTAAAAATGATTTCAAGAGTGATATTATATAAGAAAATGCAAGATAGTGGTAATTTTAAACCTAAAATATAAAATTGCATATTTTATTATCACTGTCACAACAATAGAAAATGTTGAAAGAAACACCAACTTCGACAAGAAATTAAATTTTAAATTATGCATCTCTTTTTCACTCTAATGACATTTCTAAACTATGCACTTACATTTCTACTAAGTGTTAGTTATTACTCTAATAATTTTTATAGTGAGATCTCTATATCTTTCTTGTTAGATTGATAACTAAGGATAACTTCATGTTTCCATGCCTATAGCTATGGCTAGATTAGTCGAATCAATCAAATGCGTGGATAAATTCACTCTCTAAAGTGATAAAATCCAAAAAAAGAAAGTGTATAAAGAACCAAGAAAATAAAACATATCGGGATACTTGCTCGATGGTCAACAAAAGTGTAGTGGTTAGTGAATGGTGAAGAATATATATTATAGAGTAGTGACCATGGGACAATATGAAATGTTGAGCAAGAAAATGATGTGACTACCTAGAAAATATAAATAAAAGGACATAATTGATGAAGGTGTATACTTTGAGCAAGGAATATGAGGTATATGTAAGAAATTTAGGTTACTAAATGTCATCCAGCAAAGGAATATATCTCGATGCCTTTAGTGGGGAGCCATTTCTCAATGAGAAGATCAACCTTACGAGTGTTTAATTAGAGAGTGTATGGAAGAGAAATGCATGGAACAAATGAATGGCATTGTGGAACAAATGAAAAATGCAAAAGTATAGCATAAAAGAAAGGAAAACTGATTATAAATTAAACTTATAACATTCCATTTGGTCTTTACTATAACAATACCACTTTAGCAATTGCTAGCTATTACCAATGAAAAATGCAAAGTACACCATAAAAGAAAAAATTGATTATAAATTAAACTTATAACATTCCATTTGGTCTTACTATAACAAAAATTTGTTTAAAACTAAATAGTATAGTAATCATTATAAATTAAAAAAATAAAACATTATTAATTTATTTTTTAGTATTCGTCCAAAACAATTTAAATGGTTATTCATCTATGAAAATGATAATCAATTAATATTATCATGTGGGATTCACTTAGTTAACTAGGAGGGCGCTTTAGTTGCAGACCACTTAAATGAATTCACTTAGCTAAAGACACCTCAGTTTGCAGGTTGAAGAAGAGCCTCCATGGGCTACAACATGTACCTCACTAATGGTATAATAAATTTGATGCATTTATGTTGGAGCATGGTTTTAGCGGGCTAGAAGCTGACCATAGTGTTTACATCAAGAGGTATGACCAAGAACGTCCTTAAATTGTTCAAAAGTAGTATAGAACATCCTTAAATTGCCTGAGAAGCATTAAATCCTTTTCACCTTCCTTCCAAAGGAAAAGGAAATAGATGGCTTACTTTCTTTTTGGTAACCGATCGATTACTTCTCTGCTGTTTGGGAACCAATGTGGATCCCTTCTTTTAATTTACTCTATGTTTGTTCCATGTGCCCCATTTTCCACATATTGGAAGCCACTTCGATGCATAACCGAGTCACCTTCAACACATTTAACATACACCCTACACGTACGGGAAGGTACGGGACCTAACACAAGAAATGTAAGGCTATGAGTGGTGAGTGGCACCAAAGCGCAAATCAATGATTAGCTGCGGCTATGGCACTTCAACCTGGAATCGACTCTTGATATTAGTACCAGGTTAATACCGCGGCAGCCTCATTATTTTACCAGAGTGTAGGTCTTTGACAAAGAAGTTGCTTAGGTAGAAAAAAAATGTTCCCGGTAAGTAGTGTCTTTCGTGCAGGGAGGAAATGATGTACACCTCTATCAGGTTCTGCTAAGGTTGGTGCACCTCACGTATTCATCTTTATATAAGTGTAAGTAGGCCTAGAATTTGACGTCTTGTAGGAAGTTTTTTCCATTTAAAAACGTATTTGACAGATGTAGAAAAAATTTAGACGTCAACGGTGACAGGGATACAAAATTTCAAGCCGTCGATTTGAAAACATAGTCCTACAACGATGATTAAGGTGACGGAACCTTCCTTTCGGAGATTTGGTCTTGTTTGCATTGATCTAAAGCCTTAAAAACCTTTAAATCTTCAAAATTAGATAGATTGATTATGATATATAATTAAATTTAAAGATGTTTTTTATAAAAAAGAAGCACTTAACTACCCCTTCTTAAGTTTCACATTTTGCAATGTTAGAAATCTAATAATATGTTGGTACGATCAATTATGATCACTATGGAATCATTTTTATTGCCAATGACGTAAGAAATTGCATATTCGTGTAGACTTTTCCACGTTCTGAGCCGGAACTGATCATTTTATGGGAAAAAATGAGCTTATCTGATTTACCAGTAATGTTGTTTTCTCGGAACTATAGAGAAAATCAGTGGATCGTATAGAAAAAGCCAAGTGGGTACTTGTTAAATACATAGATTGAGCATGCAACCTTGCAAACTTTCGACATTAGGCCGCCCTTCTACGAAGTACTCAACTGATGACCATTTCCCTTCTCTGTGTTATATATTGACCGTCGAACTAGTCTCTCAAAAATTAATTTGTGGCATTCATTGAATCTGCTTTTTTTTTCTTTTACAATTTTCTTAGCGACTCAATTATATGTTGATATAATCTTAAAATCTCAACTTGCACAATGCATTGGCATAAATTTAATATTATTAATATTAAAATATTATTGTTTTTATATTCATGTTTTTAATAGAAAAAGCTAGCTTTCCAATAGAAAAATCCCGGGCATGGTGATTGATGGTTGCTAGCTTATACCTTGAGCTTGTGCCATGTACTCTATTTTGAAATAAGTACATGGCACAAGATCAAGGAAATCTAGCGACTGCTAGCTTTACTTCTAGCATAAGCATTTCCTTCTAGCATAAACACACATTCTTCTGCTAGAAAGAAAAGCTAACAGTCGCTAGCTTTTCAATAGAAAAACCTTGTCCATGGTGATTGGTGGTTGCTAGATTATACCTTGAGCTTGTGCCATGTGCTCTATTTTGAAGGAATGCTAGATTTTCTTCTAGCATAACACACATGCTTATGCTAGAAGAAAAGCTAGCAGTCACTAGCTTTCCAATAGAAAAACCTTGGGCATGGTGATTGGTGGTTGCTAGCTTATACCTTGAGCTTGTGCCATGCACTCTATTTTGAAATAAGCACATGTCACAAGATCAAGGAAAGCTAGCGACTACTAGCTTTCCTTCTAGCATAAGCATTTCCTTCTAGGATAAGAATACATACTTATGCTAGAAGGAAAGCTAGCAGTCGCTAGCTTTCCAATAGAAAAATCTTGTCTATGGTGATTGGTGGTTGCTAGATTATACCTTGAGTTTGTGCCATGTGCTCTATTTTGAAATAAGCGCATGGAAAAATATCAAGGAAAGCTAGCGATTGTTAGCTTTCCTTCTAACATAAGCATTTCCTTCTAGTATAAACACACATGCTTATGCTAGAAAAAAGCTAACAGTCGCTAGCTTTCCAATAGAAAAACCCTGTCCATGGTGATTGGTGGTTGCTAGCTTATACCTTGAGCTTGTGCCCTGTGGTCTATTTTAAACGAATGCTAGCTTTCCTTCTAGCATAAGCATTTCCTTCTAGCATAACACACATGCTTATGTTAGAAGGAAATCTAGCAGTCGCTAACAATTATGCTAGAAGAAATGCTTATGCTAGGAGGAAAGATAACAGTTGCTAGACTTCCTTGATCTTGTGCCATGCTCTTATTTCAAAATAGAGGACATGGCACAAGATCAAGGCCTAAGCCAGCAACCACCAATCACCATGACCAGGGTTTTTCTATTGGAAAGCTAGCGACTGCTAGCTTTTTTCTAGCATAAGCATGTGTGCTTATGCTACAAGGAAATGTTTATGCTAGAAAGAAAGCTATCAGTTGCTAGATTTTCTTGATATTATGCCATGTGCTTATTTCAAAATAAAGCACATGGCACAAGATCAACGTATAAGCTAGCAACCATCAATCAACATGGACAGGGTTTTTCTATTGGAAAGCAAGCGACTGCTAGCTTTGCTTCAAGCATAAGCATGGCATAAGCATGTGTGCTTATGCTGGAAGGAAAGGTAGCAGTCATTAGCTTTCCTTGATTTTGTGCCATGTGATTATTTCAAAATACTGCACATGGCACAAGCTCCAGGTTTAAGATAGAAACCACCAATCACCGTGGCCAGGGTTTTATATTGGAAAGCTAGCAACTACTAGCTTTCCTTCTATCATAAGCATGTTTGCTTATGCCAGAAGGAAATTCTTATGTTAAAAGAAAAGCTAGCAATCGCCAGCTTTCCTTGATCTAGTGCCATGTGCTTATTTCAAAATAGATCACATGGCACAAGTTTAAGGTATAAGCTAGAAACCACCAATCACCATTCCCAAGGTTTTTTTACTGGAATGTTAGCGACTGCTAGCTTTCCTTCAAGCATAAGCATGTGTGCTTATGCTAGAAGGAAAGCTAACAGTTGCTAGCTTTCCTTGATCTTGTGCCACGTGCTTATTTCAAAATAGAGCACATGGCACAAGATCAAGGTATAAGCTAACAACTAACAATCACCATGCCAGAATTTTTCTATTGGAAAGCTAATGACTGCTAGCTTTCCTTCTAACATAAGCATGTGTTCTTATGGTAGAAGAAAATGCTTATGCCCAAAGGAAAACTAGCAGTCACTAGTTTTCCTTGATCTTGTGCCATGTGCTGATTTCAAAATAGAGCACATGACAGAAGAACAAGGTATAAGCTAGCAACCACCAATCACCATGGCCAGGGTTTTTCTATTGGAAAGCTAGCGACTGCTAGTTTTCCTTATAGCATAAGCATGTGTGCTTATGCTAGAAGGAAATTTAGCAGTTTCTAGCTTTCCTTGATCTTGTGCCATGTGCTTATTTCTAAATAGAACACATGGCAAAAGATCAAGGTATAAGCAAGCAACCACCAATCACCATGCCATAGTTTTTCTATTTGAAAGCTAGTGATTGCTAGCTTACTTCTAGCATAAGCATGTGTTCTTATGCTAGAATGAAATGCTTATGCTAGAAGGAAAGGTAGCAGTCAATAGCTTGTATTTATTTTGTGCCATGTGCTTATTTCAAAATAGAGCACATGGCACAATATCAAGGTATAAGCTAGCAACCACCAATCACCATGTTCAGGGTTTTTCTATTAGAAAGCTAGCAACTGCTACCTTTCCTTCTAGCATAAGCATGTGTGCTTATGCAATAAGGAAATGCTTATGTTAGAAGGAAAGCTAGTAGTCGCTAGCTTTCCTTGATCTTGTGCCACATGTTTTTTTCAAAATAGAGTACATGACACAAGCTCAAGTATAAGCTAGCAACCACCAATCACCATGCCCAGGGTTTTTCTATTGGAAGCTAGCGACTTCTAGCTTTTCTTCTAGCATAAGAATGTGTGCCTATGCTAGAAGGAAATGATTATGTTAGAAAGAAAGATAGCAGTCGCTAGCTTTCCTTAATCTTGTGCCATGTGCTTATTTCAAAATAGAGCACATGGCACAAGATCAAGGTATAAGCTAGCAACCACCAAT
Source organism: Pseudotsuga menziesii (assembly GCA_001517045.1). Taxonomy (NCBI): domain Eukaryota; kingdom Viridiplantae; phylum Streptophyta; class Pinopsida; order Pinales; family Pinaceae; genus Pseudotsuga; species Pseudotsuga menziesii. The sequence goes on along the minus strand of LPNX010066032.1, from coordinate 27,289 downwards.
CACCATGGTTAGGGTTTTTTTATTGGAAAGCTAGCGACTGATAGCTTTTCTTCTAGCATAATCATGTGTGCTTATGCTAGAAGGAAATGCTTATGTTAGAAAAAAAGCTAGCAGTTGCTAGTTTTCCTTGATCTAATGCCATGTGCTTCTTTCAAAATAGAGCACATGGCACAAGCTCAAGGTATAAGCTAGCAACCACCAATCACCATGCCCATGGTTTTTCTATTGGAAAGCTAGCGACTACTAGTTTTCATTCTAGCATAAGCATGTGTGCTTATGCTACAAGGAAATGCTTAGGCTAGAAGGAAAGCTAGCAATCGCTAGCTTTCCTTGATCTTGTGCCATGTGCTTATTTTAAAATAGAGCACATGGGACAAGATCAAGGTATAACCTAGAAACCACCAATCATCATGCCTAGGGTTTTCCTATTGGAAAGCTAATGAGTGCTAGCTTTCCTTCTAGCATAAGCATGTGTGCTTATGCTAGAAGGAAATGATTATGCTAGAAGGAAAGCTAGTAGTCGCTATGTATTAGTAGTCGCTAAGCTAGTAGTCGCTTATAATTCGAAAAACTTCTACTCTGTATTAGTATACTAATAGTGGCATCAAGTAGCATTGCTTGAGATTTTGTATTACTCTAGTTCCATATAGATGTTATTCTTCACTAATCTACAATATAGGTTTAGATGACATCAAATAACTATTTTTGGGAGTACTTAAAATATGGATGACTCCAATCAAGGATATTTGAATTTACTTTGAACAATTGATACAAAAATTAAATCTCAGTGAGCCATGATTATACAAACTTGCATTATCAATAATGGTTGGATTCCAACCTACTTAATAACTACCTTCAATACTATTACAAGTTCCATGATTATACAAACTTGCATGATTAATCATGGCTGGATTCCAACCTACTTAATAACTACCTTCAATACTATTACAAGTTCCATGATTATACAAACTTGCATGATCAATTATGGTTGGATTCCAACCTACTTAATAACTACCTTCAATACTATTACAAGTTCTTAAGTATGGAAAAATTTTAGACATTTTTACAAGTTTTTCTAAGAATAGTTTTGTGTTTGTATTAAGACTATATACATTGATAACCAATCTTGTTTGGATTACGCTTTGTAGCTCCATCATAATTTATATGTAAAGTCCCTTTTGGCGGCGGGGACTAAATGGTGGGGAACAATGTTTAATTTGCACAACAAAATGATGCCATACCCTTTTTAGCTATTACAAGTATATTATTTTTTTGTAGATTGTGTTTTGCCTAAAATATAAGAGCACACTTTACATGGTTTAACCTTAACTACAAATTATAATTCAATTGTGTGTTACAGAATTTGTAGGAGCAACAATGGAAAGTATAATTTTCACAAAAGGGGACTATGTTGAACTCCTTGTTAATGGTCAAGTTATTGGGCTAAGAAAGGTTGAAGCTACAGAAGTTGGAACTTATTATGGTGGAGGAAGGGTTGTTGCAGGTTATGTTATGGTTTTGATAATTGATGTCACTAAACCACATTTGATTGTGGAATATGTTCATGAAGGGGACACACATCCATGGAGGACTACAGATTTGAGGCACACCATAGGTAAATCAAATACCAAAGCATGTGTTAAGAATTATTCATAGTTTATTGAATGCTTTTTTGAGAAAATAATAAGTTAGTTATGTTTGGTGTACAGGTGCAAATGTTTGTTCAACATTTTCTATTGGAGACAAAGTAGATCTTTTACAACATGGAGTGAAGGTGGGTGAGGGCTCCATATTCAATACAGAGCTTGGGAATAAGGTTCATGGAATGATGGTAAAGAAAGGATGCATAGTGGTTAGAATTGAGAAGGTGTTAAAAAATGATGCTCATTTACCACATCCAACTGGATTTGAGGAAACACTAGGGGGTGCAAATAGAATCTTATGAGATTTGGCCAGAAATAGATTTGAAACCTCATTGTGAAGATCAACCCATAAATCTTCCACAAGATAGGGCTCCATTCACATGTACAAGGGTTTCTCTTACACATGGATGCATAGGAACAATTATGTGCATTGCCAAAGGAATGATATTTAATGTCCATGAGGATGACATGGTTGTGGGTGAAACACTAGGTGAAGATAACTTTGGTGTTTTTGTGGAAGAGATACACGGGTATTGTGAAAGATGCAAGATTGGGGATAAGTCTATACATGGATTGGTTAGATGGCCAATACATAAATTGGTGGACAACATAGGTGAGATGTTAAGGGTCAAGAAAAAGTACAAAGAGCCACCCATGGAAATGCTAATATGGGATGTTATAGAGGATATAAGTCCTTTATACCAATGGGATGGGGTTCTTTATAATAAAAAAGATCAACATGTCAATGTTCTTAATGCACCGAGGCCATATAAAAAGATTAAACGAGCTATGACAAGAGAAAAAGTTGTGAAACGTTAAACCAAGATAGATAAAGAGAAAGAAGTTTGACTTTTGGCTGCAGATGAATGTTGTAAACAAGATTGTCTTCAACATGTGGATAGGAATGCCATTGCAAATGCTAGAAGGGATATGGAATGAAAATACAAAAATGGTATAAGGGAATTGTATTGAATTCACTTGTTTCAAACACTATCATGTCAAAGAGCCATGGCCATGGCCTACCTCCTATTATTAGAAAAGCAAAGGACATGAGATTTTATGGTAATATTATTTGTAAGAAAGCATGGTACACGATACATAAGATTCCTCAAAGCACCTTCTATAGCTAGCAACATAATTTGAACAAGGACATATGAAATCCATTCATGGTAACACCAATACATGTAAAGCACATGCACATACTGTGGCGGCCATAGAAATACTGCATACAATTGTAATGGACAATTCAGATTTTTTGCCAAACCAAACACGTCAAGTCAAAGCAGATGGAACTTCTTCTCCTCTAATATTGTTTCCTTCGACTTACACACAAAGCTCTTTGCTAAAAGAGATCAATGTGGGTTTGGAAAAGTTCAATTGTCCATTAATATCACAACCAACAATGAGCAATATTTGGAACACTCATTTTTGAGACGTGGCATTCTCAAAGAACAACAACTTCAGTAAATGTAGTGAATGTATTGTGTTGAAAGCACAAATGAAGTCAGCAACTACAAAAGAGTTGGAAGAAAAGGCACATGCTAGATTGAACAAACATAACAAGATCGTTATGTGTGGAAGAAATTGCTACTATGCCCATAGAATCATGTCAAAGTGGTTTCCATTAGTTGCTCCCAGTGTGGTGATTCGTATTTGCTGCCAGTTAAATTGTGCAAACACAATGTTCTTCAAAACTCCATTCATTGATTCTGTGCAATTTGCAAGACAATTCCTAATTGCCACAAATAAATTAAAGAAACAAAAATGTGGGAATTCTAAGACGATTGAAGACAAGGTATGCAATTTTTTTTTTGCACTATATTATTTAGTATTATGTATCTTTCTATTCTACATAAATTCTATTACTCAACATGCTTAAATATCATGACTTAGCTAAGCTGATTTTCATATTTAAAATGATTTTTAATTAGTTTATATTGTTTTAACTAAATTCATGGTTATTTTATTTTTGATATTACATTCTTACTAATTTATATTTGTTATTTTTTAACAGGTTGATGATGAAATTTTGTGCTCTTTCTTCGATTGTCCTCTTACAAACTTTTCTGATCATAAAATACCGCCTAAAACATTATGATGTTGCGATATGGACATCAAATGTTACTAACAAGTACATTCGACAAGTACATGAAAAATCAAATATTGATACAAGTGACTTTGAATTCATATGGGATAGGTCCCATTGTCACTTGCAAACAAAATCCAAATCATGTAGTATGATACAGATTTATGAGAAAAGGCTAAGCGACGTGTGGTCCCAATATGGAAATAAGTACAAAGAATCAAATGTATTGCTAATAGATACATCAAAGCCTACTTCTCAATTCCTTGGATACCAGTCAAACTGTATCTTAATAAAGGCTTATATAAGACATGAACACGATACTTGGCTTGTCCAAGTTCTATTCCCCTTTTTAAAGACACTTCATCGTATCAAACAGAAATGCAACTACATTCGAATGTTCAATAGAGCATTGAGTTCTTTGTATTAAGTGAAGATATTATTTTATGGAAATTTGTTAATGATTACATTGCAATATTTCAATACAAGTCGGACATATTTTTTGGTGACTTAATTTGTATGATTTTATAACTTTTATAGACAGATGATAATTGACAATGATATATAAATACAATTATTAGTATTATTTATGATTGCTTTTAGATTGACAAGTTTTTACATCATACAAAACTTGATTTCCCCATTCAAAATATTTTCTAAATTTGTGCTCTTAAATCAACTATTTGTAATTTAAATCATCTCATAAAAGCCAACAAGGCATGCAAGAAACTCTCTTTAGTTTTATTTATCTATATGTATTAATACAAGTGCATTACAGCTCTTGATTTCTCTGTTCAAAATATTTTTTAAATTACATACTCTTAAATCAATTATTTGTAATTTAAATCATCTCATAAAAAAGAACAAGGAACGAAGTTCTCTTTAGTTTTATTGATCTATATGCATTAATACAAGTGACACATAAATTTTGAATTAAACCTCCCTCTATATAAAAGCACATTTCTCACAAAAAATATTACTTCAATGATAATCAGTGCTAAGTGTGCTAGAATTTAGATTAAAGCATGATGAGTCATAGATGAATGATTTTGAAAGGTATAGGCATTTGATTTCCCAATCTATAACTTCTTGTAAATGTGTATTCTTAAGTTAATAGTTTATAATTGCAATAATCTCATATAAGCCAACAAGACATGAAATAAATTATTGACTGTTATTAGCCTATATTCATTAATATGAGGAGTTTATCAATGCAATATGTAATTTTTGAAATAAAACCCCATATAATTGAAGTTGCAATTGTTTTAAAACACAAAATTAATTGCTAATGAGTGCTTAAGTGGTATTAAGGGTAGTACGAGATTGGTCATAAGTGAGTGACATTGAACTATAAGATATTTGATTTCTCATTTCATTTTCTTGTAAGTTTGTATTATTAACTCAATTACGATTAATTGAAATAATCTCATATAAGCCAACAAAGCATGAGATATGCTTTATCTTTTATCTTCTTGTATGCATTAAATGAATGTATAAATGTGGTATGTATTTTTTGGAATAAAATACAATGTAAAAACATTCAACAAGTAGTTGAAAAATCAAATACCGATACAAGTGACTTTGAATTCATATGGGACAGGTCTCATTGTCACTTGCAAACAAAATTCAAATAATGTAGTATGATACAATTTTATGAGAAAATGTTAAGTGATGTGTGGTCCCAATATGGAAATAAGTATGAAGAATCAAATGTATTGCTAATAGATACATCAAAGCTTTCTTCTCAATTCCCCGGATACCTGTCAAATTATATCTTAACACAGGCTTATATAGGACATGAACATGATACTTGGCTTTTCCAAGTTCTATTCCCCCTTTTTAAGACACTTCATCATATCAAAGAGAAACGCAACTACATTCGAATGTTCAATAGAACATTGAGTTCTTGATAGTAGGTGAAGATATTAATTTTTAGAAATTTGTTAACGGGTACATTGCAATATTTCAATACAAGTTGGACACATTTTTTGATGAATTAATTTGAATTTTTTAAAACTTTTATAGATATATGAGAATTAACAATGATATTTAAATATAATTATTAATATTATTTATGATTGCCTTTAGTTTGACATTTTTTTGCATCATACACCACTTGATTTCCCCATTCAAAATATTTTTTAAATTTGTGTTCTTAAATCAAATATTTGTAATTAAAATCATCTCATAAAAGCCAACAAGGCAGGCACAAAGTTTTGTAAATGTGTATTCTTAAGTTAATAGTTTATAATTTCAATAATCTCATATAAGCCAACAAAGCATGAAATAAATTATTGACTTTTATTTGCATATATTCATTAATAAGAGGAGTTTATCAATGCAGTATGTAATTTTTGAAATAAAGCCCCATATAATTAAAGTTGCAATTGTTTAAAAACACAAAAATTATTCCTAATGAGTGCTAAGTGGTATTAAGGGTAGTACGTGATTGGTCATAAGTGAGTGACATTGAACTATAAGAAATTTGATTTCTCAATTCATTTTTTTTGTAAGTTTGTATTACTAACTCAATTATGATTAACTGAAATAATCTCTTACAGGCCAACAATGCACAAGATATGTTCTATCTTTTATCTTCTTATATGCATTAAATGAATGTATAAATATGGTATGTAATTTTTGGAATAAAATGCAATGTAAAACCATATAATTAATTGATAATGAGTACTAAGTGGACTATTTAGACTCATTTTTGAACTTTTGGAAATGTAAGGAATCTCTGCAACTTTTTTTAAATTTGTAACCTTAAATTAATTATATAATCATTTCCTTACATTTCCTTCTCTGCAACTTTTTTTAAATTTGTAATCTTAAATTAATTATATAATCATTCTATATACAACTAATTGAGCACAAAGTTATTTATTGACTACTATTTACTTATATTCATTAATACGGGACTTGTATAAATGTGATATATATTTTTTGAAATAAAACCCCATATAAACAACGTTGTTTTTCTTCCAAGATATTTTCGAAATAAATATCAATGTAAATAAAGGTATATAAATTTCTTATATTTTTTTTAGAATTAATATATAATGAGGACAAGTAGGTTAATTAGGCTTATTGGAGATAGGTCACATATCAATGACTTTGAATATAATCATTGTTAATCTTGAAAAATAATATCATAATTGATAATTTATTTGTAATTATATTAAACAATAATGAATAATATTCAAAAGAGCATGGGGTCATATATAAAGTTCAACTAAAATATTTGAAAAATATGTTTCAACGTCTATTTCTTCTACATTTAAAAATCTTATCATTTTCTTTGCCTTTTGGTGAAAGTAATGCTCAGCCATGTTTGGTTGGAAATATTACATCAAGTTATGTTGCTTTTAGACTTGACAACATGAAGAGATCGATACCCCTTCCTTACATACATCTCTTTGAAGACCCTTACAAAGTGGACTCCACTGCGCACTCCTGACGTTGGATTTTAGAAGACAATTTCTTACTTCAATCCACACTAGATATCTAAAATATCGACTTCCCACATAAATGCACTATCTTGATACAGTTGGTCAACTCCTCATAACAAAACAAGAAATGAGAAGGATCATTTGGGAATACATTTACAAGAAGTACATACATGTTACTTAGCTAGATTCCTTTTAGGGGCTTAAACCCAAAATGAAATTCTATATATATCAATTTGAACATGTAGATTTAAATAGATAACCTTATTCTCATAATAACATGTACCTTATACCAGTGGATGCATGCACTCAAGATGGTACCTCTAGGGTAGTTCCTGGTTTAATCACATAGGCTTATAGTCGAGATAGAGCAATGGTGTTGAGCCTTCCATAGATACCTAGACCAGTGGTGCCTAACATCAATATACATAAGGGATTCCCTAAAGCTCATATCTTTCTTTCTCAAACGATCTCCCTCACCAAACACCACCAAGATGATTTCCTCTTTCTTGGTGCTACCTAGAGGCAATTCTAAGAGGCAAGAAAATCACAACATCATCTCAACTTCTAGACTAGTGAAGCAATGTAAATGAGGTACCTTCCCTTCAACTATGACATCCTCACAATATTGTTTATAATCCCCTTTTTTAGTTTCGATTCGACTAGCAAGTCCCTTGATTGACTATTGGGGGGATGTTGGATCCATTAAGCACCAAATTCAAACATCTCAAATATATTATCAACTACTACATCCCACTATAATTGGACTCTAGGCATAGATAGTAGACACATTATCTTAATTCGATTTCTTCACACTTTCATTGTGTATTTATAATGTTGTACCTAACAACTATCCCAATTTTGACCAATTTATAGTTATTATTTGGTTTGACATCAATAAATTTCTTATACTTTATTTTATTTTAATTTAATATTGTGATTTCCTTCCAATCATGCTATATTATAATACGTTATTTAACAATAAAAATATTTAATATGATACTTTGTTCACTTCAAATATAGATAGAGAACTTCTTGTAATAAAACATGCAATTATGTGTGCAACTTAACTTCATTAATCCTACATTTTATATCTTCATGAATATTTTTTCTCATGATTCAACAAATTACAGATTTTCATATACTCCTAATTTATGGCATACCAAACTAGTTATAAATGATACAACATTTCATTTTTTATGATTGTATATTAAAAACACTTGGAGTAAATAAAATTTGTGATCAATAAAAACATTCTTTCTAGGATTAGTTTTTCCAAATTTAATGGAATAATTCTTTAATGCTTAAATTTTACAAATTAAGTGAAATAAATAAAATGTTTACAAAAAAATTCAATATCATAGAAGTCCTTGTAATAGAAATTTTCTAGATTTCTTAAAATATGTGTTTTATACTTGTTAAAACTAAAAAATAGACAACTTCTCTAATGATAGATCCAATAGCAAAATTAGTCTGTTTCAAATGATGTCCAAAGGACACGAACTTTGTAATAAAATTAGTATATGGGATAAGATACATGAAATCTAAAAACATAATACCTCAATAAAACGTTGAGGATCACATTTCAATTTAATTAGAGCCAAACCTAAAGAATATCAATTATAACTAGAATTTTGCAACATATAGGAAGAAATAGAGCCTCTCAGTTGTAACACAAGAATATTTTATTACTGGATCAGAATTATGAGAAAACATACATCATATTATATTTCATTGGAGGTGCATGTGAATATTTTATATCTCACAAGGGGTGAAATTCATCAACCTCACTCTTCAACTGTCTTCAACACAATGCAATTGAACACTATTGTTACTAGATTATACCACATCAATATAGGAGTCTACCAAACTGTAATGGAACTTATATCATAACTCCAAGAATACTTTAATGGATGAATTAAACCTCCATAAATGGAACTAGGTGCTCTCTTCCTAATTCTCTATATAAAAGATCTCACAATATCTCAACTAGCTAATTGATTGCAAAGGGGCACATCACCCATTTCTAGAAAGTGGCACACCACCCAAGATGCTAAAAATACCAGAGCTCTTCAAGATCACAAATATAACAAAGTAATAATTCCAAAATATCCCTAAGGAGACTCTCATACTCCTTTTATAACCCTCTTGTGTATTTCTTCCTTTTTCTAGAGCCTTCCTTCTTGAAAGTTGAATTAGTGATGAGTGGACGATTCTTTGGCAAGTTTATTTTTCTTTAGGGCCCACTTGCCTCATCAATTGCACCCTCACTAGCTAAATTTGGATCCTGTAATTTTTTTTTACTTTTTTTATTCCTTCCTAAGTGCAAAAATTAGGAAACTTCTGCCTTTCTACTTTGTGCTTATTTTCTTCATTTTAGTTTTTTTTTCAAGGTTTTTTCTTTTAGGTTCCATTTCCTACTTTTAGATGTTGTTTTCAAATATCTTGAGTGAGACAATTCACATGGCCTTATCCCTCCTTCTATGCACCCCCTTGGGCCACCTAGACTAATTCCAACTCACAAAATAAGTATTAGATAATCAAATATTTAAAATTGTGGCACTACATTACATTTTGATGACTTCAATTAATTATGCATGATACTATAGTCCAAATTAGATGATTTTAATCAAAGTAATATAATGCAAAATTTTGGGACATTACATATATGAGTTGACACATGTTTGCGCCATATTTTTTGTGGTGTTTATATATTTCACTCAACTTCTTTCCTGCATAAAGTCTTAGTATCTATATGATTTCATTCGTTGATCCCTTTAAGGAACTACATTGTGTTTTGGTTCCCTTGGTATGATCGGACACTAGATATCAACTAATTTTTATTTAATTTTCTTGAAATTCTAACTTGTCACTTGCCTCTTTGTTGATATGAATATTGTTGTGTTAAAAGGAGTTTTTTATCCCTTCCTCTTCTTCCTCTTTTGGGTTCTATGCTTGAGTTTCAATCCTTATTTATTTGTTCGATTTCATTGTATATTTATTTGGTTTTCCCTATCTAGGAGTAGTGGAGTCTCTCTCCTTACTTGTTCCATGTATTGTTCCTTCTCCATTTCTCTGGTGGTTCATTTGACTTATCTTAATTTGATTTTCTTCTTTAATGTTTATATAAACATGTCTATTTCTTGACTTACTTGATCATTTGAATTTGGTCTTAGGGGAAATTAACCATCATCATTGCATTACTCTTATTTATATGATAATGGGTCCACTCTATCAGTTGATTTGTGATTTTAAGGTATTAATATTTTATGATTAATTGATTTCATCCTTTGAATTTTCAGAAATGTAATCTTCTTTTTCTATCTCCCTAAATTATTTTCTGGGTCCCTTCCATTCTAATGTCAGGATATCACCATTATTCACTTTTGGAATTTTTGCTTTAGGCCCTAATTTCTTATATATGAATATTATATAGAACTATTCCTCCAAGTAGGGTTTGTTTTTCCAACCAAATATACCCTTGTTTATGAGAATCTTGGCCAGGTCATGGAATACTAGTTTTCTAGATGATGAAATTTGGGTTTAGATGATATTCTTATGTTCCAACCATTCCTTGCTTTCCATACTAAATTCATCTTGTTCCCACTATTAAGGGGGTTTATATGGTGCTCCTTTTTTCATATTTCAGTGATGTTTTGATTGGTGATTAAAACTTGTTTGCATTGATCCCTTAGTGCTACCTCACTTTGTATATATTTTAGGAGATCCATTTGGTCGTAATGAAATCTACAAAACTTGGTGTCTGAATAGTCCATCATCTAAAACTAATCCTCAATTTATTTTATTTGTATTCTTCCTCCTATTTTAAAACTAAGTTAATTTTAATCCTCTTTTCCCTCTAGTGTTCAACACCATTTTAAGACTTCATCCTTAAATTCCCCATGGAAGCATTGAAGGTGCCTATCCCTTATCCACAAGTATAGGTATGAAAATGGCAAGTTTCTATTGACCTCATTTATTTTTATGTGGGACAGTTCTAATAGTTCAACAAATATCCAAAATAGATAACTATACAAAAATAAAACAATATGGGTATTCATTTTACTTCTATTAGTTGATTATGCAACCCATCCTCGATAATGTTTTCCCATTCTATTTTTTTCCCTCTTGGTATATTCTAGCCAAAGGATAGAGTTATTATTTCACCCAAATATCATGTTCAACAACTTATCTTAGGATTTGTGATGTGCATACTTTATGTCCTAAAAGGCATAGGATTTCTGTTGCTAATTTTCTATGGTGGTAATTTATTGATGTTGTTGTCGGAGAAACCATAGTATCGAAATGACCAAGTCGACATTTTGGATCCATATCAGGATTCATCATCGGCACAATGTCGAATGTGGAGAGAGCAAGAGTCATTGATAAATATTGGAACTGGGTAGAAAAAAGTCTAATGTCGGCCACAGAGGCTAGGGTTTGCTGGGTTAAAATTTTTATTAATTTTATTTTAACCTAGAAAACCCTAGCCTCTGTGGCCAAACTTAGAATTTTTTCTACCCATTTCCAGTATTTATCATTGATTCTCACTCTCTCCACATTCGACATTGTCCTGATGATGAATCCTGATATGGATCCGAAACGTCGACTTGGTCATTTCAATACTGTGGTTTCTCCGACAACAACATCAAAGGAATAGGATTTTATATTTACTTAATGCATGTCCATATAGTATCCAATCAACCATGATACCATATCAAGTATCTTTCTTCTCTTTATTTGATTGAAATTGCATTATAGATATGTCTCCTTTATAGGATCCCAAGGAATTTCCTTATGATTTCTATTTCTATGGGTATAACGATGTTTTCTTGCGAGATAGCCATGATTTGATTTTTTGATCAGTTATATATTTTGGATGTTGTATGCACCAATTTTTGTATAACTACCTCTCATAGGATACATCCTACCTAGTAGAGTGCATACCATGACATGGTCTCCTTGTTTCTCTAATGTGATTTCTCCATTATGCCTATAAACATTTCTTCATCTAGAATTTGGTTATCGTTGTCTAAGATTTCCATGGTTTCCTTCCCTCTATGGTTAGTTTCTTTGATTTTATTTTGAATAGTCTTGAGTTGATGATTTTATGTCATTGGTAGTTTTTCAAATATCCAACTCATACCTAACCAATCATATATACATTTATATATGTTCCCACTATCACCACCATGCTATTCATCACTTGTGGTTTCTGTTTTCCAAAACTTTCAATTAACATCAATTTCATTGGTGTTTTTCTAGTATATTTTACTTTTTTCTTATCCTGATGTATCTATCTGTGTGGTGTTTAGACTTGTGTCCAAAGGGAATATGTTGGTCTCCCATGATCCTGATAATTGTACCACCATTATGTATTTTAGTTCTTTGTTGGTCTCATCATATGCTCACAAAGAGATTGTGACCAAAATTTTTATATAGCCTCATTTATTTTTTATAGCATCCCCAATAGACACCAGTTTTCATTAGTCCCTTATATCAAACTTGTATTATTCCAAATATTAGATGTATGAGATGTTTACTAATTGTCTCTATCATATTAAATTTCTTGATATGCTATAATCATGCTCCATATTTGGGTGGATTAATCATATATAAGTGATATTAATGTTACATGGTCATCACCTTTCCTTTTATTATGAGTACATGTGGCCAATATTCAATGTGACTTTGTTTGTATGTGACAAGGATCCACTGTTCCGCCAACTATTATTTATTGGATCATGGGGGAGATTCCTGATTAATTTGTTTGTACCTTTGATGTGTGTGTAATTAATGTATATTTGTCTTATGTCTTTTTAAATGGGACTTTTTCACCCACTATTTCATCCATTTTTTCTAATATATTTCCTTGTCTCATTATACAATCCTAATGGGTGATTCCCATGTTGATTATGTGTGGTCCTTAGGTTAGATCGACATTTTTTTACCGAGTTTATATTTTCCAAGGAGATTGACTTATTTTTAGGGGTTCCTTTCCATGCAACTGTAGGAGTTCTAGATTAGACTGCTTTCCTTATTGTTCCATCTACTATTCTACTGCTTACCACTATTTCTGTCACACTACTTGACATTCTTATTAGTTATTTAAAAATAATGGAGGGGTTTTTTCCAAGTGGTTCTTTTGTTTCAACTTATGTTTTCATCAGGGATTCTATACCTTGTTTAGGAACCAAGTTGGATGCAATTCTCTTGGAGCTCCAAGAGATTCATGTGAAAATTTTCTACCTTCAACATGATGTAGAGGACTTGTGGGATAGGGTGTCGAGCTCTGGTGCTGCATAATCCTATCTACATTTACTCATAGATTTATTTTTCTTCTAGTTGTAGTTGATTGTATTGTGAAAAACATAGTATATATTGGATGGCTATAGCTTGATTTTCTAAGAATATGTAAAAATACTTGTAACCATATCATGTTTTTGAATCTCTTGAATATATGATTTTCCAATTTTAGTGAGTATCTATATTTTCTTCTTTCATGGATGTATTATTGGCTTTAGATTCTTCAATTTCAAATCCTAATATTGTTTAATGGGATGATATTCCTATTGCTTTTTCTATGATTTTCTATGCATATTTTCTACTTATGACTTATATTATGATAATATCTTTCATAATGGTATATTCTCAATGAATGGTAATATAATCCATAATTACTTCATTGTACACTTTTTTTTGTTTCCCATTAAGGTTATTTTGTGCCCACGATCTGCTACAAAGATAGAATTTTTATTATTGCAACCTTTTTCATCCACTGTTAACTGGGTGTCCATGATCCTTAAAGTGACTCTTTGTACTTTATGCCTTATTTTTTTCTGTTAGATATGTAGTTTTCATGATCACATGATGTTATATTTTTATCATTTAATATAGCATTATATTAGGATCTTTAACTGAGAGAATAACAAGCACAACAATCAAACAAAAGAGACAATGAACACAATTTTTTTCCTAAGGGAAACCATAATTGGAGAAAACCCCACAACTTCCTCAGAGATAGAATCAGCACCAAAAGTAAAACCCCAAGATAGTAAGATGATCTCCCGATAGCAGTAGCCTCTTTCTTTGTAGCCCCAACAACTTCTTCTTCCTCAACTATGCACTACAACTGAGTGTGAGTGAGTGTGTGATAAATAGAGAGGCTCACTCTCTATTTATACTAATTCCTGACTTGACAATAACTCACTAGGGCTGAATTCTCTAGGAGATTCTAATAACCCTAGGGCCCCGCAACTATGGGGACTTTAACCCTTGAACAATAGGAGGGTTACCCATAATGACTTGACATGACTTGTTTACATTATTGAATCTCTTGACAGGAACATTGGGCATGACATGACTCAAATCCATTTTAGACACTTCCTGGAACAAACATCAGGGTAAAAGACATAAGATATCTAGGTGAATACATTCCAAAGTTACAAATACATCAACACTCCCTCTTAACTAGGAATGTATTCTCTCGACACAATTGATCAGTACGGGTCTTCTTCTCTGTATCATCTAGATCATCAATGAGTTATCGTCATCCTCATATTCAAGTCATCTTCATCTTCAATTCATCTTCATCTTCATGTTATATTCATCTTCAATTCATCTTCATCTTTATCTGGATCATCATCACTAGATCTGGATCATCACTCGATCTAGATCATCACTCAATCTGGATCATCACTACTGGATCATCATCACTAGATCTGGATCATCACTTGATCAGGATCATCATTACTGGATCATCATCATTGGATCTGGATCATCATTGGGTCATCTTCATGGGTGTTATCTCTTGATTATTCTTGTCATAGGAAGTTCTATAGAGCCAACCCTTTTTCATGGTGGATGTACATTTATAGAGCCAGTCCTTTTTCATACTGGATGTATCATCATAGAGCTAGTCCTTTTTCATACTAGATGTGGCATCTACACAAAGCCAGTCCTTTTTCATACTGGACGTGTCTTCACAGAGCTAGTCCTTTTTCATACTAGATGTGGGATCTACACAGAGCCAATCCTTTTTCATACTGGATGTGTCTTCACAGAGATAGTCCTTTTTCATACTAGATGTGGGATCTATACAGAGCTAGTACTTTTTCATATTGGATGTGTCTTCAAAGAGCTAGTCCTTTTTCATACTAGATGTGGGATCTACACAGAGCTAGTTCTTTTTCATACTAGATGTGTCTTCACAGAGCCAACCCTTTTTCATGCTAGATGTGGGATCTGCACATACATCTAAAAATGGAAGGAACCAATCCTCTCACCATGTCAAAAGGGAAAAGCACTTACATCTAACCATGGAAGGAACCAATCCTCTCACCATGTCAGAAAGGCACATCATGGAATCATCACTTCCTCTTGGGAGGAATATCGATCTAGAGAACACCGAGCTTCTCCCTGAAGTACTCCAACTTAACTCTATCCAATGGCTTCATCAACACATCAGCTATTTGTTCATCCATCACAACATACT
Organism: Pseudotsuga menziesii; assembly: GCA_001517045.1. Taxonomy (NCBI): domain Eukaryota; kingdom Viridiplantae; phylum Streptophyta; class Pinopsida; order Pinales; family Pinaceae; genus Pseudotsuga; species Pseudotsuga menziesii. Next base: position 11,620 of record LPNX010066032.1, on the reverse strand, counting down.
GGATCTTTACTGCTCCTCTCTGCACCATATCCTTGGTATAGTGATACTTGATCTCGATATTCTTCGACTTGTCATGGAACACTGGGTTCTTTGACAACTTCACACAACTCTAGTTGTCGCAATATATGCAAGTAGCATCTAACTGGAGATCAAATAGATCAGACAGTAGCTTCCTTAGCCATACTACCTCACAACTAGCTGAACATGCTATAACATACTCTACTTCAGCTATACTCGGTGCCACATAGGATCACTTCCTGCTAAACCAAGATATCACACCTGATCCCATACTGAAGTAGCACCTTGAAGTGCTCTTCCTATCAATGGCATTTCCTACCCAATTTGAATGAACATAACCCTCCAAGTTAATCTTGTAATCAGCCTTATACTTGAGCCCATAATCAACTATACCCTTTAGGTACCTCAGAATATGGTTTGCAACAATCAAGTGAACATGTCTTGGATCTGTCAGGAACTAGCTCAAGGTGTTCACAGCAAAGAAAATATCTGGTCTCATATTTGTCAAGTACATCAAGGACCCAATCATATGACGATACATCATGGAATCAACCGAATCCGATGAAGCATAATTCGATAGCTTCAGGTTTGATGCCATAGGTGTGGTTATGGCCTTGTGGTCCATCATCCCAAATCTCTTCAGGATCTCTACTGCATACTTCCCTTGTCAGAGGAATATTCCATCCACATTCTACCACACCTCCATGCCTAAAAAATAATGCATCATTCCTAAGTCCTTCATTTCAAACTCGGCAGCAATCTTTCTCTTCGTATCAGTAATAAATCCATCCATACCTATTACAAACAGATCATCGTGACATATTGTAGGAGTATCACTGGATTTCCTTCTTCAACCTTGTAGTAGAGGTTGGAATCTGCTTTACTTTTGGTAAATCCTAAACTGGATAGAAAGCCATCAATTTTTCCATACCATGTCCTGGGTTCCTATTTCAAACCATACAGGGCTTTCTTCAATTTACACACATGAGTCTCCCTCTCATGTGTCTCAAAACCGAGTGGCTGCTCCACATACACTTCCTCTTCCACTACACCATTTAAGAGAGCAGTCTTGACATCCATCTGGTGTATCTTCCATTTCATCACTGCAGCCAGAGAAAATATTGATCTGATGAAAGTGTACCTGGCTAGAGGTGAAAACGTTTCTTCATAATCTATTCCTTCTTTTTGGGAGAAGCCATTAGCCATGAATCTTGCTTTATATTTTTCTATGCTGCCATCTACAGCATGCTTGATCTTGTAGATCCATTTGTAAGTCACCATAGACTTCCCCTCAGGTCTTGGGACAACATCCCAAACATCATTCTTCATGATCGATTGGTACTCTTCGATCATAGAATCCTTCCATTGTTTCTTTTTTGTCACTTCTTCATAGTTGGAAGGTTGTTTATCAATGAAATCACATAATAAGGCTACATAACTGGAACAGGACCTGGTTCTTTTCCTTTATCTATGTGATTCTTCTGGAGCCCCATATCTTTCTGCACCTTAGATAGCTCCATATCTTTCTGCACCTTAGATAGCTTCTCGTACCCAAGCAGGTTTCCTCTTGTGATGATTCTTTTCCTCAGGTGGATCTATAGGTTCTTTAGGTTCTTCTATTTCCTGATCTTCTTATTGATATTCTTCATTCATGGTTGTGTCATGAATTCTGGGTGCTTCTATTTCTTCAGGTTCTTTAATAGGTCTCTTTCTGGATTTGTTGTAAGTTGAGTCTTCCTCAAATGTTACATCCCTACTGATGTTGATCTTCTTGAATCCTTGGAAGTATATTCTGTAAGCCTTCAAGCTTTCAAAGTATCCCACAAATATACCCTTCCTTCCTGAAGGATCTAAATTTGTCCTATTTTCTTTTGGAATGTGTATGTACACTGGACAACCGAATATTTTGAGATGGTTGACTTCTGGTTTCTTGTCGGAAAAGACTTCTTCATGTGTCTTATTCTCGAGTACTCTATGTGGAGTGCGGTTTTGTACATACAGCGATGTTCTGGCAGCTTCTTCCCATATATGCATGAGAAGATCTTGATCATGAAGCATAGCCCTTGTAGCTTCCAAGATCATTCTATTCTTCATTTCTGCAACTCCATTATATTCTGTATTATATGGATTGGTTAACTCCCTCTTAATCCATGAATCTTTGCATAAGTCTTTGAATTCATTTGATGTGAATTCTCCACCATTATCTTATTGAAAAATATTAATTTTATTTTCTGTGTGGTTCTCGATCAAGACTTTGTATTCCTTGAACTTACTAAATACTTCATCTTTGTTCTTCATAATTATATCCATGTCTTCCTAGAAAAATCATCAATGAAAGAAACATAGTAAACATACCCGCTTAATGAATTGGATGACATCGAAACGCATACATCGGAGTGGATGATTTCCAAGATTCCTTTTGCCTTTCTCTCGCTACTTGGAAATGTCTTCTTTGTGTTCTTTCCTTTTGCACATCATTTGTAGACACCATCATGTTTTGTCTGCATTTCTAGAAGACCTTCAACGGCTTTGCTTGCAAGTGGTAGTGCCCTGTAATGCACATGTGCAAGCCTTCTATGCCAAATTTCATTTGGTTCTACTCCGTCATGAACCAAATCTTGTTCAGGTTGGCCCTTCAATTTGTATAGACCTCCTTCTTATTCCCCAATCACTATTGCATCATCACAAGTCTTTCACTTTGGCCACATAAGAATTTGGACATCTATAAAAGAAACCCTCATTCCTTTTGCATCCAATGTAGATATGGAGAGGAGGTTCTTCTTTAGTCCTTGTACAAGCAATACATTTTTAATCTTCATAGACTTTCCAAAGTCTATCTTATAGGAGGATTCACCACTACCTTATATTGGATACTGGTAGTCATCCCCAAGTCTCACCTTGTGAGGTGACTCATGTTCAGATAGTTTCACAAATGATTATTTGAATCCCGTCATATGTTTGGAAGCACCACTTTCTATAAGTCAATCATTGCTTCCATGTGAGATAGTTCCCATGAGAGCAGAGATCAGCACATATTCTTCATCACTTGAAGAATCATCACTTTCTTTTCTGATTCTCTTTGTGGAAGGTTCATCATCCTCTACAACATGAGCATGATGTCTTCTCTTGTTTCCCTTTTTCTTGTGAGATTTTTATTTGTTAGGGCAGTATTTGGATATGTGTCCTTTCTCATAACATGTGTAACATCTAATAGTAGACATATCTCTTCTAGAGTGTGAATTCTTACCTTTGGAGTGATGATGGCCCCTTTTAGTTTTCTTGGTGTGGACTGTGAGAGCTTGATCTTCACTTCCCATATTTTCTTCTCGAGCTGCTATTTGAGCTTCTTCTTGAGAGAATTCTTCACATAGTCTACTGAACTTAACTAGATTCTTCCTGGCACAGATCCCTTGAATGGAAGAGTCCCATGCCCTAGGAAGACCATTCAAGGTGGTCATCACAATCTCTGCATTCTCCACTTCTTCATCTACTGCTTCGAGCTATTCCTTGATCTGAGAGACCCTTGTAAAGTAAGACTGGATGGTCTTTGCATTCTGGATCTTTACATTCTTCAGTTGGTTTCTCAGAGTCATCTTCCAGTTTATGTTCTTCCCTTCAAACAGTTTGGTCAGGTCATCTAACATAACTTTAGGTGTCCTTAGGGAGGACACCTGTGGTATGAGGTGATCCTTGATTGAATCAGCAATAATCCTCTTAGCCATGACCAATTTATTCTTGTGTAATGCCTTAGCCTCATCTCCCTTTGGAACTGGAACCTCCTCATTGATATAGGAGTCCAACTTATTTTCTTCCAGGACCAGGAAGATCCTATACTTCCAGGCTCGGAAGATATTAGCTCCCTCAAGATTTTTATCAAGCTTGGTATGATGAGACATCTTAACTGAGAACCTCAAATTGAAGTACAAAATATTTAGATCTTACCAGGTCAAGATGTCGAATCTGAATCTGGAGCTGAATTTCTGCAGTGTTGGTTTAGGAGCAGATTAGGGTTTGACTTTCCTGGAGTTTTGTCCTACGAAAAACTTTGATCTTGATCTCTAAACTTTGATTTTGAGGAGGAGATCAATCTAGGTTTGGGCTCACTAAAAAATTCCACTTTTGTGGAAATCCCTAATTTCCGGCAGTAGTGTCGAGTCAAAAACTAAAAATGCTCAGAATCATATTCTGCTTCGACAGAAAGATGCGCCCTAGAGAGGAGAGTCAGCCCAACCTTCTTTTGCTGAAAATATGTGGAGAGAGATCCAAAAAGTAGGAAGCCCTAGTTTTCATAGCTGCATAGTGTCTTCTTCTCAGGTTAGCTATGACACCATATTAGATTTTTATCATTTAAGCTAGCATTATATTAGGATCTTTAACTGAGAGAATAATAAGCACAAAAATAAAAAACAGTAGACAATGAACACAATGTTCTTCCTCGAGGAAACCATAAATGGAGAAAACCCTGCAACTTCCTCAGAGATAGAATCAGCACGAAAACTAAAACCCAAAAATAGTAAGATGATATCCCAATAACAGTAGCCTCTTTCTTTCCAGCCCCATTAAATTCTTCTTCCTCAGCTATGCGCTACAACTGAGTGTGAGTGAGTGTGTGATAAATAGAGAGGCTCACTCTCTATTTATACTAATTCTTGACTTGACAATAACTCACTAGGGTTGATTTCTCTAGGAGATTCTAATAACCCTAGGGCTCTGCAACTGAGGGGACTTTAACCCTTGAACAATAGGAGGGTTACCCACAATGACTTGACATGACTTGTTTACATTATTGAATCTCTTGATAGGAACATTAGGGCATGAAATGACTCAAATACATTACAGACACTTCCTGGAATAAACATCGGGGTACAAGACATAAGATATATAGGTGAATACATTCCGAAGTTACAAATACATCAACACATGACTTTCATTAAATGATAAAATATATGTAATTGCTTAAGAGGTGGCATATTTTTTTTTTATCACTTGACATTAATTCCATTGACCCTTATCTAGTTGATATCACTATTAATCTATCTAATGTCTCTTGTGGCCTTATTATTCAAATCTTATTTAAACCCATGGGAACTTTCAATAAGTAATTTAATAGCTTGTACTTCTTATTCCTTGCTTTAAAAAATCTTATTGATTTAATTTTGATATGATGTTTTGTTTATGCGAGAACCTTCCATTGAAAATTTATCAACTAAATTCTTTGTTTTTCCTTCAATGGATCTTCTAGGTTTACTTCTAATATCAGGTTGACATGAAATGTCCCTTAATTTTTGGAAAATTTCCCTTTCAGGATGATGGTTTGAATTCTATTCTACTATTGGGATGGCCCATCCACCAGATCACCTTTCATTAGGAATCATGGGTATCCACTTATCTCTATTCCAACCAATGACTTCTTATAGGTTGTTTTTCATGGGATCCGCCATCGTCATATAGAATAACCATGGATTCTTTTGCTTGTGTGCATCAAAACTTGATATTCCAATGGGATATTGACATCCTATTGCTCAAGATAATTTATTAGAAGAAACCTTAATTCTTGTGCCTATTTTTTATATTAAAGGGGATTCACCTAGTCATTCTTGAGGGTGATGGTATGATAATTATGTTTTCCTTTGACCGAAATTGTTGTTCCTATGTTTACATCAATTAATAATTTCATACTGAAAGAATCAAACTATAATATAGGAAAAGGATTTAATTCATTGCCTAGAGTTCAAGTGAGTCTACAATGTGATCCTACTTTTTTTTACAACACATGCATATTATTATCTCAAATTTGTTTGGGTGATAATATTGATACCTCATACACTTTATCTAATATGGAATCAATTTCCTAGAGCAATGGTTTTTTGTGGGGTGTCCTTCCCCTTCCCAATTACCTATTATTCATGTAATTCTCAATAATGGTATGTTTTAACCCTCTTAGAATATGATATCCCCTTAATAATTTCAATCCCTATATAGTCATTCTTATATAATTTCTTTAGTTGTATGTTCCCCACCATCCATAATTGTGTTTCACTCCTTTGTTGTCTTTTCTACTATTTTAAAGGAGGATGTACTTTCCTTTTTTGAACTCATGATTATTTAACCTACTATCTTGGTACCTCTTCGTTCATTGTTTATCCATTATTTATTGAAACTTAGACCAAATTTCACTTTCATCATATTTTCTTTTCCTTGCAATTGATTTTTTAGTTTCCCATGATTCTTCCACTGTATTGTATAGTGAAGGTAACAATAATTCCATAGGAATATAATTTCTTTTTTGAAAACTAGTTGGAATAGTGTATTTCCCGATCCTTTGTACCAAGTGGCTCTATAATCCCAAGTGTTGCATGTATTCAATTTTCTGAAATTGTTCATTTTAGGTCACAAACATTCATTAGTAAAAAGACAAGGAATTCATTTGTGTTTTCCACTTTCCCATTTTCTCTTAGATAATATGAACTAATATTACTATGTAACATTCATAATTTTCCTTTAAATTCTTGATAACTTGGGATATCAAGTGTCTTACTTAGTTGAACACTATCTAGATAGGGAATAAAAAATGAAAATATACCTCTTCAAAAGGAATTAGTCATTACCTCAGTTTTTGTCATTCTTCTGGCACTTTCCTCCATCCATTTGGTGAATAGGTCAATTTCCATGAGGATATATTTACTTTGTCTCCCCTTGGATTGTACATATGGTCCCATAAAGTTGATACCCCAATTCGTGGGTGGTTCCATCAATAGTATTTAATTGCTAAACTTAGGAATTATTTGCAACTTCTGACTTTCTTGTCACAATACTTAAAAATTTTAAGCCACCATAACCCTGCGCATAGTATTTTTTGAGTTTCTATATTTGTATAGATGTGTCCACCTTCTATACCATAGAGTTCTTCCTTTATCTATTTTTTGATTTAATGGGATTACCACATCAACCCATTATCTTGTACTTCATGATGTGTTATAGTTGTCCCAATAGGATATTAAATTTGAGGAATTTATTAACCAATATCCATTTTAAATCCACATTGATCCCTTGGGGATCCTACTTGTGTTATAGGAAGTTTAGGATGTCTTCCAAGAATATTGATGCTTCGATGATAAGGAAAATCCCCACATTGGGAAATATCCTTCTCTTGGTGTACCTTATTCCCTAATCTCTAGACAACATAAATGGTCTAGTTTGATGGCATGTTCCTTCACATGTTTGAAGATATTTTCAAATTCATACTCTTGGATCATAAAAATCTATTAACTTATTCATTCTATCAAGATGATTCTATTTACTATGTACTTCAATGCATCATGATTGATGTAGAAGTTAAAGTTTTTTCTAGAAGGAAATCGTAAAAACTTTGTAGCACATAGATCACGCCCAATTCCTTCCTCTCAATTATGTTATAAATTTTGTCATCTATAAACAATTTCCTACTAGAATCATATATCAGATCATCCATGTCTTTCTCCCTTGGTTGTGTTAATATATCCCTGATGTATAAATCAAATGCAATGACATGTACACAGTAAATTTTATCCCAAATTGGGAATGACAAGATCATGGAATTCATAATGCTCTACTTTAGTTATATGAATCTCTTTTCATATTTTACGATTGATCCATAATAATTTTACTTCTTTGGTAATTGTTCCATCATGTAATTTATCTTGGTACATCCCTTGAAAAATTTATAATAATCTCTCATATGGTTGAGAAAGGATTTTATGTTCAATGGGTCAGCTAGTGGTATGATTTCTTTAGTAACTTTCTCTTCGTTAGGGTTAACCCTTATTTCATCCTTGGATACTATATACCCGGGTAGTCTCCCAAAGGATTGTAGGAATTGGCACTTCTAAATATTCAATAATACTCATGTCTTGCAACATCAAGTAAGCATTTTTCCTAGGTCCAATACGTGTTTTTTTTCTAGAGAGTGAGTTCCAAATAACCAAGTATAATTCAAGTGACTTATGGATGAAATCCTTGAATATTTAAAAAATAATTCTTGAAAACTATGTCAATGTGTCAACCAATATGAACTCCATTATTTCATATGCAAAGGACCCCAATTAGGTGGCGAACATCATTATTGGTTGATGTTTTTTCCTCACTAATACAGGTTGTAAATTGAGTAGTGATATAGAAAAGAGTATGTCTTCTTAACGATGATGATTTTTGATAATTTTCCTTAAAATAGGGTCATGAAGTGGTCCTCTATCATTACCTGATTCAATTTATGGAATCAATGTATATCCTTAGCTTCATATTTTTTCTTTAGAAGTGCAATTGGGGATACTCACTTAGTTTCCCACACTTTGTAAATACCCCCTTCCTTGACCATGTTGTTCAATTATTCATGGATCTTCATCTTATACTGGGGATTTATTTTATATAATTTTCTTATGATGGATTTTTCACCCCATTTAAGTGTGATTGTGAGCTCACCACATTCCTTTTGGATCCATTTCAAATCATGATATCTTTAAGAGAAAAAATCAACAAACCCCTAAAATAATGTGATAGATTTTGCTACTATCCTATCATCCTTGCAATGTCCAACTTCTAGGTAGTAGGAATATTTTCCTTCCTTGGTCATGTTTATATTTTTAGATTCCTCTCCATTTTGTATTGAAATTTATATTTTTACTGATTTTGTGTTTATTTCGCACATCACTTATTGCTCCTTCATGTATTGTTTTGAGACTTTTTGTGATTTATCTATTGTTATGCTAACCACCATCCTGTTGTTGTTATCTAATTTATGGTTTACCATAAAGTGATGCATATCCTACAATATCTCTTGTAAGATTTACTATTTTATGTGGATCCCTTGTCGATGTACTCCTAGAACATTTTCCATAATTTTGTGTATTCCTTATTTTCCTTTATTCGTTCTTGTTGGAAGTACCATTTGTAAGAAAATACATCAATAAGTCATGGTGGGATCTTGAAAAATACGCTATTGGTCCCCCCTTAATCTTCTAGTTGTATTAATTTAATTTGAATAATCTTGCTCACGTGTTCTAGGTGAAGAACTCCATAATATCCATAGTGCTTTTCTTCCTTTAACTTTTGGAAATGACATGTGAATAACAGTTTACACTTCTCCCATGTTGGCTTTGTATCTCTGGAAAAGTGTGTGAACCAACATTAAATCAGTACCATGCCTAAAGTGGTAGGAATTGTTGTAGTATTTCCTCCTATAGAAGGATGATTATTTTCTTATTGAAAATATTTATATGTGTTATCAAGTAGACTCCATATTCAAAAGGTTTGATCGCTTTGGACTAAAAAATATATTTTATATACCTTGGATATATCTCATGGTTTTCCTGCATCCATTGTTGAATAACTTCATAAAATTATTTGCTGAAGGATAATTCCATATGGAGTATTCCTTTGTCAATGGGTTCTAGGTTTTTCTGCTTAGAAATCTTGTGCACATTTTCTCAACCTACAAGTAATTATCGTGATTTTCCTTAATTAGTAGCATCTTTTGATTCCATGCCCTCTTTCTTTTTATCGAGTGGGATAATGATATTTCCCTAACCATGTGCAAGATAAGCGCTTTCTTGTTGTAGCATATCATTCCCCTCATAGAATATATCCATGGTGTTCCAAATAAAACCTTATAGTCTTCCTTGGGTAACTTAAGTACTTTAAATTCCACCCATGTATTAATGCCATAAGCATCATATTTGAATACCATCAACATAACTAATAGGTTATAGGTAACATGATTTGTGATCTGAATTGTGATGTTCCTACGTTTTAATAAATGTTTTCCATGTCTATCCAAAATCTTGAATAGATAATATTGAGCTCATCCCTAAGATCTAATAATGTGTCATCTATATATTTATCCATTACATAGTTCTTATCTATAAATCCTTTTTTTTAAATAGAAGTAATTTTATTAACCTTGGTGTCCACTATTCCATTATGCTAGCTTGTCTCAATTTGTAGTGAAGAATAAAAAAATGCCTTTGATTAATTTTAGTGTCTTCTTACTAGTGGCTAGTTGTTTCAATGTTCCCCCAACTCTTGGATTTTATCCTTAGTCTATTCCTTTTGTGGTTTTGTTTTTTCATTCCTTTTATGATTCCTTTTATGATTCCTTATATCATTTAATTATTCTCGATATACTTGATATTTAATTTTTGATTATGGTTGTAAGTATCCTCTTGGTCTCACTCTAGAGGTAGGATTCCTTTTCTATCCTATCAACTTGTATCATATTGTAACTCTTTTCTTGGGATTATTTGAGTTATACAACACAATTGTTTGTCTCATGATCTCTATTTCCACATAGTATACAAATTGTTACCTTGGGGATTCTTAAAATATAGTTATTCTCTGTGTGTCCCTAAGATCCATTGGCATAGTATTTGCAAGATCCATACCCTCAAAGTAGTGTTTGAACCGCCCATTGATTTTTTTGTTGGGCTTGTATTCAATGGAAATTGGGGTTGTCTCTTGATTCCTTTCCCTTGTGACATTCCCTAATTATTTCTTGACATATTTGGTTTATACATGCCTTGCCGATTCCTTATGTTTTTCTAGAATCGTATTTAGCTTCATGTTTTCAATGGCTTGCTTCTTTTTCCTTGGCTATGGTTACATTTTCACCTTTGGTTTGTGTCAATTTGATTCCTTTAGTCATTTGAATTTACACTCCAGGGTTTCCAAATGTTAATCACATTCCTCTTTCTCATTCTTTTATTGTCGATCATTATCGAGAACCTATATTTCCATTTGTATTGCCAATTATAACACTTAGTTATGTTTATTGGGGTTCATAGTCTTGAAATGTGCTTGCACTATGCCTAATATCCCTCCAATAAAATAATTTATCTTCATTGCCTTGGGTATATAATAGTTGAGTTGCTCCATAAGACCCCCGATTTTGCATCATAGTGTGGTATCATTTCTATTTTGCACTACCTAATTTTAGCGAGTTGGGAAAATGTAAATGTTTTTTCATTTTTGTATGTATATATCACTACTACATTTTGACCAAAAATCCGACGGCCGTCATGTCGGATTTTCGACACTTTTCTGTCGCATGTACGACACTTTGATTTTTTTTTAAGCGTCGGAAACTTGTCATCGGTTAGCCGACACTTAAATAACCGTCACTTAAGCGACACCTATGTAACCATCGCTTAAATGTAAAGTGTCGCTTAAGCGACAGAATATTTTCGACGGTAGAATTTTTTTTTTTTTTAAAAGCCTTCATAACCGTCGCTTAAGCGACGAATCTCAACGTAAGACATCGGATATGCGACACCTACAACCATCGGATCAGCGACGGAGATCCAAAAAAGGCGTCGGAAAAGCGACGGTTAGTTAATATTTAAAAAAAAAAACTACATAAAAGCTTGAAAAACCGTCGGACAAGAGACGGATATAACCATTAACCGTCGCTTAAGCGACAAGTAGAACCGTCGCTTAAGTGACGCTTGTTAAAAAAAAATTTAAAAAAAAATAAAATTCGCTAGTATATGTCACTGCCATTCAACTCAATGGTTGACTATCCACACTACCAAAGTTTGGCTGCCTCCGATATATTTCCAACCAGTCCAGTACA
>LPNX010066028.1:13603-24606 GCA_001517045.1 Pseudotsuga menziesii | reverse complement strand
GGGGGGGGGGGGGTTGAAAGACCCCCCCTAAAGGTCGCTTGTAGTTGTTTTACTAACCCCTCCACCAAAAAAAAAAATTAAGGTATTTGTGGGCAGTCCTTAAAAAACCCCTCAAAAGTCCACTTCTCAGGACTTTTGGAGGGTGGGGGGGCGTTTTATCAAAACCGCCGCAAGCCACCTTTATGGAGAGCGTTTATTTTAATGTATTTGGGGGAATTACTTAAAACCCCCCCTCCAAAGTCTAATTATCAATACTTTTTTTTTTGGGGGGGGGAGTTAGAAAGACCTCCCCTAAAGGTGTCCTGGGGCGGTTTTACTAACCCCCCCGAAAAAAACATTTTTTATGGTATTTGGTGGAGGTCCATAAAAACCCCCCTTGAAAGTACTGAGAATTTGACTTTTGGGAGCGGTTTTTAAACCACCCCCCCCTAAAAAAAAAAGACTTTTTTCGGGTGGTTTGGAAAGACCCACCCAAAACTTGCACGATTTATAGTTTGCCTCAGCATCGCTAAATTTTGTGGGGCCCTCCACAATGAACAACGAGGATTAAAAGAGGCAGAGATATCATATTTTGAAGGATTTCATGATGGGAACATGCATGCAGGATATCAAAGATGGGTGTCGCAAAACCGGTAGGAGACACACTAGTGAACGGTCCAGATTCACCATAGACCCAGATCTATGGATGAAATGGTTTTCATGAAGCAAAGATGAGAGGGTGAGAATTAATATGGAGCTTGCGAAAGGTGAATAAAGGGATAACTCGATGAACAATCTGTATCTGATCATGTGAGGATCTAAGGCCTAGAACCTCTTCACAAATAGAAGATGCCCACTCTGAAGGTGCATTTCAAATCACGGAATCAATAAGGAAACATGAAATCGGTGCTTAAAAAGGATGAATGACGAGATCAATGGTTAAGGTATAATTTAAAAATGCGAGCTTCATATATTTTAAGGGAAATGAAAAAATTGAGGGAGAATAATGAAATATAAATAGCACAGAAGATCAATGGTGCAAAATAGATCATGCGGAAATGGAGGGCTCATAAAAATTTTGGTCACCAAAGATGCAAGAGAAAAGTTTCTATTATAATTGGTTTTTTATTTTTGAATAAACTTTTCATTATATATGAAATTTGTAAGTTTGAAACAATCATATACATTTCCTAGAATGTGGGTAATTGTGAACATGCTTCTATACTATCTTCAAACTGTCCGAAAAACCTCTTATTATGGCCTTCTAGATATGCTTGGATGCACCATACAACACTCTAGATATCCACACTCTCAGAATAATTTGACTATCATCCTATGAGCTATGACGAGCATTTCCCTAAGGTCAGTTATGTAGATTTTACCAATAATGCCATACTCGGACAATTTTTTATCTTCTCCTAGGCTTGGTCTAATTTCTCTAAACCACATTTTTGGCAGGTCCATAAATTCGTTTTCAGGGTCTCTCTGGAAAACCTGAGAACATGGTTAGGTAGTAAAAACAACATCCTACAATATCCCCATGTGGTGCGTGAATTTTCTTCAACACACAATTTTTGTAAGGGCAACCTCTTAAGGCTACTTGGACCAATATTCCCATACTTAGTCAATTTCTTGATTTTCACTAATTTGATGTATTTCTCCATAACAATGTCATAATGTAACAATGATTCCAACTTCATGCCACATCATCATCTATTCCATTCCATGCCATGTATGAATCATCCTTAGTGCGGGAATGAACATTAATGCATGAATCACTTAGCCCCTTTACAACACAACCATTTTTTCTTTGTCTTCAAGTATGCATAATAACATTTTTCTTGTATTTTGGTAGGTTGATATTTTCCATATTTGATTACCATAAGAAAAACCAAGAGCATGGATATATAGCCATTTCAACAATGAACATGACCATATCATCTGATGAATTTTATCATTAAAGCAACACTCCCTTACAGGCATTTCCAAATGGTCTCTCAAACTCTTTGTCTAATACTTAAGTAGTTTTCTTCAAACCCTAGGTCACCAAGGCAATTTCATTTTTCCTTAAAATTTGGCAAGTGAGATACCCAATGGCTAGAGGAAAACAAGGGGAATCCAGCAAGAACACTTTCATCTTCTGTAGATTCTTTCTCTCTCCTCAGCGAGCATTTTTCTGGAGCAGTGGAAATATGGCTGAGAGGCACTTTTGGCAGATTGATATCTTCTTACTGAAATACTTTTTTGCCAGGATGATGATATAGTTGGATGCACCATACACCAGTCTATAGATACACACTATCAAAATATTTTTATCATCATCCTATGAGCTATGGCATGAATTTCTGTAAGGCGAGTCAGGCATATTTTACCAATAATTCCATACTCAGACAATTTTTTATTTTCTCCCAGGCTTGGTCTAATTTCCCTAAGACACAATTTTTGCAAGTCCATAAATTATTCTTTAGGGTCTCTTTGGACAAACTGATACCATGGTTGAGTAGACAAAATAGCACTATACAATATCCCCATGTGTTGTGGGCATTCTCTTCAACACATAATTTGTGGTGGGAATCCTCTTAAGGATACTTGGACCAATTTCTTGATTTTCACTAATTTCCTGTATTTCTCTTGAATGATGTCATAATGCAACAATGATTTCAACTGCATGCCACATCATCATCTATTCCATGCCATGCCATTCTGGTATCATCCTTAGTGCGAGAATCAATTTTAATGCAGGAATCACCCCTTTACAACACTTAGCCATTTTTCCTTTGTCTTTAGTATGCAAAATAACATTTTTCTTCTATTTTGGCATGTTGATATTTTCCTTACCTGATCAACATAAGAAAAAACAAGAGAATGACTAGATATCCATTTCAATAATGAACAAGACCATATCATGTGATAAATTTTATCCTCAAAGGAACACCCCCTTGCGGGCATTTCCAAATGGTCTCTCAAACTGTTTGGCTAACACTTAACCAATTCTCTTCAAACCCTAGGTCACCAAGGTGATTTCATTTTTTCTTCAAACTTGGCAAGTTAGATACCCAATGGTTAGAGGAAAACAAGGTGAATCCATCAAGACCACTTTCATTTTTTGGAGCTTCTTTCACTCTCCTCGGCGGGCATTTTTCTAGAGCAGTGCAAATATGGGTGACAGGCACTTTTGGCAGATTGATATCAATTGTTATTTTGGATGACTTGGATTTTACTGTAGATCATACAATTTACAGAAGGGAGTACAAGAGTTTGTAGAAAAGGTTTGTATTCCTATGTTATAGTGCAATTTATTCAATATAACATGAAATATAGGCCAATGTGTGCATTTACTCGAGGCACTCAACCATGATTTGTACCATGTGGAAAACACATAAATTTGGAGTTTCCTTGCATAACATCAATTTTTATGTCTAAAATTTAAACTTTGAAATATTTTTAGGTTTTTTAATGCCTGAACATACACTCTGTGGTTTGAATCAATGAATTTGGCTCTGTAATGCATGCTGGGCATGTATCTGAGTAAAGCAATCCAAAATTGACTTACTTCAGTAAAATGCATGCACATTCCTAATTTCTTTGTCAAATTCAATGAATAAAATAGGAGAGTCTTTTTTATTATTATTCCTCTTTTAGCATTTTAATATTTCCAATTTTTTACCTGCTACCTTCTCCTTTAGAAATTTTTAACTTCTAGTCCTAATATTGAATTTATTTTCGAGGACAATGTGTGCATTTCCTGGAGGGACTCAACCATGATTTACAATTTAGAGTTTTGCTAGTCATCCAATTTTCTAAAATTCTAAATGGCATTTTTTTTCTTCGTTTTCCCATACCTCAACCCATGAAACATGTGCTAAATTAATTGAGTGTCAAATACATCATTTAATATTATAAACCTGTAAATGGTGGTTTTTTCTTTTTCATAGCTATCATATTATGAATGTTCAACTTAGTGTCAAATTCATCACTTAACAAGGAAAAAAATGTTCTACATAGTACAGACCATCAAATTCTATGATTCGATGAAGCTTAATCAAGTCAGATTCTAATGGCATTGAGAATGATTGCATCACCCAGAAGTGAACTCAACATTTCCTCGTGATTAACCTACTTTTCCCACCTTTCAATTATTCAAAGAGCCAACACAGTACAAATATCCATATTTAGCCTGACCTCATGAATTCCTTCCTAGAAGCTACAGGTAATTACCAATTATGTTGCCTCTTATGGAACATTGATAAATAGGGGTCACTATTATTAGTAAGCTATATATTGACTCGATTATCTATGTTCATTAATTTTTGTCTAGTATGGCCACATATGTGCGTAAATTAGAGTTTAGTGACAGTATGAGTGAAATGGGTAGAATTGGAAACTTGGAGATAGTCTCAGTCGTTTTCGATGGCTTTAGCTGCCAATTCCATTCCATCTTATTGCTTTTATGTTCATTTGGAAGTCCTTTCCCATCACTCAGTGAAGTATTTTTTGCATTGATTCAACACCCTGTCCCTCTTCAACAACCCGATAATTCCCTCTCGATGGCGTAGCAGGATTGATTTCTTCAATTCCAGCTATTAATTTCTCCATACCAAATGGGTATTCAATGTTGTTTTCCACTGAGCCATTTTTGTCTTAGCATTTCTCTCTTCCTTGTCATTTTCTTATTTCCTTGGCATTTCCCTTTTGTTTTTGTGAGACCTCTCATGCAATGTGTATCACTTTTATAATTCTTCTCTGCACACATCTCCCATCAAGATAACTGGAATGAAAATTCCTCTTCAACTCCCTTTCTACCCCTGTTGTTGAAACATGTCCACTTCAGCCCTGTTTCCCCCCTTTTGTTTCACTGCCATTTTAGCCTTGTTCCACAGTAGTTGGTATCTTCATTTGAAGCCGGTAAAGTAGAATAGAGGACGAGTTGGCTCGAGGGTGAATCAACATTTCAGTTTCACACTAATGAAATCCACTTGTAACACGGTCAATCCGACCCTTGAGGTATATAAATAGAATGTAATAGGTAGTAAGGACAATTATTATTGAAGTATTTGTTTGATATTACTGATTCAACAATAAACTATCCCTCTTCTCTGTAATGAAAACATAATATAATAAAAAATGCTCTTGGGCCCCTTTTAAAAATTTCTTGAGTATCGATCTGGTTATATTTTTGTATTATCTTTGTTTTTTTCCTGGGCATGTATTATATCTATTATGTTCTCATTTATTTATTTATGTAAGGAAGGATGGTGATTTATATTATAATAAAAAAGATACAGATGATACAAACTTGCAGAGGCCATGAAATTGGTTTCCAAAAACCTATCCAATTCAACCTCTTTTCTAAGTTTTCTTTGTCACGTCAAAATTCTATAAATACAAGATTTACTAGCGAAACTATGATGCGTGTGAACAAGAAACCAACATTTACAGTTGTTTTGCTGTCATTTAAAATGTTGGATGCATTTCTTATTTCACAATAGAATTTTTTATGTCTGAAATAAAAACTATACGACTCTAATTAGGTTTTTGTATGCAAAATTCCAAATTTGATACCTAGAGTGTACTTCGATTGGAATTGGTGTGCATTTTTAGTTATGGCCATGAAAAAATGGAAAATACTATCAGTTGTTGTTTTGGATGACTTGGATTTTATTGTAGATCATACCATTTACAGAAATAAGTACAAGATATTGTAGAAAAGGTTGGTATGTATATGTTATAGTACAATTTATTCAATATGACATGAAATGCAGGCCAATGTGTGCATTTCATTGCGGGACTCAACCCTGTTTTTTACAACGTGGAAATCATGCAAATTTGGAGTTTCCTTGGAGAGAATAAGTTTTTATGACTAAAATTTAAACATTGAAATCTTATTTATGTTTTTTATTATTGAACAAACACTATGTGGTTTGAATCAATGAATTTGGCTTTGTAATGCAGGTTGGGTGTGCATTTGAGTGAAGCTATCCAAAATTGCCTTACTTCTGTAAAATGCATCCCCATGCCTGATTTATTTGTCAAATTCAATGAATAAAAAAGGAGAGTTTTTTTTTTCTTATTATTCTTCCCCTTTTAGCATTTTAATATTTCCAATTTTTTGCCTGATACTTTCTCCTTTAGAATTTTTTTAGTGTCAGGAAGACCAAGTGTTAATTTTTCATAACCTCCAGTGATCAAATTTCAAGGGCTAGTTTTAATCCCATTTTAAAGGGAATGTTTTATGTATTGTGTTACAGAGAAAATTTCCTATGGCTTGGGGTGTACCACAACAGATAAAGTAACCGTAGAAATCAATCCCTTCCTGATATGCAAGAGAAATAAAACATATAACACTAAAGGATCTTGAAACTTACCTTATTCCGGATGGTTTATGTAGATCCCCATTGATATTTTCCAATCCCACTTGTGTTAACAATTTTCTCTCTCAACAATCAACAAACAAGACAAGCATGCTATATAATGGTGTTAGACCTACTCTAGCATATATAATCAATAATGTATAAGCAATTAAAAGAATCCATGGATTTAATATTCATTTAAATTCACATCATTAGACAGGAAAAGATATTTCTATTAATATAAATCATAGATTACAAGAATGAAAAACTCTATTGGCACGTCTGGGAATGGGAGAAACTGAGTCCTCCACCTGGGCCTACACCACCTCAATCGTCCATCTCTCAATAGCAAGCTCACAAACAAAGGAAAGCTTGGGAAGAACACCAAGTGATCCAAGGGACAAAGGGATGCAGACTCAAGTATAAGCAAGCTATGGCAACAATGGACTATAGTTTTCTTGCTCTTCAATTCCTCCACTTTCAATGTATCCAAAGGGTTCCTTATATAGTGCTTCGATGGGATAATGGAAGGTCAAATACGAGCGATCTCAAGGCATATGGAAGGCCAAGAGACAAGTGACTTGGATCCACATCAAGGAAAACTACAAAATTATTTCTTCTTTTGCACACATCCCGATGTACGCGGGTTTAAGGGTTATATCCACATGTATACGCGAGAATGGGTTTAACAGTCGTGTATGGCAAATAACAGGTGTTTCTTGGGATGATCTTGGAAACATCAAAGGTACAAAAATAGTCCATGGGGTCCAAAGAGTCTACAAAGGGACATGCAAGGCCGTAAATGTGTGATCTATCATGTGTGGTAAAATCAGCTAAAACAGATGCCCCCTAATGTGTGAGGTCAGAGGGGTGATACAATGGTTGAAATACATTATAAGTCCATCCTAGAAGTGGAGTGATGAAGAAACAGGTGGAAGAACTAGCCATCCAACAATATAGTACAAATATCTCTGCATATGACTGCAAGCACATACATCAGTCCCGGATACATAAAAGTACAATGGCCATGAAGAGGCATGATACAAAATATGACATGTGTGGTCATGGCCACGTACAATATAGATATATCAGAATCTCCATGATTAAGATACACAAAGGATCATGATCTCCATGAAAGCTAAGATTTACAATGGATCAAGATCTCCATAATGGCTGAAGATATCTGGCATACACTGGAATCAAGTCACAAGAGCTAAAATCTCATGAACACTGGAATGATCAAGGAGGTAGCATATATGAAATGCCACCAATATGGAAAGTCCCATACACAAACCGCTACGAGTGCATGTCGTAATATGTGAATAGAGGTGTTGAATTCGAACATAGTAGTCCATCGTTTGATTACCGGTCATTGATGTATACCGTTAACAGATGCAAGGTCACTCACCCACAATGAAAATGGGAATCAAGGTACTAGAGTGCAATCTAACAAGTGTAAATAAATGTGTTGAGTTCGAACACTTGGAAGAATCCATCGATTAGGGGACATTGATGTATTCCCAAAACTGTTGATGGCAAGAGAACCTACCACTGATTACTGTAAGTCTCAAGGAACTCAAATGACTCTAGACTCCTATCCAAGAATAAGTTATCTGAAGTCAATGGGATGAAATCCGATGGAAGGAGGGAATTAAGGAATCCCCCATCATCCAACACATGTCACTTAGAAAAGCTGTATAATGTGGAAGGACTCGATCATAATGTGCTTGAGCTAGGACAAGTATCAGGAATGGCCAACATGCAAAGTCAAGAAAATCGAGGAATGGTCGACTTAGGCTTCAATTTCCTTCAAACAAGAGCATAAAGGTGAATGGTGACTGAATGTAGTTAACATAGACTCAATATACAAAACTGAGACATCTTTGTGACAAAGGAGGCATTGAAAGAGGCTCCATAGGGACTAGAAGCTTAGCCAATTGGTGGAGATAAACTCAAAGAAACGAGTTCAGCTCGTAAATTCAAACTATCAACCCAACCAACGGATGTGATATACAGTGGTCTATTTGAAGGCGACATGACTCGACTAATGCCAGAGATAACATCTTTTCCTATTCGGCTTTTTGTTTTTTTTTGTTTTTTGGACTTTTTTTAGATATTTTGAAACGCTTGAAAAAGAATAAAAGTGCTATATAGTTACAAATATAGGATGAGACGAGTGTCAAAGGGAAAACAAACTAGTTCCAAGTAATGAAACATATCTATGCTCAATGCAAGGAAACATGTGTAGGATAACGACACTCAGGGAAAAGTCCCCTCCCAATAAAAATGGGGAATCAAGCTGCAAAAGATATATAAAATGGCTCTGCTTGGCTAGACATGGGACAAGTTCGGACTAAATGGCTGATAATAAAAGTTAAGGAAGTCGTCATAAGGCTTAATAAGGGAAGAAAAAATCATGGTAATGCAATTAAAACTTGACATAAGGGAGTCCTGGGGAAAAGGCCAACCAAAGAAACCCTAGCAGTCAAAAGAATCGCAAATTCATAAATTTATGAGTGTAGCAAAAATAATCGCAAATTCACAAACTTATGAGTGTAGCAAAACAAAGTTGCATATTTTCATTTAGAAGAAGGCCAAGAAAATGGAGACATGACCACAAAGGTAGCATGCCTATCTTGGATTGCTACATACTAGAGTAGGTAGGTTGAGGAGTTAAAAGTAAGGCAGACAGCAAGCACACCTCATGAGGTGCTTGAAGAGCGCAACAAAGCAGTTTCTAAGACTGAGGAAATGATAAGGAGACGAGAAACAATGTACAATGAAGCAGTTGAAGTTGTTTCTATGATGTGGGAATTTATTCTAGATGATGAGACCATGGACAAGATAAAGGAAGATGTGCAGCAAGTTGATGAAAAAATCATCGTGCTGAAGGTAGACATGAAAAATATGCTAATCAAAGAGAGGAGCGCGAAGGTCACAGAGCTCAAGAAGATATAGTAGGAAGTGAAATCTGTTCGTGACCAAGAAAAAAATGAAATGATGAGATCACAGAACACCAGTCAGAGGTAGAGCGAGCTACAGGCCTTCTTTAGCCTATACACCAAAAGCTCCACACTGTTACTTAGTGATTGGGGGAGGGACCATCGGAAGATGTCAGTTTTGACTGTGTGGAACAATTGGCCATGCAGGAAAAGGAAGTAACAAAGACAGTTGCAATCATGAAATTTTTTTTGAAGGAGTTTCAGGACAAGGTTGGTCCTATGGTGCATCCTGCAGCAGAATTTTGGATGTTGTGAACACTTCATTTTTGCTAGGACATCAATTTTTACTTAGTGGCTTGGGACAAGCCACATGTGAGTGTTGGGGGCCTGTTGGTCTAGGAAAAGTGCATAATGAAGAATTTGATGCACATTCCCAAGAGGAAAAATGAGCACGCGATGAAGGAGAAAAGAAGGTAAAGGATGGAAAAGAAGCATATAGCAGAGGAAGTTGCGGCGAGGATCGTTGCAACAATGAGAGGCAAATCTGAGACGGTGGAAAAGGAAGGTAGAAGAGTTAAAGAAGAATAGGTGAAAGTCAAGGAATACTATAGAAGGATGAACCAACCGAATACCAAGGACAGTTTTGCAGCTAGTTATGACCAGTACAGATAGGATGAAAGATGTTTCCGTGGCTAGTTAAGGCTGTGGTTAATGTCATGCAGGAATTTTGTGGCTAGGTATTGGTTGGAATTAATGTAATTGAAGATATTTTGTAGCTACTTACGTCTATAATAACTGAGTTGTACTCAGTCGACCCTACACAGTCTTGTAAATGCTATAAATAGGAGGAACCCACTCTATATAACAGTTCGATCAGTTAAGTTCAGTAATTTAGACTCAGTTTAGTAGTTCAGAGTTCATTGTTGGCTCAAAAGAGGATTCTAGTAGAAGGCTATTGAGCTGTAAATATGTAGCTAGGTGCATAGATAGTAGAGTAGAAGAGTCGATGCAGGCTATGTGCACATTAGTAGAAGTAGATAGAAGCAATAAACCAAAGATCATGAGAGCAAAAATATTTGAGCAAAAGACATATCTTAAGAAAAGTCTGCAAGTAGCAAAGTGTAAAGTTCTATAACATTGCTCATGCTACATGAAGATCACCTTCATGGTTTTTCCCTGATGGGTTTCCACGTTACTTCCTATGTCGAATGAATGAATGTTGTTGAATATTGAAGGCTTATGTGAATGTTTTCTTAATTTATATTGTTACATTTACCGCTCAATGCATGTCACAATATTACCAATCAGTGAATGAATGAATGTTTAATGAAAATTTTCCATGTTATCTATGATTTCATGGTTAATATGCTAAGTTACAATACAATTTGCACATTGTTCAGTATTCTCAAGGAATCAGTTGTGCTGCACAGTTGCGCTAGTTGTTAAGTGGTTAAAAAAAGGTTGTGCCGCATGTCAGTTTTGGCACACAGTTGTACCTCTATCCCATAGTAAAAGACTCCATCCCTCCATCTCTGTCGAGCACCTTGGCCGTGCACCAAGGGACTATAATCCCTCTCCAACTATGAAAACATGGTTCTGGCAGTTACACATTAAGATATCTCAGGTGAGACTGCACCTACCTTGCAGGTGTTGCTAACTGAGCATGCTCTGTCGAGACGATGTACTTTGGTGTTTTGTTGGTATTGTGTTGTTGTTGAACCTCAAGTTGAGA
>LPNX010066025.1:596068-610679 GCA_001517045.1 Pseudotsuga menziesii | reverse complement strand
TGAAGTGAAAGAGGCTGAGAGCATGAAAAGCCACAACGGTGGTGTGGGTTCCAGGATGGAACAAAACAAAGAGGGGAAAAACTCTTGCTGCTCTCTCTTGTCCTTTTAATTATATATGTAAATATATATCTATGCATTGTGAAAACAAATGATTGTTGAATGCATGTGTGACTGAAAATGGAATGTGTGTATTTGCTTAAAGTAATTTGTGAATGCTGGAATAGTTAATTCCCTTCCCGAGAATGGACATGAATGAGCTCATGTGCCTGTTGGGAAGGCATGAAGAATATGAAAGTCTCCTTGATAAGGCTTGGACTATCATGCCAATTGGGTAATTAACTGATTGATTTTAATGTCTATATTATGCTTGGTCTAACAAAATTTCAATGGTGCATTTCACAGGTGAGAAAAGTGAAACCTGGTGGTGCACATTGATCATGTCAGCAGATCAAAAGTTGTTGGACTTGGCTGGATGTCTCCTTCAAATGATTGCCGAGACCCAAGAAAATCTTGGAGAGATGCTCAAGATACAGAAAAGGCAGAATGAAATGAACAACCAGATTTTGCAAGACTCTATTGGTTTGCAAAGGGAGGTGAAAAGCCTTCTGGGAGCAATCGGAAAAAGAAAGGAAGGTGGATTAGTGATGGGACAATCGTCCAAGCGACTTGTTAAGAAATGGTCCAGGCATGAAGAATCAAAGGAAATTGAGTAGGTAAAGATGAAGCAACCAGTAAAATGCTGGGAACGCGGAGGACATCATTTACGTCGGGACTGCCCAATGAGGGAACATGATGAGGGCAACAGTCGCAAATTTCCTAGGCTTCGGGATAAGATGAAAGCTGAGAACCAGTAGGAGAAGATCATGGAAGCTGAGGGGCTTAGTCTTGAACATTAAGAGTAAATAATTGAACATGGGACAAATCTACAAAATTTTGAAATTTTGATGTGCAATTGTATATGTATTGTATATGTATTCTTATGTAATGGAACACCGAGGACGGTGTTATTCCAAGGGGGAGGGGAATTTAACACCCCGGTTTTGACCCCGTTTGCATGATGCATATAATGTAATTAATCATGGTGAGGAGCTAAAGGCAAAATCCCAACCATCGATTCGATTGTGTATGTTTTGGCAATAGGGGTAGTTATCGAGGGTATATCGTGCTATTTGGCACATTATAGTTTGGCATCATGTAAACATGCACATCAAATAAAATAAACCACAACCAGCTACGACGGGGCAACATTGAATGAAAAGGGCATGATTCCAAAGAATAAGGGTGGAGGATGTCAAACCTTGGACTATGGGGAGGGTGAAAATCCATGTGTTACCACCTTGTTTGATTTGCCATCTTCCCTTGTCTCATCCAACCACTTTAATGTCTTGTTGATTAGTTGAGGCAGTTATGGATAGGACTGGAGTGTGGCAGGACTGTAAGTCCTTTCCCATGCGTACACTCCACCAGCGATCTGACCTCTTGTTGGAAGCAACCTCCACCGCCATTCTCTCCATGACGCCACTCTTCCCAGGTCTATTCATTCTCACGAAGGGATGCGTAGGAGGAGGCCGGTTAACCTTCCTCATGCACGGAGTCAACTTTTTTGCCTCCACCATTGTTGGACTATGAAGAATCATTGTGGGACCTCTTTTTTTGTTGATGGACTGTTGTTTTCTATTTTTGTTGGTCGTGTCCTTTCCCCTCACACGCAGAGTGATGGAGAATCGGTTCTTTTCCCATCTCTGTCTGTGTAACTTTCTTTAGCATTCGCATTGAGGAATTGCGTGCTGTGAGCTCTTGGATGTCGGATGACTGCTGATTCCCACATCCGTTGGCTGAGTTTTCCCTTGTCGGTGCTGGGATTTTTCCTTCTTCCTCAACTACGGACTATTTTTCATTGTGAGTTTGGGCTGTTGATTCACCCTGGTTTTGGGTTGCTTCTTGGTTGTTGAGGAGGCCGATGTCTTTTGGGTGTTGTTACTGAGTTGTTTTGGCCACACTAGGGCCAAGAACAACTCTGGAGTGTGGTTGGACCTGAGTCATGTTTCACCTTCTATTTGGGATTGTCACTCGGTTGTCTTTGCCTTCTTCACAGAGCTGTGAATGGGTTGTTTTGCTGCGGTATGCAGTGGTTGGTCTTCGGACTGTTGAGAGTAGGATTAGAGGTTGGGTATGCTTGAGAAGGCTGGTGTTGAGGCCACCAGCTTAGCATTAGCCTTTCCTAGCTCCTTGATGACCTGGTAAAACCCTACTGTGGGGGTTGGCTGATTGGGAACCCTTGGCTATGTGTAAGCCTGCATTGACCCTTATTCCTTGAGGAATCATGCCCAGCTAGGGGGTGGTAGTGTTTCTGAGAGATTGATGAGCACGCTGGCCTATGGTTGGGTGGAACATTACAGCGATGTAGCTGGTTGCGGGGCGAGTTCTTCATTAAAATATAAGTACTTCTGACTATTTCATCTCTGCACTTATATCTTCTGTTTCATGAATTATGGTGAACATGTGGAAGGATGGAATGTATATGTTTGCTTCTGCTGAATGTTGAGTAACGATGTATCCTTGCATGTGTTATGCCTCTTAGTATGTAATATGTTAAGCTTTGTATTTCAGCATTGATTTTTGTTCATGTTCATGGGGTTGTTTGCCTGTTTGATTGGTGTTTAGTAGCATCCTCTTCGTCGATCGGAGGGTTGGGGACGTGACAATGGAGCTCAAGGCCAAGTCCCTGTTATTGATTAATGTTTGAAATATATGGGAGCATGGTTGATGCCTATGGTTTCTGTGCTAAGTCAAGCACGTTTGTCAACATCATGTAAATATGCAAATTTATGAAAAACCCACAACCAGCTATGTCAATGCAACGAATAATGAGATGGGGGCATGATTTTCCTAAGGATATGTGGGAGGGAATGTTACCCTTGAGCCAGTTTGGGGAAAGGCCATGTGTCATGGGGAAAACCCACCAAAAATATCAACTACCTTTTTTATTTTCTTTCTTCCCAGCTATTTATTTCTTCCAGAATGTGGTTAACATAGTTATTGCATGGAAGGCGAAGAGTACGGGAAATTTTGAATTGGACAGAGAACCCAATTTTTAATGTTGTGTTTTTCTTGCATGGACAAGAAAAAACCAGAATCGTATTCCATCTTTGGCCTCATATGTTCATGTCTTTGGGGGAATTCACATTTTGGGGAGCTGTGGGACATCTTCCTCAAGGATCATCATACTCCATTTGGGTGGAAGATCTTTGGTAGCTGAGTTCTTCCTATGTGTATCCTTCGCGTCCTCCAAGTGTTTTCCCTTGGAGATACTATTGTTGCTGTGTTGCAGTGTTAACTTGAACTATAGAGTGTATGAGACCCTATTACTCATGTTTCGGAGTAAATCCTATGTTGTGGATTCTCCCTATGGTTGTTGTGTTGTGTGCCCTCGTTTGGATCTGAACTATCTACAATACTTAGGAGTGGGAAAGATGTTAGCACTGGAATTGATCCAAAGGTTATGGAAGGATCTCTCCCAGGTAACAGTAGAACCACTTTTGAAGAGAGAACTGGCCTTATTATCTTCCGAGAGAGATCTCTCACCAAATATTAACAATGCCAGATATGTACAAGTGAAAATATCAATTGTTTGTAAGGTTGGTTGAAACAGAACATAGAACCATTGCGCGATGGAGTCAAGATGTGTGGTAGAAATCAACAGAACTTATGTAGGTGATTTTAACACAGAGGTAAGGTAGCAATTCAGCCACAGTCAAATTATAATTGTTTGGTGGAAAAGAAGAACATGAACAGACCATCAACATAGAGCATTTGAGAATGAATTCTGTATTAACTTTAGAAGAAAGCTTTAGTGGATATATGAAACAATAGATGAAGCATAGGATGTATGAATTCCAAACTATTATAAAATTATTTCATACATGAAAGAAAACATAATGGGAGAGATAAACTGGAAAAGCATTCACATGAGAAAGGAAGCAATGGACTGTAACACGATAAACACATGAATCCTTATGTAAAACATCGACTTTGGATTTGTAACTTTATTTAAAACTCTTGAAAGAGCACACTACAAAATTACATTGGCTCCAACCTTTTCTCCTTCTTCGGGAGGAATATTTATAGTATTTTGGGACTTCCCAATCCGACGTTTGGGAATCAAAATTTGTTACAACTAAAAAAAAACTTCTAACAAACTCTAATGTGATGTATCTGCCACGATTTACATAAAAAATGAAAAATGAAATATGGACTGCGAGAGAAAATATGCGCAAGAGGATTTTATGTATCCATCTGGTAGGTGACAACTGTACAAAATTAGGAGAGAAGTGACCATTGGAGGGGTGTGTCCATGGAGAAAATTTGTTGCATACATGTTATTTCCACCTCTATGGTTGCGTCTTAAACTTGCTCGACCCATATTGTTGAATTGACCTCCATTGGTCAGGACTAGGCAAAGTTGTGACTGCCCTGTCAAATTTTTGCACTTTGAGTCCCATAGTTTATGGGTATGAGGTCTCGGGTGCTTTGGCACAGGTGGCTTTAAAGTCAAACAGCAGTTCAAATTCACTAGCCAGCTTATCGAAAATGGTCCTACTTGACAAGGATTGTTGCAGGTCTCGAAACTTGATGTTGTCTAATCAGAAACTAACAAATCACTCCAGATACTCCTTTTGAGACAATAAGGGTCCCTTCTCTTCCCAGAAGAAAGGAATCCCTATGTCTACCAGTGGCTTGAATAATTGGATAACCTCCTTGACCTTGTGTTCAATAATATATATCTTGGCTTGTAAAGCATCCAACATCCTATGTTTAGTAATTACCTCTCTAGCCCTAGAGATGACATCAACTCTTTTTTGGATATTGTGTCGACTGGTCAGATAATATGACAAGGCACTTAGGAAAACAACGACATTTTCTGCTATTACTACAAGTCTTTTCTGCACTTCTCCTAATACCGTCGAAACCTTTTTCTTGGCATATATCAAATCATTTTCCTGGTCTATGATGTGATGAAATCTATATAAGGTCTAAACTTGTTAGCCTCTGCAATGATTTGATCCCAGATCAAATGTATAGCCCCTTGTAAGGCCAATCTACTGATCACCTGCTAGCTTAACTTGGCATTTTGTTCTATCAATTCTTGACATGTCTCCTCTATCTTTTCCTTTTCTTGTTTCTCCTTTCCTTTTTCCTCCTCTAGCTCCTTAATCTACGGCTTTAACTTGGCAATATTTGTGTCTTTCAGGCCTATTTGGTACATTTCTCTAGAAAGAGAACTGGTGTCTACTTCTCCATCTACAATTACGGGTTGAATTGCAATCTCTGCGCACTTTTCCTAAAGCTATTTTTCCTTTATCGCTAGTGTAGCCTTTAATTATTCTTCACTCTCCTTCAGAAGCTTGGTATCTACTTTCCAGTGCCTTTCCTTCTCTTTGAGCTTTAGCAGATTGGCTTTGCAATCAGTAAGCTCAGTGTTCAATGTCTCTTTTTTTTTCAAATTCATCCAACTCATCTGTCTGAGTGAGCTGAGTAGAATGGATTTTCAACTTCTTTTTTAGTATTTGGATCTCTTTCTCTTTCTCGTTTAGAAATCTCTGAGCCAAAGATCCCTTAGGTGCTGGTCCCTCTATTTGTACCGATTCATTTTGCAAATTATTAATTTGGGCCTTGAGGGCTTTATTTTCGACTCTTACCTTCCTCAAAATATCTAGAGTTTTTTTTTTACTGGACTCCATCTTCAATATATGTAGTGTGGCTTTCAGTAATCTAGCATTCAAGATGTCACCGGTCTCTCTGTTAAGGTGTATTATGTCAGTAGTGGGAAAATTTTCAAGGTTCACATTAACCTCTCCCACTTTGTTTCCCATTGTCAAATCCAGGATGAGGGTGTCAGTGGCATGATCCCTCACAGTCTTTAATGCCACATTTGGCTAGGGAAACTACATTACCTCGTTATAAAGCTCTGATGTCTCATTAAAAAATTTAGCAGTCCTTTCTCGGTAAGAGTCTATCTAGTCTTCTTTAGAGGCATGCCTGTTTGGAGTCTGTTTGTCAAATACATATTCTTGGATTTGCAACTTGGATGCTTCAAGCTCTTCTTGTTTCTGTATTTTCTCCATGTTTTTCTTGTTCATTACCCCTTTGTATTTATCCTTTTAACCTGCACTAACTGCTGCTCTTGTTCTGTTTTCTGCTTTTTGGGCATGCTGGCAGTGTCTACCTCTTGAGTCTCCATAGGATTTGGAAATACTCTTTTCATTGAACTCCCTAAATAACTGACCAATGATGAGATATTCCCAGCTATTGCAACAACTTTGGACAATTCCCTTTGGGGAAAAGTTACCCATGGCAGGGGTGAGACAGAGCTTCGTCCTATGCTATTATCCATCACGATAGGGTTAGGGAAATCATCCCAGTTTGTCACTTCCATGATCCCAGGTATTTGAGTGTGCTCAAAAGGATTGCATTTGTGAGCCTTCCTCCTTTTGGAAATTATTTGATGTGGGTCGTAATTCATAGCTTGTTCTAGAGAATATCCCATGTCTCTGAGTAAGTTTCCAACCAGTGGCAAAGCAGCTATGCTCCTAAGTGTGTATGGTCCCACTTCCCAGGGGAAAATCAAATTTGATCTCTTCTTATAGTTCATAAAGTGTTCTTCCTCAACAGTGACTCTTTTCCTGATTAATTCCAAGGAGAAAACCATGGTAGTTAGAAAGGCTAGCAGAATGTAGGGTTGATGCACAAAATCATACAATATTATGATTGTTCCAAATTCTTTCAGGAACCGATCTCCTATCATATTTCTATGAGACAACTACAGTATTTGCCTCATCTCAGGAAACATCGTGGGAGGATTTTCTTGAAAGAAAAGGTCGTATACTTCGGCCATCAAATGGTTCATTAATTTACAGTAGTATTTGGTCATCTCACTAGTGATCTCTAACTCAGGCACTTGTAAGTCTTTTTCGTTATAAGACATAAACATTCTCAACAAAAAGGATTGGAATCTGAATAATTTGGTGCCGTGGAAATTCACTAATGGAAAACGAATGTTCTCGGCTAGGAATTCATTAAATTTAAGACAACATGACTGAAAATATTTCCCTAGCAGTTCAAGTTCGGCAGGACAGGTACTCAAAATGAACAATAGACTCAACAATGACTCTGTGACATAACCATTAGTATCTAGATCTAAAAACTAACTAGACAGGGCTATACACCACTGAGTTTCTTCATTAAATTAGCTAAGGTCAATGGGGTAAGACAAGCTGATGAATTCACCGTTAGGTTTTGAACAAGCCCTCAAGAAATCTTCTTTATTTTTAACGGTAGACTCTCTAAAGAAACATATGATATTCTCTTCTCGGTATTTTTGGGATATCTGGACAAAATCATCTGGGATGTGAAGGGTTTTACGGATGATGGGAGATTGGAATGAACAAAGGATTTTGTATTTTGACCTATTCATAATGACTCTCTTGGAAATAGATAAATTGTGTGCACACCACTCGACAAACTTAGGGAAATGGGGGGTTTGGTCAACAGAGAAAAAATGGAAAAAAGATTTAAAAACACCACAGGTATCGCTACCCCAGTTCTTAAGGACTTCTAATTTACCCTTAGCGGTTTCAATGGTTTCCCCCACCAAAATGGTATCTCATCCATGAGACTTTACTCTACCCTCTGACATGCGACCTCTGGTTCTACACTATCTCTCACATCTACAACTTCTACTTCTCCTACTCTTTCCATTTTCAAAGAGCACTGAGGGAGTATCAAGGGCCTGCCTTGTTTCTCTAGCATAGTCTTCTGGTCTGCCCATGCTGGCACTTTGTATGTGGTCGGGGCATTCGGCGATCTCGAGGATTTGGAAAAGAGAGATCTTTCCAACTCCACATAGACCCTTTGATAGCTTTCTATAGTGCATAATCTCTGTGTACTTCCCATGCATCTTGTACCATGGATCTCTCTCCTTATGATATGAGCCTTGGATATGTGAGGTCCTTTATTTCAAATTTTTCCTCACTATCTGTATGCATAGCTTAATCTGGGAAAGTCGACCTTCGCCATCGATATCCAACTTCCTTTCATCGAGGTCGTTCACATCCGAAAACTTTAACCTTCTACTTACTCTTCCTTTCCTTGTCTGGTGAGTAACTTTACCTCGCAGTATGTCTCTTATTTGTTGATCAAGATCGACCTCTCCTCATGACTGTTGATCTCAGCAGACCCTGCCACTTTTCATGATTTAAGAACCTGACCCCATCCATGCTAGTTCAGATTGCAAAATAAACCACGACCATAGATCTATCTCCTCCCTTTGTAGTGGCCATTGATCTTTGCGGCCAGTACCACTTTTCGCAATTTGAAATTGCGACTATATCCTTTCTAGTCCAGGACACGAAATAATTTATGGCCATGGATCTGCTTGTACTCCTATCTCGGCCGTCAGCTGTCTCTGTTCTTTAATCTATTTCGCTATTTGGAAAAGTGGCTTTGGCTAAGCACGTTCGCTATGTGAAATGATTTAGTGCCATTGATCTATCTTCAGATTAATCTCAACCTTCTATTATGGATCCCATTTAATGCATTCGATGCATTTGACATCTCCGCTTTACCTTGTATCTATGATATGTGAAATTCCTTTCCACCATTCATCTTTATCATTTTGAATCGCAGTTGTCGATTTACATTGTCCTTTACCTTATTGCTGCCACTGCTTCTCCTAGGGGTAGAATGACATCTCACATATGCCTTCAGCACCCCTACAAACTCTACGGATGCCTTCCCAACACCTCTTCAATAGGATCCTTTCCCACCTATCTCTCATAATACAAAATTTTAAATATGTTGCTAACAACTGGCTCCTCAAGGGATGCTATCCTCCAAACGAGGTAGCAAAGAACTCATAGATCAGTCATCGAATCCATTGACAACATCCTCTTATTTTATTTTCTGAAAGAAAACATAATTGAAAAATGGTTACCTCTTCTGATCTTAGGGCCTTCTCTTCGGGCTTCAAATCTTCTGATTCACCATCTGTACTGACTGAAACATAAAACATATTTACACTATAATCCATGGAACTTTGTCCCTTTACTCTAGGTAATGTTTTAGAAACCTCCCATTCACTTTGCCTCCTGTTGTAAAGGAATATACACCAAATGTGGCATAGGTCTGGGGTTACCAACATACTCAATCAACTTGCAGACAATTGAATTCTAAAGTACAGAATAGGAAATAGGAGGGTTAGAAGGACTTACTCAATTAACGAAGGTCGATCCTTGCTAGTCCTCTTCCGCTCTGCTCCACTTCCAAAGTCTTCAGGATTGCTCCTCTTTCACCTGTTAATAAACAATCTTCCAGATACAAGATGATTCATATATATATAAGCAAGTTAGATAAATCATATATAAGATGTAGAAACATAAACATTTATCAAACCAAGATACATGAAACACATATGGAAGAAGGATTCTCTTTATTATCAATAATGGTAAGAGTATAAGGTTACAACCCAATGTCTGAGACAAGGACTCCTCTGCAACCAAAGAATTCTGAGTTCCACTGCTCCAAAGACTTTTGTATACAATCCACCAGCATAACTTTACTCTCCAAGTCTGTATCTCTAACACCCTCCCCAAGGCCTGTATTTATATGGAGGAAATAAGGCAGTTTCACAAGTTGAGGAGGTTGAGACAATTAAGGTGATTAAGGAAAAAGGCTTAACTAATCTCAAGCTATCGCGTGTTATTATTTTTAACTGTTAAGGAACAAATTCACGGGTATGCATCAGGACAACCCACGAATGATTCACGACTTACCATAAGGGCAACCCGCGAATACATCCATTCATGACTTGCAGCAACCGACACTCGCGAATGAATCGCGAGTTGTATAAAGGGAGAGTCGCGAATACAACTTAACATAGTAAAAAATGGCAAAGTGACTAGCTGGATAAAGGAAGAATGTATTATAAAATAAGCCACTCTATAGTACCTTGGGAAAACCTCAATCCATAGATGTCCTTTTGTGTACCAACATGAGGAATGTCAGCACTCGGACTGAGAGGTGCCATTTAGGCGGATAACAGATGCCCCCTAATGTGTGAGGTCAGAGGGAAACGATGGCCAAAATACATTATAATCATCATCTTTGGGGAACTCAGAAATCCAATGGAGCAGAGAGAGTACCTGAAATAAATACATAGTAATGTCATATACAAAGTTACATCTGAGGATGCTATGTTCAATTTACTGGAACACAAGCTCCTTTACAATATTTGAGTACATCATATGATATAGGTAAAAACCACATATATTACAAAGGTGGAACGAAGCCACAATATACAATAATGATGAGTCTTCAAAGATCTGGAAGCTATGTATAGGAACAAAACATAATCTTGCGCAACTTAGTCCATAGGAACTAAGGCCTTCATAAAGGATCCTAAAGAACCAGTTCAATCCAAGCCATGTGAATAAAGGGAGCTGAAGTCGAACATGGAAAGGATTCAACAGTTTGTCAATCAATAGATGATAATCAACAACTGAAGCAAAGGAATTCACCAATGATGAAAGTGAATCCTGAGGTACTATCGTCAAAACTCTAGGTCTTTGTCATGAGGAAGTGCTGAAAATGGAACCATGTTGTGATAAGGAAGGTAACAGATCCTCCAACAGATCACAAGAGTGACTAGGAACTAGGAAAAAGAAGGGAAACACAAATAGGTAACAGATATAACAATGATGGGATCAGGCTATAAAATAGACATTTGGGAAGAGTCCTTGAACAGTGAGCACACCACAGAGATGACCCAAGGAAGCGTATAACTTATAGAGAGAACAACTAGACCTATCAGTCATGTAGGAGACATGATCAGATTCCCCAGGTATAACGAACAAGAGGAGGAGTAAGAAACTCAAAGTGATAGCTGAACACAAGTACACACTGAAACATGGATATCAGAAAGCAAAGAGTTCTATGTTCAAGGATTACATGCTGCCATTACTGAAAACAAGAGAAAACTTCTTACTTACCTTCCCTGTTAAATTTTAACAAGTCCAGGAAAGCCAACTCGGTTCCCTCTTCATTTTTTAACAAGCTTGAAGAGATGGGAAAATAATTCTTGATAGTATCCCCTCTTTCTTGTAAAAGTTTAACAAGTCCAAGAAAGAAAACTCGGGACCATCTTCATTTTTGGCAAGCTCGAAGAAAAGAAAGAAGAATGCTTGATAAACACTAATTCGTGGATTGTACGAGCCCGAACTAGTACATGCTCGACGGTGTTTTCATAGTTTAGAGAGTCTGAAAACTCCAAAGAAGACTCCAGGGGGGTCCTTTTTCGTACAATTTAGTCTCCTGAGGCCGAAAAAGTATAAAACAAACCAAAGAAGAACTCTCTTAACTTTCGAAGAAGAAAAGGCGCACCTTTTTCGTACTTAGTCAGGAAGGTCCGAAAAAGGTTAAATTAGCACCTACCCAACGCTCCTTCAAAAGCAGCATATAGCCTGAGTTTTACGAGTGTGAAGGAAGGCAAGATCACTCGGAAAGATCCATTTGATTACGAGAAATGAGGATTACAACAATAAACTCGATGCTTTGTTCTTTAGGGTTTAACGAGCATGACAAAGACATAAAGTACACTAGGAATCTTTTTCATGTTTCGGTCTAGAGCACAAAAAAGAGAAAACTAAGCTCATATCGGGGGTTCCTTTTCTGTAAGTTTAGTCCCTCGGGTCCGGAAAAGAGATAAACCTATGCCTGAGAATACTCTTCTCAATTGAAAAGTAAAGAGAGTGATCATTTCTCGTACTATTCCACATGGTCCAAGAAAGAGATAACCTACCACCAATGTGGATGCCCATTCACATATTCTTAACGAGCCTGAATGAACAAGTTTACTCAGCAGTCAAGTCTATTTTGAGGAGTCAGACTTGGGCCTAAAGAAACTCATAATCTTTCCCGTGAAGTTTTAACGAGTCCGAAAAAGTCAACTCGCGGCCTCCTTACTGTTTTTAACGAGCTCGAAGGAGAGAAAAAAGAATGCTCTAAATGCGAGGAGACGAGTGTCATAGGCAGGAAAAACTAGTTCCAAGCGCAAGGAACAGACCTATGCATAATGCAAGGAAAGTGAGCAAGATAAGGACACTCGGGGAACGTCTCCTCAAGGTAAAGGGTGTCAAGTTGCAAATGCAAAAAGATACAAGGCTGGGCGATAATGAGAACAAAGATGAGGGCTTATAAAATGAGCTAAAAGCATGGAAGCCGGCATCAAGCTCATAAGCGCAAGCAGGGCACATGCAAATGCAATTACAACTTGAAACACAAGGCGAGGCCAGTACACAGTTGTGAATCCATCTACAAATCCTGTCTCCAAGAAACAACAACAACATCATAATCATATTCAGAAGAAACGATCCAATGCGGGTCACTTTGGCAGAAACACATGTGACTTTGCTATCTTCTATAAAAGGGAAAGTCAAGGCAGAATCAACCGAAGAAGATTCTATAGCACCAAGGCTCGAGGGTTTATAATCAGTAAGATCAACCTCATAAGGAAAGAAAAAATCAACAAGGGAGATAGAGTCTACAGGAACAAACTCAATATCCAAGGAGTCAAAAAATTCATAAGAAAAATCAAACTCATTAGGATCACTGACTTACTGTTCAAAGGAAAAGTCAAAAGACTCAACAAGACCAACACAAGAAGAAAGGTCAGGTCTACTAGGCAAATCAGGGTTAGACTTAGTCACAACTGAACTAACATCCAAAAGAAGGTCAGACTGTATCAAAGACTCTAGGAAGACTTCATCCGAAGGAAGGAGATCATCTGAAATAGGACACATGTCTAAACTTTCAAATGGATTGATAGAGTGGAGAGCAGGCTCCATGGTCTGTATAGGATGACTCACCTGTTCAACTGCAGGGACCAAATCCAGAGAAGGTAAGCATGAAAACAGAGGCTACTTCTCAATAGCAATTGAACACAAAGGAAAAGAGGCCACATAGTTCACCTATGGTGGGGTGGTGTCTACAGAAACACTGGGAATCAATAAAGGAAAGACCTGGTCTCTAGGTGGGTCAGGAGACGGATCAAGAAAATCCAACTACTCAATAGTGACAATTTCTTCTCCATGATTAAAGTACATCACATGAAAAAATGTTGACACCACCGCTTGCATGGCATAGACATAATCACGTCCAAGGAGCATATTAAAGTCCAAGGGGTCTTCTATAACCATGAAGTCAACTAAGACGGTATTCCTACCCAAAGTAACAGGTGTTTGAGCAAGAATTTCCAAGGCTACACAAGTTCTTCTATCAAACGCCAGTAACTGACTAGCAGTCGACACAAGGCTGGGAGATCCCATACCTCACCAAGCACGAGCAGAAAAAATACTAACTGAGGCTCCTTCATCAACAATACAACGAGCAATCGTATAGGGTTCAAATTTGACCTTTATCTGGAAAGGTTCATTAGAAGGAAGGCGCGGCTCAACTAGGCTATCCCAATCAAAGGAAGCAATCCGAGAGCTTGGTGGGGGTTGATCCGAAACAAGTTCAGTGCCCCCTTGTTCAGTAAGTTCTGAATTGGCAGTGAAGAAAATGTGACTAGTAGACACTTCACTCTCCAAAGGAAGAGTGGGATTGATCGATAATGGAATCAATTCAACCGCTTCGTGAAAGTCACTCTCCGAAGGGAGAGTGGGATTGACCAAAGATGACATTGGTTCAATCACATCAGGATCACTCTTCGAAACAAGAGTGGGATCGACCAAATCTGAGATTGGTTCGACCACTTGATCAACCGAAGGTTGAATAGTTTGTTGAGAAACTATAGGTTGTTTAGGAGAAGGAAAATCTTGAGTCTTGGACCACACTCTTTGCACCTCTGCAATAGTAGGGCATAGGTGAGTAAGATGATCTCCCTCGCATAGCATACAAGGGAACTTAAGTTTGCGCTTTGAACGACTAGTTTTCTCAACGGTGTCAACATGACTAGCAGTGGCTGACTATTTGCTCTCAACATGACCTACAGAGGATGAGAGTTTTCCCCCAGCATGAACTATAGAGGCTAGATGACTGGATCCAACCTCACTAAGAGAGGCTGGTTGTTGAGAGACTTCAGAATGTTCAAAAACGGGATGACCATGAACCCAAACTCTTCGCACCTCCGCAATAGAAGGGCATTTATAAGTAAGGTGGTCTCCCTCACAAAGGTTACAAGGAAACTTGGGCTTGTGTTTTGAACGGGTAGTCTTTTCAACAGTGTCAACATGACTCGCAGTGGTTGACGGATGGTCTGCAGCTTGAAGTACAGAGGCTAAGAGACTTTCCCCAGCATTCCTGGCAGAGGCTGAGAGACTGGATCCAACATGGCCTACAGAGGTTGGATGAGCACCACCAACATGAACAATAGAGGTTGAATGGTTAGGA
This sequence comes from Pseudotsuga menziesii, assembly GCA_001517045.1. Lineage (NCBI taxonomy): Eukaryota > Viridiplantae > Streptophyta > Pinopsida > Pinales > Pinaceae > Pseudotsuga > Pseudotsuga menziesii. Next base: position 596,234 of record LPNX010066025.1, on the reverse strand, counting down.
TCAATCTGCTTTGCAACAGTTGAGTGTGTGCCCCCAGCATGAACAACAAAGGCTTGATGGATGGATCCAACATGAACAACAGAGGTTGGATGGGGAGATTCAACTTGAAAACTAGAGGTTAAACAGGTTCCATCAGCATGCACTGCAGAGGCTGAGTGACTGAATG
>LPNX010066025.1:547432-587397 GCA_001517045.1 Pseudotsuga menziesii | reverse complement strand
TTAGAATATTTACAAATGCATACTAATGCATACTAAAGAAACACACTTTTACCTAACGGATATATTACACAAGTTGATCTTAACTAACTCCTAAGTGTTCCTTCGTCAAGGCATTATCATCTACTTGCGCAAACATATTATGTTCCTCTTTAGTCAAATAGATTTCGGAGTCTAAATCGCCGAAATGGTGAATATGATCTTTGATAGACTCTGCATCATCTTCGGCAGCTACATAGTTTTCAAGGAAAGGAGGTCTAATTTGCTGATCTTCTTGGTTCCTTGGATTCCTCACATCCCTTTGTCTATTCGGTTGGAGTGGGGGAGGAATCGGTCTTCTAAAATTGGGTTTTCTGATCTAAGGTTCATTCTGCTCCCGATTTACTGGCTTATCTTCCCAATTCCAAGGCATTGACTACAATGAGACCTTTGCACCAGTGGCAAAGATGGACTCCATAAGACTATTTTGGCCATTGCAGCTTCCAAGGAGTGGGATGTACATCACATGGATGTGAAGAGTACATTTCTACATGGATATCTGAAAGAAGAAATATATAAGAGATAGCCATAATGTTTTTTACTAATCTATCTCTATTCTGCCGGTTGAGGAAATCATTGTATGGGCTAAAACAAGATCCCAGAGCTTGTTATGCCAAGATTGATGGATTTTTTCTATCACTGAACTATTGTAGATGAAATTATGATACAAATGTCTATTTAAAGCTAAATCATGGTTCTTTAATAATTATTGTATTTTATGTGGATGACCCTATGATCACAGGAATTTCCAGGAAATAAATTGCCTCTTTGAAGAGTGCAATGAACCATGCCTTCTCCTTGACTGGTTTGGGGCTTGAAATTTCTTAATCGGATATTAGAATCAAGGTATATCAGTCCAATTATTCCTTATATCTGTTGAACAATTTCAACATGAAGGATTGCAATAAAATAAAGACTCCTTTCCTTTTAGGAGTTAAGCTTGAAGAAACACAGTCAACTCCATTGGTAAAAAACACCCTCTATAATAGGAAAATGGTTGGTTGTGTTCTTTATTTGACTCATACTTGACCTGATATTTCTTATGCAATGAGTGTGGCTTCAAGAAACATGGATAAACCTCATGACATCCATTAAAGGCAAGAAGAGTGAATCCTAAACTTTGTACAAGGAACATGAACTCATAGGATTCACTATGTTGCAAAATTTGACCTAGAGTTAGTTGGTTTTACTGACTCTGATTAGGCAAGTGATAATATTGATAGGAAATCAAATTCTTGATATTTGTTTATGCTTGCAGTTGAAACAATCATCTGTTCAAGTAAGAAGCAAAGTGAAATTTCACTTTCATCTACAGAGGATGAATACAACGGAGTTGTGAAGGAAGGTACTCAATGTTTGTGGTTGCAGGGTATACTTGGAGAGTTTGGGATCGAGTCTGAGACTTATATAGTCATCTATTGTGACAACCAAAGTACCATTCAAATATCAACTGATCCAGTACTAAGGAAGTGAACCAAACACATAGATATCCATATGCACTACATCATAGGACTTGTGCAAGATGGAGTCATTTCTTTGCATTATTGTGCATCATCTCAGCAAGTTGCAGACATCTTCACCAAGGTGTTTTCTGAGAAGAATTTAAGCAATATCAAATCACTATCGAGGATAGTTCATCATTTGTTAATATTGATTGAAGATAATATTTTTTACGGTTTTGTTCATGTCCATGTTTAAGGGAGGATTTTCCCCTTTGTCGTTTTGCCTCTTTCTTTGTTTTGTATCGACAAGCAGTATGTAAAGGGTGACTAAGCCTTGTTGCTAGGACCTATGTCTCTAATATATTTCTGATATTTTACATAAGTCAGGATTAATAGGATTTGTTGGAATGTTCATAACCCATTCCCATACTTAGGATATAAAATTTAATCTTTTTGATTAAATTCCTAGGTCCTACACTAGCTAGTTGGAATCCACTTGCATTTTTGTGGTCAAACTTGCAAAAAATGCCTCCAGGAGCACTTTGGAAAGATTTTGGATATGATTATGAAAAATTATCATACTTCCTAGTTTAGCAAGTGTGCATTCCTATCTTATCCATAGTTTCCTTCTTTTTCAGCAGTCTTAAGACAAAAGGTAAAGCTAGTTTTAAGGAAAACTGCCTTGTTTTTGTCACAAATCACCCTCCTTCTTTTCCTCATTTAAAAGCATGATTTAGTCCACTTTCCTTCACTTATCAGATGTAACAACTTATTCAGCCAAGTTGTTAGCCTCTTGACATATTAGGAAAGTGTTTTATGCACCTATGGGGGATTTTGACTCATTTAGTAAGCCTGCTTTTGTACTGAATTGAATGGCATATTTATGCATTTGAATCCTTAATGTATATACATGTTTGAACAACCTATTTCTATATAAGGTTGGATGTTGTAAACTAACATAACAATAGTTTGTGTTATTCAACATATTCAGTCTCCTTTTTTTAGTGTATCTTGCATATTTTTCAAACAATCTTGTGAGTATAATTGATTTAAACTTCAGGATTAATTTCCACAACATGCATCCCTTATTGAGTTAACACTAACAACCTATCTATTTCAATACAAAAAATATTTACAATCTCTAATGCAAAATGTCACACTCTGCTCCATATTCCACAACATTGTAGTGGCCTTCACTCTCCCCATTTTCAAAATATATTAACTCCAAATTATACACCACTAACCATGGACCTTTTATAGTCATTTAGGTAGGTACAAAGATGTACTGCATTGCTATAATCTATGTGGTAAACACATAACTTGGAGGGGCCTCTAAGACCATAGATAGAATTGACATTTATATATAAAACAAAATGAACTCAAAAAGACTTTCTTTTCCATTCGAGTGGATCTCCCGCAAATTTAAATGTACCATACAAAATGTTATGTTCATATTGTTTCTTGTGACTCGCAAATGTTTCATCCAATGGATCCCATTCATAAACACATCATCCCATTCATTCTTTGATACAATTTATTTCCCCTCCGGTCTTGTGGCTTTTACAAAGCCTTCATTCACTCTATCCTATTCATAAACACATCATCTCTTTTATTCTCCATTTTATCTTCTTTTAATTGTTCATTATTCTCCATTCGATATTTTTTAATTGTTCATTTAAAAAACACTAAAAAAAATGCAGTAACTAATTTTTTAATACAATTTAATTATATAAATAGTTAGATGTTAGGGAGAGGATATTCCACCCTTGGTTTAGAGAGCAATGATGATTAAATATTAATTACTTAGAGTAATATGTGCGATAATCTCAAGTCCTTGCGTAAATTCAAAAGCCTCAAATTCATTAATTATTCTTACTCCAATTTCTTAATTATCTACTTGGATGTCAAAAATCGTTTGTGATTTATTACTCTTACTATTTATATTAATATTAACTTTAATTGTTTATGATAATGTTTATTGTTGATCAAGATCACAATAAAGTCTATTGCACAAATAAATAAATAAATGTTATAATAAATAGGTTTCACAATCTCATTTCTATATTTAAACACATATTTTTACCGCTACAAAGTTAAAGTTAAAGTTATTGATGTATTGAAAATATGTATGTCATAAAAATAAAAGTGCAAAAATTATTATGATTATTAAAACAGTTAAATACTTTTAATTGTTATTACAACATTTTCTAATCTCATTAGTCATACTATAGCATACGCATATGAATGTTTTTCAATACATTTTAGAACCAATTTAGATCACACATTTTATGTTGTGAAATTATTTCATTACGTTATGAAATTGAATACAGTTATAAGGCATGTTAAAGGACATTTTTTAAGTGTTTAATTTTTTTTAATTTTAAAAGTGGTAAAATTGTTTATTCTTATTTTAAACATTAAAATAAAATTTTAATACTTTAGTTAATTACTTAATTTAGATTTGAATTTGTAATTTTTTAAGAAAAAAACGTGTTTTTAACTTTAAGACCTATTCAAATTAGATATAATTACAATTTATAGATCAACATAAATCAATCTAAAGGATCAAATACTTCAAGGTGAAAACTTATCTAGAATTCATAAGGATATACAATGGTGATAAACATATATTAAGTAAAATCTTAAAAAAATGAATGTGATCATGATTATAAAAAAACATATAAATTACAAAGAATAAATTCTATAAAATCCACATATAATAATTAATTGGACATAGCCAAACTTGTACTTTTGAAAGCAATATCAATTAATAAATTAGATAATATAAGACCGTCAATTGACAATTACAAGAACATAAAATCTTCTCTAAATGGAAAGCAGAGAGAAAGCAAGAAATATTCAACTTTCATTAATTATTTAGTATAAACTAAGTGGAATATATATTTATTTGTTACAATGGGGAATTGACAAAAATGTCACTTCCCAAAATATCATTAAGATTACAAATATTATTACATATAAAAAGAGAGAAATTGGGACAGATAAGATTAAAAAAAATTAAGATACTATAATTATAAATAGTTTTTAACTTTAATTTAGAAAATAAAATAAAAAACATCTCTGAATCTTAATTTTAACCATAAGATTACAATTTAAATTAAATTAAATCATTCCTTATTTATTTTTTCATAAAATCATCTATATGAAAATTGATCATAGTGAAGTTAACCCTCATTATCATTTTGAACTTTACGTTAGTGACAACATTATAAATTTTTTTAACTTAATAGTTTATTTTTTATTTTTAATATTTTCTACAACTATTTTATTAAGTTATGATATTTAATTAAGCTATATATTGTAAATAAGGTATATGAAAAATAATATTGTTTATTCTATGAAAATGACAAATTCATTTTTGTTATTTTAAAATTTATTTATTTTTACAATAGTTTAGTTAATTTACTAAATCATTTTTTTAATTTTATTAGTTATAAAAAAAATATATATTATTTTACTTTAAACATCTAATAATTATGTCGATATACATTTAGATAGTATTTCAGATTTTATACTTTACTTCAACAAAATTAACCTATGATGCATCTTGATTAAGTTTTAAAGAAGCTTTAGTTAAAGGGTGGTGGTTAAGGAAGTGGGTGGCAATTTGTTTTTGTTTTTTCATATCAGATTTTGCTTTTTTGTTTATTAAATAATATTTGTATTAATAATGGATATAAAACTAGCACAACCACAAGTTAAGTGGTGGGTGAATACAAAATCCCGACATGTTGGAATCGTATATAAATTAAGAATCAATTTTATTAATATATATGGGTTTGCAAGAAGCCTTATGAGAGTGATGAGTAACTTATGCATTGATTTTTAACTATATAAGAGACATTATTGATTTGGAAATTCATAATTGTAACTTACTAATCTATATTTTATTGAGGAATGTATACCCTATCTCCTTGAAAGAGAGGATAACCAAATAGATTTGAATTCTTACATACCTTTGGATATGCAAAGTGGATTGATTATTAATACAATATATCTTCTAGATAATTTCGATATCATAAATCCCGATGGGAGGCTAGTAGGTGTTGAAAATCTAGGTCAGATCAGAGATTTTAGAAACCATTATAGGATTCACATTATGTGAAATTACTATTGGATTGAAGAAAATGTGTTGGAACCTTTTTGCTTAGAACATAAAGTCAATAATGGAAGTATATCTAATGCTTATGGGAATGATCGTTTGATGAAAATATAGTATAATGAGACAAAGACTTGAATGTGACTCAGGAAGTGAAACTAGCCCTGAAAAAAATAAGAATTAACTTCGAGATGAATTTTCCTAATGAGGGGGAGAATGCAATGCCCTACTTAGAGGTATGCAAAGTAATTGAATGAACTAATTATGTAATATAAATAGATGTGGTGATTTGTTATGAAAGTATAAATGGTTAGTGTATCTGGGCAACCTAGCATGGAAAGATTCATGTGTGGGGATCTAATATCAAGGATGGATCATAGTCCCAATACTGCGACCTAAGAGGACGCATTGGAAATAAGTATCTGTACTTATTCTAGAACTTCAGGGCGAAGTTTCTTGAAGTGTGGGTGTATGTAACACTCTGTTTTTATCTTGACTTTTGAGATTGTTATGACTAATCTTTTAGGGTGTTCTATGACGAATGACCCAACTACTTGTTATTTTGAAATCTAAAATAACTTTGTATGGACGTGTTTTTATGGCATCTGATTTAGGATGACCTGGAATTGTGTGAAGCAAGGGATTATTGATGAGATATGACCTAAGAAGGATTATTTGACATATTATTGAGTAGATTATGATTACGAATATAATGTCGACATTTGGGAAATTGTGTATGCAGTTATATCATGATTTTAATTATGAATGAAAAATCATGTAAATTTATCAGCAACGATTAAAGTTGTATAATGTTTTCACAAAAGTTATGTAGCATGTACTCTGATGGTCTGTCGAGTGTGATAGGGAAGGAAAGTACATGAAATGCAAGAAAGAATCGATATGCAAAGACTCTATTTGAGTCGACGACTATGGAAGGTAATATTGGTCTTGTATATAGCATGATTGAATTGTGATATGTTTGATGCACTGACTTGCATGGACTCTGAATGAGTCTAGAAAGTTTGACAGTTGAGGTTCATTGATGGTTTTGTTATAGTTGAAATCTTATTGATGAGATTTGATGCACATATTGTTTTATGTGTAGGTAATCAGATTGTGATTGTCAATCGATCCACATCCAGTGACAGGGATGAAAGATTATACATGTAAGGATAGAAAATTGGACAACACGAACTTTGAATAGAGTGAGGAAAACTCTAGTTCATCATATGCATGTGTCATGAGGGTAGGTTGTGATTCGGTCACTCATGAAGATTATTGTTAGAGGGCACGTAATAGGGGTTCGACCTTATTCCCTAGAAACCACCTGGGTCTTTCAAGGGTAGGAGAACTGAGGTAACATTGGCTCATTTGTCATAACCGACTCAACACCTGTGGGAATTATCGAAAAGGCATGCTTGAAGCATAACACCTTGATAATTCGATTTGCGACAAGAATGTGGCAGTAAACAACATATATTTTAATTAAGGCAAATAATAAATTGATCATAAATAACTTAATAATAATAATAATAATAATAAAATTATAAATAAATAAAGTTAAATAAACTAAAATCAACTTAAATTAAGAAATCAATTAAAAGAGTAAATTAAGAAACTTGAACTAAAGTGAAACCCTAACAAATCGAAAAAGAATCAGAGAACTAAAGATAACTAACTAGTGGTCTGGTAAATAAAAATAAATAAATTGATTGATTAAAGTAACTAAACAGTTAAGTGAGATTGATGCATGAGATGCATGGGAATTAACGAAATGGTTAATAAAAGATAAAGAAATGGAAGAACGTGGGATCTTCATCTTCTTCTTCTTTGTTCCTACAATAGTTTGGAGCCTGAACCCTTTGCGTGGCTCTGAGGAGACTATGGAAGAGTGTGGTGTAGTACGATGTGAGTGAGTTGGGAGCCTCCTAGCAGCATCCTGGTGTTGTACTTCAATTTCTAGCAAGATTTGTCAACCCCATCGAGCTCAAGGATCCCAGGGAAAGGAGATTACCCATCATGGTATGGTAGGGAGGAAATCGGTGGATCCGACATGATTGGGAATCCAGTGACAGAAACTACAATGGAGTGATGAAAAAGCAACCTTCAGCCTCGCCTTCAAACGACAACGACTAGAGAGATGAATAAGTATTTCAAAGTTATTTGAATTTGTTAATTGTTGCACATGAAAATGGAATAGTTTAATTCAATGGATGTAAGTCGATTAGTTTACGATTCATAATGTTGTAATATACTTACCTACTTTGTAAACAAATTTTGAAAAAAAAATATAGATGTTCTTAACTTCTTTATCAGATCTAGATTTATTTATATGCATGCATGTTAGTGGTTTTGGTCGGACCCCATGAAGGGTTGTTACATATTGTATTAGAGCATGGTTCAAACACTATGACTATAAGATCATTATTTGTTTAAGGATAATAAGTTAATGCGTGTTAATTGCAAAACATTAGAAATTGTTACCATACTTTATGTTGGGTCTGCAAAAGAAAAATAGTCTGAAATGCGGATTAAGAATCAATTTTATTAATATATATGGGTTTGGAAGAAGCCTTATGAGAATGATGAGTAACTTATGCATTAGATTTTAACTATATAAGAGACATTATTGATTTGGAAATTCATAATTGTAACTAACTAATCTATATTTTATTAAGGAATGTATACCCTATCTCTTTGAAAGAGAGGATAACCAAATAGATTTGAATTCTTACATACCTTTGGATATGCAAAGTGGATTGATTATTAATACAATATATCTTCTAGATAATACGGATATCATAAATCCTGATGGGAGGCTAGTAGGTGTTGAAAATCTAGGTCAGATCAGAGATTTTAGAAACCATTATTGGATTTACATTATGTGAAATTACTATTGGATTGAAGAAAATGTGTTGAAACCTTTTTGCTTGGAACATAAAGTCAATAATGGAAGTATATCTAATGCTTATGGGAATGATCATTTGATGAAAATATAGTATAATGAGACAAAGACTTGAATGTGACTCAGGAAGTGAAACTAGCCTTGAAAAAAAATAAGAATTAACTTCAAGATGAATTTTCCTAATGAGGGGGAGAATGCAATGCCCTACTTAGAGGTATGCAAAAGTAATTGAATGAACTAATTATGTAATATAAATAGATGTGGCGATTTGTTATGAAAGTATAAATGGTTAGTGTATATGGGAAACCTAGCATGGAAAGATTCATGTATGGGGATCTAATATCAAGGATGGATCATAGTCCCAATATTGCGACCCAAGAGGAAGCATTGGAAATAAGTATTTGTACTTATTCTAGAACTTCGGGGCAAAGCTTCTTGAAGTGTGGGTGTATGTAACACTCTGTTTTTATCTTGACTTTTGAGATTGTTATGACTAATCTTTTAGGGTGTTCTATGACGAATGACACAACTACTTGCTATTTTGAAATCTAAAATAAATTTGTATGGACGTATTTTTTATGGCATCTAATTTAGGATGACCTGGAATTGTGTGAAGAAGGGGATTATTGATGAGATATGACCTAGAAGGATTATCTGACATATTATTGAGTAGATTATGATTACGAATATAATGTCGACATTTGGGAAATTGTGTATGCAGTTATATCATGATTTTAATTATGAATGAAAAATCATGTAAATTTATCAGCAACGATTAAAGTTGTATAATGTTTTCACAAAAGTTATGTAGCATGTACTCTGATGGTCTGTCGAGTGTGACAGGGAAGGAAAGTACATAAAATGCAAGAAAGAATCGATATGCGAAGACTCTATTTGAGTCGACGACTATGGAAGGTAATATTGGTCTTGTATATAGCATGATTGAATTGTGATATGTTTGATGCACTGACATGCATGGACTCTGAATGAGTTCGGAAAGTTTGACAGTTGAGGTTCATTGATGGTTTTGTTATAGTTGAAATCTTATTGATGAGATTTGATACACAGATTGTTTTATGTGTAGGTAATCGGATTGTGATTATCAATTGATCCACATCAAGTGACAGGCATGAAAGATTACACATGTAAGGATAGAAAATTGGACAACATGATGAACTTTGAATAGAGTGAGGAAAACTCTAGTTCATCATATGCATGTGTCATGAGGGTAGGTTGTGAGTTGGTCACTCACGAAGATTATTGTTAGAGGGCACGTAATAAGGATTCGACCTTATTCCCTACAAACCACCTGGGTCTTTCGAGGGTAGGAGAACTAAGGTAACATTGGCTCATTTTTCATAACCGACTCAATGCCTGTGGGAATTATCGAAAAGGCATGCTTGAAGCATAACACCTTGATAATTTCGGTCGTGACAAGAACGTGGCGGTAAACAACATATATTTTAATTAAGGGAAATAATAAATTGATCATAAAGAACTTAATAATAATAATAAATTATAAATAAATAAAGATAAATAAACTAAAATCATCTTAAATTAAGAAATCAATTAAAAGAGTAAATTAAGAAACTTGAACTAAAGTGAAACCCTAACAAATCGAAAAAGAATTAGAGAACTAAAGATAACTAACTAGTGGTCTGGTAAATAAAAATAAATAAATTGATTGATTAAAGTAACTGAATAGTTAACTAAGATTGATGCACGGGATGCATGGGAATTAACGAAATGGTTAATAAAAGATAAAGAAATGGAAGAAGGTGGGATCTTCATCTTCTTCTTCTTTGTTCCTACCATAGTTTGGAGCCTGAACCCTTTGCGTGGATCTGAGGAGACTGTGGAAGAGTGTGGTGTAGTACGATGTGATTGAGTTGGGATCCTCCCAATAGCATACTGGTGTTGTACTTCAATTGCTAGCAAGATTTGTCAACCCCATCGAGCTCGAGGGTCCCAGGGAAAGGAGATTACCCATCATGGTATGGTAGGGAGGAAACCGGTGGATTCGACATGATTGGGAATCCAGTGATAGAAACTACAATGAAGTCATGAAAAAGAAACCTTCATCCTCGCCTTCAAACGACAACGACTAGAGAGATGAATAAGTATTTCAAAGTTATTTGAATTTGTTAATTGTTGCACACGAAAATGGAATAGTTTAATTCAATGGATGTAAGTCGATTAGTTTACGATTCATAATGTTGTAATATACTTACCTACTTTGTAAACAAATTTAAAAAAAAATATAGATGTTAACTTCTTTATCAAATCTATATTTATTTATATGCATGCATGTTAGTTGTTTTGGTCGGACCCCATGGAGGGTTGTTACATATTGTATCAAAGCATGGTTCAAACACTACGACCATAAGCTCATTATTTGTTTAAGGATAATAAGCTAATGCATGTTAATTGCACAACATTAGAAATTGTTACCATACTTTATGTTGGGTCTGCAAAAGAAAAATAGTCTGAAATGGGGATTTGAATGTAAATTTGTTATATTTTGGAAATCTGAAATGTAGATATGATTTCTTAAATTTTTGTAGTTGAATTTGTTGTAAATATATGGTAAATTGTGTTTTTGAATGCAAGTAGCTTAACAGAATATCAACCTAGGAGCTAGTGTCCAGTACAAAACTGTAGCAAACATCGGAAAGAACTATATCGCCCTTGAAAGAAACACTTAGCCATCGATTGCAAAAGTATAGGACCTGTAATTTCTTTCTGGAAATATTACCGCTATTACTAATATTAGACACCATAACGAATGATGTGAATAATATGATCATAACATTATTATATAAAACAATTATGTATGAAAAGAACAATGTGGTAGGTATTGATTAAATCATGTTGAACAGATGCAATGTGAAATGATACACAATCCAAAAGGGTTGAGAAATGTGTTGAAATGGGAAACCAGTCACCGCCATGTTAGGTCATGTTGCATTTATTATTTTTAGCTAATAGATGTAGTATTTATCATATTTATTGTGATGAATTGGTAGTAAGCAAAGCTAGTCGCTTCACGAATAGAGACTCTCTTCTTTTTCTGGTCTAACCCTGCCAAAATATTACCCATAGAACTGGATATATATGAGTGAACCGAATCATTAGATCACCCTGTAAGGATAATTAATCCTTCATGCTCTGGAAATACATCCATCGTTAGAAAATATATTGAGAGGAAACTGCTCTACAATAACTATGATCTAGAGATGGCTCAACAAATTTGAGGACATATCAGTTTCCTTAATGGCACTAGCGTTGGAGAATTGTGGTTAATCTTGAATTCAGGCATGACCGACTTCATTCTCTCAGTCAACTACAAGCATGAAATTCCTCATCCAAGCAATCCACATGTTATCTTAACATTGTATTCTTGAAAGAGTTGACAAGGGAATATATGATGTTCCCTCGGGTTAAAGAGAATCCCTTGAGTCACGAGAACTTCACTAGATCAGTGCATGTGCTACCCCTTAGATATAGCCGTGTACAACATTCTCTGTCTAAATTGCCACTTGTCATCATTGCCATATTTGGCAGAGGGTCACACTGTTTCTCGAGGTGTCTAACTTTGTGGTTATGTATAAGAAAAAATTTCAAATAACTAATTACCACTAGGAGAATGGATTGTGCCACGGTGAACCTCCATCAATAAATACTTATAACGCCAATGTACTTTATTTAACAATGAGCTAGCATGGATTCCCTTAATGAATGTGATATTGATGTATCTCAGAAATATGGATCATTGATAGATTGAAGGAAAATTATAAATTTGTGTCGTAAACTCATATATATATGTGACTTGTGTTAAATTATACCAACTATTCAAGAGTGAAACAGTTAAACTAAATGGGCCCTTAACTCAAACTTTATATATTTCTCAGGTATATTATTTTAGATCATGTCCTTAGAACAACAGCTCCACGAGTATTATTTTCCACAATTTTTTTTAAATAGGGGAGATGGAAACGATGTTTAAATGCATATTTAGGTTACGATAAAGCCAACATTTAACGGTTTCAAATGAAAATAGTAGAAACAAGTAAACCCTAGAATGAATAGATATCCAACCAGTATGTTGTGTATATAATCACACTTGTTTGAAACATTTTTTTTCCATTAAGAAACATTGATATCTGGTAGATGAGGTGAATCTCAGAAGGGTGAACAAATCTAAGAAGTTATCCTTTTGATTTGATGAAACCAACAATTATTTGTCACTCCATGACCTAAAGAGATTCATTGAGCTATCATTTGGTTTGCACAATAATAAGAATAATTGGTCTCAGAAATTTTAGATCCATCGATCCATCTGCTCAATCTATCAAAGTTTAGAAGGAGCTTGCAGGTATTTCAGTAGGAGATAAGGATTTGCAAGAACTTCAAAATTTTCGCCATTGGATGAACCAACCATCAGAACATGTTCTTTCTTGTTTCATTTTTATATTCAATTACAAATATAATAAATTTATCCCTGTATCATTTAAACAATCTTCATAATTACAATTTAAGTTCTTTTATGTAGAATCTGTGCGAAACAAAACCCTTTTCTTTGTTATCGTTTAGTAGAAATATTATATTAATTTTTAAACCTTTATGTGAAAAAAAAATTAGGGAATGAAAATCCTATTTGGGTTGTCTATTTGCACAAATGTTATATTAAATCTTCATATTGAGTACCTATGAAAACCAATTATTTGTGAGCCATCGATTCACATAACTTGTTATTTTTTTCATATTACTTTGAATATATTCATAAATTGAAATAGTCTCTAGACTAGAAATCCGTCGAAAATCCCTGGGATTGATAAATGGATTCACAGAATAACGCTTTGAGTTTTATTTTGTATAAGATTGTGAAGAATTAAATTTCTAGTTTAATTTTACATAGAAAATAGGATCATAGGATTATCTCTTAAGTTACTCAGATTGAGTGACTTACAAAAGCATTCTTTTAGAATTATATTGAATGTTTATGCACTGTGTTAATCATGTGTTATTAAAACCAAATGATTCATAGGAAATTTTTTACGATATCTATCATCTAATTAGAAAAGATGGATATGATTACGACATATGACAAAGTAAACTCGATTTTTTTAAAGTTAATCGTAATATGAATTGCTTTAGGCATTGAAGCCATTGATTCGATCATCGATATGTACATTTTACAAATTTAGTTTTTCTTATTAGGGGTCTATTACAGCTGATTTTACCACACATGGTGGATCACACCTTTATTGCCTTCCCTGTCCCTCTGCAGACTCTTTAGACCCCATGGACCATTTTTGTACCTTTGATGTTTCCAAGGTCATCCCTAAAAACATGCATTATTTTCTATACACGACTTTTAAACCTATTCTCGTGTATATATGTGGATTTGACCCTTAAACCCACATACATCAGGATGTGCATAAAAGGCCAAATAGTTTTGGAGTTGTCCTTGATGTGGATCTGAGTCACTTGTCTCTTGGCCTTCCATATGCCTTGAGATTGCTCGGAATTGACCTTCCATTACCCCATTGAAGCACTATATAAGGAACCCTTTGGATACATTGAAGAGAGAGGAATTGAAGAGCAAGAAAACTATAGTCCATTGTTGCCAGAGCTTATACTTGAGTCTGCATCCCTTTGTCACTTGGAGCACTTTGTGTTCTTCCCAATCTTGCCTTTGCTTCTGAGCTTGCTATTGAGAGATGGAGGATTGAAGTGGTGGAGGCCCAGGTGGAGGACTCAATTTCTCTGATTCGGAGATGTGCCGACAGAGGTTGTCACTATTGTATTCTCTAATTTATATTAATAGAAATATCTTTTCCTATCCAATAATGTGTATTTAAATGAGTATTGAATCCATGGATGATTTTAAATGCTTATATGTTATTGATTATATATGCTAGAGTAGGTATAACACAACTATATATAGAATGCTTGTCTTGTTTGCTAAATGTTGAGAGAGAAAATTATCAATACAAGCGAGAGTGGAAAATCTCAACAAGGATGTATATCAAACGTCTGGAATAAGGTATGTATCAAGATCCTTTAGTGTTAGATGTTTGGTTTCTCTTGCATATAGGAAATGATTAATTTCTATAGTTACTCTGTCTGTTGTGGTACCCTAAGCCATTGGAAGTTTTCTCCATAAAAGAATTGGCGACCATACTAAGGAGTTCCTAGTCATTTCCTTTGGGGGTTTTATCGACATTCAATGTTCTTGAATTGCTCTGATTTTTCTGTTTCTGAGTCAGGTTTGGGGGCATGTTTGCCTAGTAGTGTCTGATAGGAGTAAATTTTGTCTCAGGTTGTCTGTTTACCTTCTTTTTATCTCTTTTTCTTCCTGTATGCGATTTTTTGCTTCACAGTCGTGTGTACACACGGTTCTTACTGGGATTTCCACGTATATACATGGGTTTTCTACACTCAGTCATGTATGCCCTGAGTTTTTCCTTTTAGGGGAAGTTTAAGTGTTGTTGGGTGATTTTTGATCATTGCTGAGCCTCCTTGGATGCTTCTAGAGTCTGTATACACCTCTGTTTCTTACCAGAGACACTTTTTAGGTTGAATTTTTTAAGCTTGTTCTTGTCATTGCATTTTCTATTTTTTGTTTTGGGATTAGTGCATTAGGTCTCTTTTGCCTTAGAGCTTTGCGTGGGTGCTGTTTGATAGTGCTTGCAGAGTCTGGGGATGGTAAATTAATTCTTTTGCTTTATTATCTCATTTTAATTTAAAAAATTACAAAAATATTTGCTTCTTTGCATCATTATGCATCATTGCATTTTACATGGTACTTACACTAGGTTTGCTTGGAAAAGTACTAGTCAGATTTTCATATAGGAATGATTGCATTTTTCACTTGAAGGAGAATTTTGCATTTCATGTAGTAGCATACCCCGTTTTTCATTTGACATAGTGCATTTGCATTGATTGTTAGGTATGCATTTTACTTCTTATTGCATCATAACACCATTAGTTGCATGATCATTTGCACTTTTGAGTAATAAGCCAATTAAAATCAATGCATAATAAAATGAATTACACACTTTTCTTTTATAGGGTGCACCAACAAGATTAGGTTTTAGGGTATTGGAATAGTTCATTGTGAGTAAATTCTCCAAGACCACTAAACAAAAACATGTATGTGTTTATCCAGGTGAGAGTGTGAAATTCCTTGGTATAATCAGTGTTTCTCAGGATCCTCCTCTTACAAGGGATTTAAGCATAAGGCAGTGTGAGCAGTTATTGATTGGGATGACCCCTAGTCATAACTGAGTATTACAGGAGATATTTCCAAGATTGTATTTGTATCTGGGTTCTCTTTCAAGAGTTTCGAGCTTTGCTACCCTGCCCATACGGTCAATCCCATCTGTGACTGTCTGCCTGAGCATTGATTATATTGAGATGACCTTAGTTTCCTTACCTAGGTTATCGAGGGGGTACTTCGTAGAAGTTATTCTATAGGTGTCCCAGCCAGGTTGGGGTCGGATAGCACAGTCTCTATATGCATTGAAGCTGAGGGCCACAATAATTGGTTACGAACCTCCGCTTGTTGTGTATGGGAGTCTCAAGCCTTTCCTAGGCGAGATATACCTGCTTCATTCAGGAGCTCACATATCCTACCCTTGCTTGCTTGTGATTTGACTTTACATTATATAGTTGTATGCTCTATGCATGCTAGTTTTCCTAGGGTTTGCGTAATTAGATAGAGTCTTTTTCATTTTTTGAGTAATTATGGATTTGGGTGTGGCACTTCACCGTTCTTTTCGTTAGTAGAACTTCCACCTTCCACATATCCTCTTCCTTTGGGAGACAGAAATAGACAGTCTAGGTGGACTACTTCTCACATTGATTCACACATGATGGGAGATCACGAGGATGATATTCCTGAGATGTCTTCTCCATGTCAATAGGTTGGGGAGGAAGATCCTACTCCTATATACGATCCTTCACCAAATATACCTTCACATTCCGGTTATGATCCCTCATTCACATGTCATTGGTATTGGTTTCCAGGCGATGAGACTCACCATGAACCCACAAGCACTAGTCAGGTTAGTTATGGCATGCCTGATATCCCTGCACATGATCTGGCACTATGGCATGCCTGATATCCCTTCATCCTCGATTCCTACTCCTTCAAATGAATTTTTGACAACCCTTCCTCCCCTGCATTCGCATGGTCCTTTAGGTCAAACTGTTTCTACTAGTCAAGTTTGTACTGCAAGTGTTCGCACAGTAGTATCTCAGAGTCAAGT
The DNA here is from genome assembly GCA_001517045.1 of Pseudotsuga menziesii. Classification (NCBI taxonomy): domain Eukaryota; kingdom Viridiplantae; phylum Streptophyta; class Pinopsida; order Pinales; family Pinaceae; genus Pseudotsuga; species Pseudotsuga menziesii. The sequence continues at coordinate 570,618 of LPNX010066025.1, read as the reverse complement.
ATCTCTTGTTGTCTTGGGAGTTCAGATTCCTATGTCTGGATCATCTTACGGTCCATCACACGGAGTTCCCCATATCCCTACTTATGTAGTTTCTCATGGGATATCCCATGGGACATCTTATGGAGCTTCTCATGGACAATATTATGGACCGCAGTATGGACTGAGCTATCAACCCTATGGGTACGGGTATCAACAACCCACTTACTCCTCTAATTATGGATTTGTAGCACCGCATAGTCAAGGTACACCACATCATAATACTTCCATGCCACCCTACATGGGTCAAACAGGAGGAGGATATCATGGCCAAGGCCATGGTATTTACAGTAGTCAACCTTATATGAACCAAAACTATCAAGGAGCGTGGCATAGAGTGGCTCAACCTAGGCTCCCTTTCCTCGCAACGTTAAATTTACCTAACTTATCGAGACTAATGAACGATCCTGTATCTCATGACCTGGCTTGGCCAGCTGTCCCTACTAATCTTCCCTCAGACATTCCCAAATTTGAGGGAAAACCAGGAGAAGATCCTAGTGAACATGTCACTAGCTTTCACCTTTGGTGCTCTTCCAACTCCTTACACGATGATTTGATCCATTTAAGGCTATTTCAACGCACCCTTACCAAGCATGCAGCGAAATGGTACATAGAGTTACTGAGAGGGGCATTCATTTTGTTCGATGATCTTACTATGACTTTCCTCAATCACTTCCAGCTACACGTTACGATGGTGGTACAGAACTCTTGTCGACATTTTTGCAGGACAAAGCCACACATATCTCAGACCATATCCAAGAGTGGTGTAGACGAAAGAGGTTGATTAAATATTTCATACCGCTGGAGTTTCTTCTTGAGTGGTTCCTTAAATTGTTTCTACCTTACATAGCGAAGGATGTTTTTACATCCGGAGTTCAGAATGAGGAACAAGCAATTTTTAGGGCACAGGAATTGGATTTGATTTATGCTCAATCCAGACTATTATATGAGATCATACCTAATGCTCTGCATTCTAGTTTCGATCCCAATACCAAGCTTAGACCACATGCCGATGGCATTGTGGGTTGTACAAATGCCAAACCTATAGATTCAGTTGCGAAACAAGTGAGTCAATTGTCTGTCAATCAATCTACTCTGGGACAAGCCATGACTTCATTTCAACCCACCCAAACAACAAGTGTACATTCCATGTAATTGTCGGACCAGAAGGGCAACCAGCAGCCCGAAAGGAATAAGAAAAAGGGTAAAAAAAATCATAAGGGTGGGAACAAGAATGAAAATTCCAATTTTAATGACAAGAATGACCGTAATGTTGGGGGGGGGAAAGCATTCTAAATGTAAGGTTAAGTTTCCTTGAAAATTGTGTAAGGATGACCACTTCACTCACTTGTGGCCTCATATGGAAGATGCCTCGAGGTTCATAGCACAGGGCCCAGATGTGCTGACCAATCCTTTACCCCATAATCAAAATATGAACTCGAGGACCCATGATCCTCATTCTACATTGGGTGGAGATCAAAATCCATCAGAAACTAGTACCGGTCATGGGTGCATCAACATGGTGCGTGCTACTAAGGTTATGACTTGTGCGAAAGACTATGGTTCATCACAACCAGACCTTGGGAAGGAACCCCCTCCTACCAAGAGCCCTTTGCGTATTGAAAACCCTATGGATAAACCTGAGATTGCACCTCGCATTCCTAAGGGATTCCTAAAGCATTCAAGGCACAATCCTAATGCCTGAGCCGCCCAAAACTATTCTGTTGTCGAGGATTTGGGGCAAAATCCTTGTGCGATGCCTGCGCTTGAAGTTCTTCAGAGTTGTCCTTCGCAAAGGAAATCTTTGCTTTCTGCTCTTGGGGTGAATGATGAAAACTTATCTTCCATCATCAAATTTGAAACCATGGGACTAAAACCTCGCTTTCCTTACTATGTGTCTCTCTTGATTCATGTATAATGTCTTAACATGACCATCAAATGCACTGTGATTGACGAAGGCGTTGCTGCTTCCGTGATGTCTTTGTCATGCTGGAAGGGTTTGGGTTCTCCCGAGTTGTCTAAATATGCTACCATGTTGACTTACTTTGATGGTATATCATTTCGGCCGCATGGAATTCTTACTTCTCTTAAGGTCCATTTGGGAGGGAAGACCGTCGCGATCGAGGTCAAGGTGGTTGATGCGCCCCTTGATTACAATCTTTTACTGGTTTGAAATTGGATGTATAGTATGCAAGCCATAGCCTCTTCTCTATTTCGAGTTGTATGCTTTCCATTTAATGGGAAGGTTGTTACAATTGATCAGACATCATTCAAAAATCCAAGTGTTAGTGCATCATCGGGATCTTCTATCCCGATTATCTATCATTCTCAGCTGGAAATTGGGAGTGTGGGTGTAGGCATGTATCCATCCCTTATGGGGACATTTAGTTGTCCTGCACCCATCCTTATGATCGAACCTAGTTTCGATGGGGCTTCATCTTCATTGAATTCGGTGTCTTTTCTCACTACCCATATGGAAGATCCTTGGATTCTTCCTACATGGAGTCCTTCGAACAGACGTATCAAAATTGACGTGTTGTTGCCTATAGCAATGATTGCATATCAAGCGAATATTGATGGTGTTGCAGAGCCTAGTCCTTTCTCTTCGCGAACAAAAGAGGAGGACCCACATGTTCTTCCTGCATGGGCATTTGAGTCCTCTCATGCACATGATTGAGTTGATAGTATTTTTCCATGAGATGAAGCTATTATTGAGGCCATGTCTGGGGTTGAGCCACCTTGGGAAGAGTTACATCATAGATCTTATTTTCTTCCTGAGCTTGACTATTTGGAGCATGAGGACTTTAGGGAGATTCTTAGCAAGAAAAATGGTAGCCTCATGGTTCCATTAAGCTCTCCTAGTCAAATGGCTGATGGGAACATGGCGAATATATCACCTACTATTCCTATCAATATCTCTTGCGATCTTGGCAAGATTGAGAATGTCTATATTGGGGCAGAATGTTCCAATGCTAAGATTTAGGAGTATATCGAGTTTTTCAAATAATTTTGTGATGTCTTTTCTTGGTCATATGAGGAAATGCCGGGTATCGACCCTCGTATTGTCGAACATGAAATTAAGACCTATCTAAATGTGAATCCTATTCAACAACGTTTGCATGCGGTGAACCCTAGAAAAGCACCCACGATTAAGGCTGAGATAGAAAAGCTATTAAAAGTCGGTTTTATCTATCCCGTTCCCTTGATAGAGTGGGTTTTAAACCCTGTTCTGGTTGATAAGAAGCAAGGAACGATCCGTATATGCACTGATTTCTGCGATTTAAATCGTTCTTGTCCTAAGGATAATTTTCCCACACCATTTATTGATCAGATTTTGGCTGAGTGTGCAGGAAGCGAGGTATTTTCCTTTATGGATGACTTTTCTAGATATAATCAGATTCACATCAAACCTGGGGATCAACACAAAACTGCATTTATTTGTCCTTGGGGTAGGTTTGCATATCGGAAGATGCCTTTCGGTCTTAAAAATGCCGGAGCCACGTTTCAATGGGATATGACCTTGATTTTTCATGATCTCAAATCGATTATTAAAGTCTTTTTGGATGACCTTGCTGCTCATTCTCGCCTGAGATTACGTCATTCCTACCATTTGAGATTAGTATTCGAAATATGCTTCCACTACCAGGTTAGGTTAAATCCACATAAGTGCATCTTTTGCGTGAAGTCTGGTCGCTTACTAGGGTTCATTGTTTCCAAGGAGGGTATAAGAGTTGATCCCTTAAAGGTTGAGGCAATACTTCAATTGTCTCCCTCGAGAAATATTAGACATCTTCAATGTTTGCAAGGCATGGCAAACTTCTTATGGAGATTCGTGGTTAACTTTGCCAATTTGGCTAAAGGATCTATGCGTATTTTAAATAAGGACACTACCTTTTGCTAGGATGAGCAAGCCCACGAGTCCTTTGATGCTCTTAAGCAAGCCTTAGAATTGGCCCCCGTGCTTAGTCCACCCAACTATAGCCGTGACTTTTTTTATTTATGTGGCCGTGTCCATGGAGATTATTGGTATGGTTTTGGTTCAGGAGGATGAGGAGCTCCATGAGCATGTCATATATTATTTGAGCCGAAACCTTATATATGCAGAAATCCATTATTCCCATGTGGAGAAACTTGCCTTAGCTACCGTTCATGCGGTTCAGAGATTGAGACACTACATTCTCCTTCGCCAGACCTTGGTGGTAGCTCATGTCAATCCATTTCGGTTCATCCTCACTAAATGGATGATCAGGGGAAAGTATAATAAATGGATTGTTATTTTGCAAGAATTTGATCTCGAGTTTGTTTCAGGAAAATTGAAGAAATCGTTAATTTTTGTGAAGCTCATTTCTGATTTCCCAAGTAAGGAGGAGGAGGAGGTTTATGGGGATACATTTTTTGATGAGCATGTTTTCCTTATCTCAACTTTGTATCCATGGTATGGGGATATTATCATATATTTACAAACATTCAAGGTCCCTACTCACCTTTCACGGGATGAGTGGCGACGATTACATCACGTATCTAAGAACTACCTTATAGTGGATACCACTTTGTATCATCATGGGGTAGATTCCATTTTATGTCGTTGTTTAACCCATGAAGAGGCTAAGGTTGTGCTGAATGATTGACACAAAGGGGCATATGGTGGTCATTTACCTGGGCTTTCTACAACCCAAAAAATATTGAGAGGGGGATATTTTTGGCCTTCGATCTTTAAAGATTGTGTCAACGCGGTCAAGAAGTGTCACCCTTGCCAAGTGTTTGCACGCAATATGCACTCACATCCTGCCCCATTACATCCGATTATCATTGTCAGTCCCTTCACCAAGTGGGGACTTGACTTCATGGATTGTAACCTAGCTTTGGCTAGGGGGGAATTGTCATATTATAGTGGTTGTTGGTTACTTCACAAAATGGGATGACTATGCCCATGACTAAATCTGATGGTGAGACAGCCGCACATTTCATATTCAACCAAATTATTACTCGGTTCGGTATTCCAAAATACCTTGTCGCTTACCATGGTAGGCACTTTCAAAATCGAATGATGGAAGAGTTGGCCTTGAATTTAGGGTATAAGCAGGATCATTCCTCTTCTTATTAACCTTAAGTGAATGGGCAGGTTGAAGCAATGAACAAATCACTTAAATCCATTCTCCAACGAACCATCACATAAAAAAAAATGAATTGGCATATCATGTTATATCCTACTTTGTGGGCCTATAGGACCGCGGTTAATACTGCCGCCGGTTTTTCTCCATATCAGCTCATACATGGAGTGGAGTCTGTATTGCCGATTGAATGCAAAATCCCTTCATTGAAGCTAGCGATAGAGATTTTACCAGACACTTCCACATTCAAGGAATGTTTGGTCCACTTAGATCAGCTTGATGAGAAACGCTAAGATGCTTTAGTGGCTCTATAAGTAAATAAGCGTCGCGTTAAGGTCCAATATGATAAGTCTATAAGTTCAAGGAGGTTTAGTGAAGGATATTTTGTCCTTTTGTGGGACCAAGCTAAAGAACCCTTGGGGGCAGGGAAGTTTAATCCCATGTGGCATGGTCCTTACATGGTCAAACGTGTGTTAGAGAAGGGTGCCTATGAGCTGGTGGATTATGAAGGGAAAACCTTGGTGGAGCCTAGAAATGGGCTCTATCTTAAAAAGTACTATGCATGATCTTCATCTAATGCTGATTATTGTATATTATTGTATAGTTTTTTGCATAGTTAGGTTTTCTTATGATGATCGGGTTTGTTGATTAGCTTTCGTTTCTTATAGCATATGTCAATGGAGTCTTCCACTTACATAGGATTTGTTGATGGTGCTAGCCGCCACACTCAACACTCAGCCTCTGCTGCTTGGGTGATTTATACTCCTACAAGTCAGGTATTATAGGAGGCATATGTTTACGGCCTTCTTCAAACAATGTTGCTGAGTATAGTGCCATTATCGAGCTATTACGGGATACCATTTCACATGGTGTTCTCTCTCCTGAGGTATGTCTTGATTCGCAGTTAGTAGTGTCACAGCTTAATGGCTTGTATCGTATTAGGGATCCGACATTATTACAAATATTCTTACATGTGATATTGTTAGAACGACAATTTGACAACATAACATATATACATGTTCCAAGAATTTTTAATCAAGTTGCTGACGCATATGCTAACTATGTGTTAGATTGGAATTTGTTTCATAGACCATAATCACATCACAAACATACATTTTTACACACATGTAAATAAATAAAATCAATCATCATAAAAAAATTTCATTAAACATACAAAATGTAATGTTATAATACATAAGTGTCATAATACAAAAATGGGGCTTCCAAGCCACCAAAATATAATACACGGTAGTACAAAAATGAATCACTCTCAGGTCTCTAAGGCTATGGTGGAGGAGGAGGGGGGTTCTGATCATGGTAGCACACCATGACTCTACCTAGTAGTCGGAATAACCAAACCCATGCTCGTGGTACCCCAACCACCTGATTTTGCATGGCCTCAGCCAAGTCCTCGACTTGCACCATGGGTACCAAGTGTGTCAATCATACAAAGTTTGTGTGGATGCTTTGGAGCATCCGCTATGCATCCACACCCATGATATCATCTCCTCTTCCCTTCCGTTTATGATGAGGGAAGCCGTCAGGCCACCGTGGTCCAACATCTGCATACATATGACAGATTGTCACTATGTGTCATCACACCAAAACATGTCTTTTGAGTCTATATATCAAAAAACAAAAAACAAAAATTAATAATTCAAAAAAATTTAAAAAGAGGGTTTGAGATGCATTACCAATATCACCGTATCCTTCTCCTGGTGGTAGGGGCATGTCAAGATCTCCCCAAAAATCTATCCCCGCATAAGGGTAATCATCGATGGCAATAATCTTCCACCACCACCATGGAAAGAAATTAGCTAGGTAGGTGTTAGACACTCTACCTCCCCCCAGTCTGCACATAGCATCTGCCCAACGTCGTTGGGCCAGACCTCGAACCCTGTGAGGAGAAATGTCAGCTCTAGGGCTTAGCCCTGGAACATTCTCAAAGAAGAGCGTGCTCAGTATACTGCCGAAATCGAAGTTTCGTACCCTGCCCATATTGCAGTCACTAAGCTGCTGCTTCATGTTGCTCAACAGTGTAGTGCTCCAATCGTAAACTTTGGGTCTCATGCACTCCACTGCATAGAACATCAATGGTCACGAGGCCTAGTGGAGTGATGCTAGACTAGTTATCCTACTAAGCGCCAATAGTATGGCCTTCAGTCCTAACACCTAGATGGAGTTTGTCAGGATTTGAATCCCAACCTTTTTCGTGTCCAAAAAACAATATACTGTAATGTACTCATCAATGGTAAGGCCACCTTCAGGCCCATGAGAGCATAGGTTCACCACCTCTCCCCGTCAGGACAATCCTGTAATGAAGTATATTTCCTCCACCTCTATAGTGAGGGACATCCCGTCGATATGGAAAGACTCTGAGTCTAGATCCCACTAGTCTACTACCATCTGTAGGAGTCTTGGTTTGGCCCTCAGGCTTCCAAGACACCAAAACTTGTATAGCCCACATGCACATAGACCTTGTTGAGCCATCAAATCACCCCAAACAGCCTCTTCTACATCTCCATGTTCCCTCTACCTCCATTCTAGAACCATCCTACACATTAAAAATAATTTTTGGTCATTAGATACCTTAAACAACCATGTGTGCAGCCGCATATGCATCTGTTTGCAAAACAACTGCGTCTGTATGCGGTTTTGGGAGGTTTTTCCATGTATAGCGAGCCCTATACGCGGAAAAATCCTCGATTTCCATGTGGGCCGAAAAGACCAATTTAGACTGACCTAAAAAATAAAGTTGACCATGGAAATTGAAAAAATTTACATGAAAATGGAAGAGGAGGACATGAGAAGTTACCTAGAATAAACGCTGTCGAATTTCGTTGGACGAAGCTCCAGGAATTCACGTTTGAAGTTCTGAGCTCAAATGGATAAAAATTTCAAATGATATGTAATTTTTGAATTTTTTACTATTATAGAAAAAATTTGAAAATTTTGAAATTGTTTACCCCCTTTCTATAGTTTTGGACCGTTTCTGACAATTTTGGACCGTTTTGGACTAATCTGATGATGTAGGAGTCCATTTTGAGCGTTGTTTCAACCATTATTTTGATCCGTTCATGCCGCTCTTAGGTATTATGTCTAAACTGGTGTATAGGTTATATTTCACATCCATGTGCATTTTGCATGAACTTATGACCATTTCATTATAACCTTAAGTACAAACCCATTCTATCTTGTCAAGAAACCTTCTTGTTGTTTTAAAAGTGTCATGATGTGAATGGTAGAGCTTGACCATACATGGGTGCCCTAGTTAGTTCCTTTGTTGCATTTGGTGCCCATGCCCACATTTTTCCCTTTAGGGTGTGAGAGTCCTTTGTATAGTATCGCCATGTCTTTGCATAAGAGCCTCATACTCCTCTTGATCTTTTTGTTGGCCTTTGTCCCCAGGACTCCCTTATGTCAAGTTGTAATTACATTATCATGAGTTTTTCCTACCTCATTAAGCCTAATGTCAGCTTCCTTGACTTTGATTATCAGCCATATAGCCCAAGCTTGTCTCATGTCTAGCCACGCAGAGCCATTTTATATATACTTTGCAGCTTGATTCCCTATTTTTACCGGGAGGGGACTTTCCCCCGAGTGTCGTTATCCTACACATGTGTCTTTACATTGAGCATAGGTATGTTCCACTACTTGGAACTAGTTTATTTTCCCATTGGCACTCATCTCCTCCTAGTCTGTAACTATAAATCACTTTTATTATTTTTCAAGCTTTCCAAAATATTTGAAAAAGTCCAAAAAAAATAAAAAAACCAAAAAGTCGGACAAGAAAAGATGTTATCTTTGGCAGTAGTCAAGTCGTCTCGCTTTCAAACAAAGCACTATATATCAAATCTGTTGGTTGGGTTAATAGTTTGACTTTAGAAGTTGTACTTGTTTCTCTGAGTTTATCTCCACCGACTGGTTAAGTTTCCAGTCCCTATGGAGCCTCTTTTGATGCCTCCTGTGTTGCAGAGATGTCCCAGTTTTGTATATCAAGTCTATGCTGCCTACATTCAATCACCATTCACCTTTATGCTCTTGTTTGAAGGAAATTGAAACTTGAGTCGGCCATTCCTCGGTTCTCTTGACTTTGCATGTTGACCATTCCCGGTACTAATACTGTTTCATGCACTTTATGACTGAGTCCTTCCACATTATATAGCCTTACTGAGTACCTCGTGTTGGATGATGAGGGATGCATTAATGCCCTTTTTTCAGTGGATTTCATCCCATTGACTTTAGATCATTTATTCTGGGATAGGAATCTAGAGTCATTTTTGAGTGCCTTGAGATTTGCAGTCATCAGTGGCAGGTTCTCTCACCATCAACAGTTCTAGGAATACATCAATGTCCTCTGATCGATGGATCCTTCCAAGTGTTTAACCTCAACACATTTATTCAGACTTGTTAGTTTGCACTCTAGTACCTTGATTCCCATTTTCATTATCGGTGGGTGATATTGCGTCTGTTAACAGTATACATCAATGACCGGTAACCAGATGATGGACTACTATGTTCGACCTCAACACCTCTATTCACATAGTAGGACATGTACTCATAGCATATTGTGTAGAAGAACTTCCAGATTAATGGAATTTCATATATGCTACCTTCTTGATCGTGCCAGTGTTCATGAGATTTCAGCTCTCATGACTTGATTCCAGTATATGTCAGATGTTTCCATCCATTATGGAGATCTTGATCCATTGTATATCTTCAGCTTTCATATAGATCATGATCCTTTGTATATCTTCATCATGGAGATTCTGATCTATCTATATTGTACGTGGTGATGACCACACATTTCATATTTTGTATCATGCCTATTCATGGCCATTGTACTCTTATGTATCCGGGACTGCTATATCTACTTGCAGTTATGTGCAGAGTTTGATTATTATATTGTACTATTGGATGGCTAGTTTTTCCACCTGTTTCTTCATCACTCCACTTCTGGGACCGATTTATAATGTATTTCGGCCATCGTATGACCCCTCTGACCTCACACATTAGGGGGACTCTGTTACAACTGATTTTACCACAAATGGTGGATCACACCTTTATGGCCTTCCATATCCCTCTGTAGACTCTTTAGACCCCATAGAACATTTTTGTATCTTTGATGTTTCCAATATCATCCCTAAAAACATGCATTATTTTCTATACGCGACTTTTAAACCTATTCTCATGTATATACGTGGATTTGACCCTTAAACCCGTGTACATCGGGATGTGTGCAAAAGGCCAAATAGTTTTGGAGTTTTCCTTGATGTGGATCTGAGTCACTTGTCTCTTGGCCTTCCATATGCCTTGAGATTGCACGGATTTGAACTTCCATTACCCCATTGAAGCACTATATAAGGAACCCTTTGGATACATTGAAGAGAGAGGAATTGAAGAGCAAGAAAACTATAGTCCATTGCTGCGAGAGCTTATACTTGAGTCTACATCCCTTTGTCCCTTGGAGAACTTTGTGTTCTTCCCAATCTTGCTTTTGCTTGTGAGCTTACTATCAAATGACGGAGGATTGAAGTGGTGGAGGCCCAGGTGGAGGACTCAGTTTCTTCAATTCACAGACATGCCGATAGAGGTTGTCACTATTGTAATCTCTGATTTATATTAATAGAAATATATTTTCCTGTCCAATAATGTGTATTTAAATGAGTATTGAATCCATGGATGCTTTTGAATGCTTATATGTTATTGATTATATATTCTAGAGTAGGTCTAACACAACTATATATAGCATGCTTGTCTTGTTTGTTGATTGTTCAGAGAGAAAATTATCAATACAAGCGAGAGTGGAAAAGCTCAATGGGGATCTACATCAACTATCTAGAATAAAGTATGTATCGAGATCCTTTAGTGTTAGATTTTTTGTTTCTCTTACATATAGGAAAGGATTGATTTCTGCGGTTACTCTATCTGTTGTGGTACCCCAAGCCATAGGAATTTTTATCCATAACAAGGTCTTAGATAAGGCTTTAATTTATCTCTAATACTTTTTCTATTTATTGTTGAAGGTCTAAGCAGATTAATTGTGAAGCCAAGAAGGGAAGGAAAAATAAAAGGGATAAAAATATCAACTCGGCATTATTTTACTCATATAATTTTTTTTTGTAGATGATGTGCCTTTATTTGGTAATATGTTTGGGAAGAATTTAATCTAATGGGTAGAGACAGATATGGGATTGTGAGCTTAGAAAAACCAAAGATCTTCTTCTCCTCTGGCGCTAGTGCTATCAGTAGTAGTGAAAGATGTGATGTGATGAAAAGTGGTAAGGATTTGGTGGACACAATAGACACGGATAGCAGACCCAAATTTAGTGTATGCAATAAAGTTTTGTACAATTGATGTTGCTTCGCTTAATTTGGTTGTTTCTCACATTCTCGCTTTCCGATGCTATGGACAGTTGTTTGAATGTTAATTTTTTTAAGGAGAGTAGAATGAAGTAATTGTTTTTTAGTTTTTAGTGTTGTTTGAATTTTATAGTAATTATTTTATTAGTTTTATGGGTTATATAGAAGTGTTCAATTTGCTATTTTGAATCCATAAATAGATTTAGCACCCTCAGATACTTTTATGTCACTCAAATTATGTAATTTCTATATCTAATATATGAAATTCTAAGATTTATTGTTACACTGCACTTGTACCCATCGCACCTTCAAGTGTACCCAAGGGAGAGAAGGATAATTTTCAACTAGGAGGGTTTTTATTGAGTGCTGATAGTCATGGATGGACCCTTTGGTCCTCCTTTAAGGGTACTATGGATTAATGGCAATAATAACTACCCTTTAAAGAGGTTTAACCTCAAGGTTGGTGTCTAGGACCCCTAAAGTTTGACCATTGGGTCTCATGGATCCATTTCCTACTTTTTTTCTATGGTGGCCTATGGATTAGTTACAATACACTCATGACCACTTTGTACACCCTCTCGACCCTTCCGTTAGTGAGTCCTTGCTCTGCCTGGCCTTATTTCCTCACAGGAATACATCCTCTATACCAGGTCATTTTCATTCTTTGAGGAGGGAATTGAGGGATCTTACAACATTATAGGGGTTATATGGGACATAACTCCCTCCCTCCAGCTCACCTTGGCCTTTCGTTCAAAGTGATTCACTTGTTTGAGCATGTTTTGGCACCAGGGGATGCAAATACCCTAGGTATCCTACCTTATGCCTACCTTAGGATATATTTTATTACTAATTATTTTAATTTTCAGTTGACATTTTAATAATTGCAAATTAACTTGTTTTAAGGCATGCCAGCCTTGATTTTATTTGTAAAAGTGAGCATGAGATCGTATAAATAGATCTCCTCACTATCATTTGTAAATCATAACTTATGGTATAAATCACTTTGCACTTGTTTTACCCTTATTAGGGTTTTCTCTGGATGAACGTGCTCCTTTTGAGGAATTTTTCTAGTTAATGAAAGCTATTTTTCTGGTATATTCTTTGGTGATGCTTTGATTTTTTGGATGAAAACAAGCACAAGGAGGTCAGGCTTCTTACCTTTTTGTTTGGATGTTGATGGATGTGCATTTCTAAGTCTCAGTGGTAGCCTTAGAGTTGTATTTTTCCCTAGGATAGGCCATTAAATTCCTTCTTGTCACCTTAGGAAACAATGACACATATCCTTTTAAGGGTTCCCTAGGGTTTCTCCTTAGTTTTTTAAGGCTATTTTCTTAAACTAGGACCCTTCCTCACTAGGTTAGCATTTCTCCTTAGAAGCCCTAGGTTGGGCAGGGCTTGTTCTAGGGTAGGGTTTCCCTTATCTCTCACACCATTTTCATTTTCAAAGCCTAGTTTCTAGGGTTACTTCTAGGTTAGTTTTAAGACTACAAATTTTATAAAAATCTCATAAAAATAAAATATTTGTCCAATTTAGGGCCTCCCAAAATTTTCGGCTCCTAAACTTTTGGGCCCTAAAATTATGATCCCTAAAAGCCTGTTCCTACAATATCGGCCCTAAAATTCTAATCCTAAAATATTGGGCCCTAAACTTCTGTGCCCTAAAATTATGTGCCCTAAACTTTCCCCCCCCCTAAAATTTCAAGCACTAAAATTTCACTCCCTAAAATTCGGGCCCTAAAATCCAGCGTCCTAAAATTTCGTGCCCTAAAATTTCAGGCCTTCCCTTTTACTCAAGTTGACTTTGCCTTGCACTTCAATCCATTGAACCCTGAGAAATGACTTGCAAACATCAGTTCGATGTTCACTATCCTTTGTTGGTATGAATTGGAATGACATTGTTAATGCTGGTTATGTCTACTACTGTATACTATTTATGATATTGTTACTAATAAACATGTGCAACTTGCTTTTAATGTTGATTCAAATTGTTTGGTAAATGTTTGGTTACATGCACGTTGTTGTTTCTTATACTAAAGTGAATGCCTAAACTACTATTGTTGTCATAATATTAACATGACTGACTGATACATACTGTTGTACATGTGCTTTAAACTATTATTTGATAATGATAAATGCTTGTGAAATGAATTCCTTTTTTATAATTCCTATATATTGCACTTGTTATCTGCGTATTGGAACTAATTAGTTATGCAATTGGCTTATCCTTGGATGAATGAAATTGTATTATCCATATACTCTTCTAGACTCCATTAGGCATTGGTCACTAACCATACACACCCAGGAGATATATTTGGTGTCTTAGTGTCTTTTCTAGAGTTACATAGGGCTCTCCCCTAGGAGGTTTCGTGTAACACCCTTGTTTTGACCCCGCTACATTAATGTATATGATCTAAATATTATATAGAATCATGACAAGGAGCTCAAGGATAAGGCCCTATCATTGATCAATGTTTGGTATATAGGAAATCATGGTTGATGCCTATGGTTTCCATGTTAAGTCAAGCACGTTGGTAAACATCATGGAAATATGCAAATTAATAAAAAACCCACAGCCAGCTATGTCAGTGCAACAAATAATGAGATGGGGGAATGATCTTCCCAAGGATAATGGGGTGGGATTGTTAACCTTGAGCCAGTTTGGGGAGAATTCATGTGTCATGGGGAGATGTTATAGCGGATTTCACCACACTACGTGAATCAGACATTGTATGGCCTTCCCCTGTCCCGCTACAGACTCATTAGCCCATTTGGACCAATTGTTGTCTTTTGATGTATCATTGACCATCCCTAAAAACATTATAAAAATGATATACGCGGCCTTTTCCCTGATAACCGCGTACATACACGGATATTCCCTCGATAGTTGCGTACATCGGGATGTGTGCATAATCCAAAATCCTTTGGAGCGTTCCTTGACTTGGATCCGACTCATATGACTCCTGGCCTTCCATATGCCTTGAGATCACACGGATTCGACCTTTCAGTATCCATTTGAAAATCTATATAAGGAACCCATTGAGACATTGAAAGCAGAAGAGAGAATTGAGAGTATCGAAACTATAGTCCATTGTTTCCAGAACTTATGCTTGAGTCTGCATCCCTTTGTCCCTTGAAGCACTGTTGTGTTCTTCCCAAGCTTGCCTTTTGCTTGTAAGCTTGCTATCGAAGTGATGGAGGATTGAGGTGGTGGAGGCCCAAGTGGGGGATTCAGTTTCTCCGGTTCGCAAACGTGTCGTCAAAGGTTGTCACTTGTAATCTCTGATTCATATTAATAGAAATATCTTTTCCTGTCCAGTAATGTGTATTTGAATGAATATTGTATCCATTGGAATATATCAAATGCTTATACATTATTGATTATATATGATAGAATAGATCTAACACCATGAAATATGGTATGCTTGTATTTTTTACTTGTTGTTGAGGACATGCTATAACAATTCAAGCTGAAGATTGGAAAGCTCAACGGGGATCTACTTCAACCGTCCGGAATAAGGTACGAGGTTCGATCCTTTAGTGTTAGATGTTTTTATTTCTATTGCATATTGGGAAAGATTGATTTCTAGAGTCTAGCTATCTGTTGTGGTACCCCAAGCCATAGGAATTTCTCTCCGTAATAGAATTGGCGACTCCGCTGGGGAGTTCCTAGTAATTGTCCTTTGGGGGTTGCTCTTTTGGCATTCAATGTATTTGAATTGCTCTCTCTCTCTTGTTTCTGTGTCGGGTATGGGGGCATGTATGCCTGGTAGAGCCTGATTGGTGTGAAGTTAGTCTCAGCCTCTCTGTTTGCCTAGAATTTTTGCATCTTTTTCTTCCTATACACGGGTTTGTTACTTACAGTCGCATATACACGCGGTTTCCCCTGGGATTTCCCCGTATACACGCGGGTTCATTGCGCACAGTCGTGTATACCCCGGTTTTTTACCTTTTTGTGGAAGATAGTGGATTGCTGGGTGAATTCTGTTAGTTGATGAGTCTCCTTTGGCACTGCCTGAGTTTGTTAATACCTCTGTTTTTTACCAGAAATGTTTTTTTAGCCTAATTTTTTTTTTCTTTTAGGAAATTTCTTGTCATGGCATCTTTGATTTTTTGTTTGAGATTAGTGCATTAGAGTCCTTTTGCCTTAGTTCTTTGCTAGAATGTTGTTTATGTGTTCTTGCGGAGTCTGGGGTGGTTAGAATCATTCTTTTGCTTTTTGTATCTCTTTATTTTCAAAAAATCCAAAATATTTGCTTATCATCATGCATTGCATTATGCATTTTGCATTGTACTTGCATTAAATCTAGATTTGCTTTGGAGTAATAGTTAGGAATTCATATAGGGAAATTTTCATTCAGCATTTGAAGAAGAAATTGTGCATTCATGTAGTATGCATACCCTATTTTCATGGACACAATGCATTTCCATTGATTGTTAGGTGTGCATTTTACTTCTTGTTGCGTCATAACACAATTAGTTGCATGACCATATCATATTTTTGAGTAATAAAGACAAACTAAAATCAATGCTAAATAAAATGAATTACACTCTTTTCTTTTCTAGGGTGCACCAACAAGCTTAGGTTTTAGGATCTTGGAATAGTTCATTGAAATTTAATTCTCCAAGATCACTAAACAACAACAACTAGGTGTCTGTCCAGGGAGTGTGTGAAATCCTTTATATAACCAGCGTTCTCAGGAAGCTCCTCTCAAAAGGGAGTCAAGCACTAGGCAGTGTGAGCGGTTGTTGATCGGGATAACCCCTGGTTGGTAACTGTGTAGCACCGGTGATATAGCCAGGATTGTATTTGTATCTGGGGGCTCTTTCGGGAGTTTCGGGATTTGATACCCTGCCCATACGATCAATCCCGCCTGCGAATGTATGCCTGAGCGTTGATTATATCGAGGTGACCTTAGTGACCTTACCTAGGATATCAAGGGGGTATGTGTAGAGGTTATTCTGCATGTGTCCCAACCAGGTTGGGGTCGGACAGCACAGTCACTTTACGCGTTGAAGCTGAGGGCCACAATAATTGGTTTCGAACCTCCGCTTGTGGTGCAAGGGCCTCTAAAGCCTCTCCTAGGCGAGACATACCGGCCACATTCGGGAGCTCACTTATCCAGCCCTTTTTTTCTTGCTTTTGGCTTTAGATTTTATAGTGATTGCTCTGTGCATGCTAGTTGGCCTAGGGTTGACGTAAATAGAGAGTCTTTGCTTTTTTGTGAGTCATTGTGGATTCGGGTGCTGTTCCGCGCCATTCTCGTCGGTTAGCAGGACTTCTGCCTTCCACTTCTCCTCCTCCTTTGGGAGAGGGGCCTAGACGGTCCAGGTGGACTGTGTCACACATTGATTCACACACCATGGAGGATCATTCAGAGACTATTCCTGAGCCACCTCCTCCTATTCATATTGACAATGGGGAATTTATTCCTACATATGATCCCTCACCTGACCTAGCTGAGATCGGTCCCGTTATTTCCTAGATAGGATGTTTGCATGATAGACCTGCTCACACTAGGCCAGATTCCCCATTGACCCGTTACCGGTATGGAATTCCGGATGATGCCGAGACTCACTTTGACCCTCCTAGCACCAGCTATGGTAGTTATGTTACCACTGGTTTTCCTATGCACGATTTGACATTTCATGTTGAATCCGACTTTGACCCTAACACTATACCTGGGGGCATTCCCATGCCTTACCTTGCGGAGAGGTTTGGGAGTACTAGTCACATTGCACCTTCCATCCCAGTGGTGGAAGCTACATCTTATATACCTTCTAGGTCTAGAGATAGTGATCCCATAGCGATACCAGGTTCTAGACGAGTGACGATAGGCACTAGCACATATCTTCTTATAGAGATTCCTTCATCCTCGCTTCCGAGTTCTTCAAATGCAAACCCTCCACCTTACTCTCATGGTCCTTCGAGTCGGCACGTAGCTACGAGTCAGATCCGTACTGTGATTACTAGACCTATTGTGTCTCAAGCCTACATACCACCCGTTGTTTCGGGAGGTTATGTTCATGTTTATAGAGGTCAGGTTGCTACTTCCTCGACATATATCCCTACTTCCTGTATGTATATTCCTACTTCCGGAATGTATATTCCTACCTATGGAGTGTCTCATGGGGCATCGCAAACGATGACTTATGGACCCTACTATGGGGTGCAGTATGGACAGGTCTCTTCACCTTATGGAGGAGGGTATTCACAACCTACTTACTCTCCTAACTATGGCTTTGTAGCTCCTACTAGTCAAGGTCCACCTCATTATGCGACTTCCACGCCACCCTATACGGGTGATACAGGAGGAGGTCACTATGGCCAAGGTCATAGTGGTAATCAATCCTATTTGAACTAGGGATCGGTCCCTAGACCTCATCATGCTAAGCTCCCTTTCCTCATGACACTCAATTTACCTGACTTATCGAGACTTACGAACGATCCTGTGGCTCATGACCCGGCTTGGTCGGCTGTCCCTACCAAGCTTCCTTTGGACATACCTAGGTTCGAAGGAAAACCAGGAGAGGATCCGAGTGAACACATTACGACATTCCACCTATGGTACTCTTCCAATTCATTGCATCAGGACTCGGTCCGTTTGAGACTATTTCAATGCACCGTTATAGGGCCTGTGGTGAAATGGTATATAGAGTTACCTAGGGGTGCCTTTACTTTGTTCGACGACCTTGCGATGACTTTCCTTAATCACTTCTAGCTACCGGTACGATATGATGTTGGTACTAAACTCTTGTCTACATTTCGGCAAGATAAAGCCACCCATATTTCTAATCATATTCAGGAGTGGCGTAGACGAAAGAGATTAATCAAAGCCTTTATACCGTCGGAATTCCTCCTTGAGTGGTTCCTCAAATCTTTATTTCCATATATCGTGAAGGATGTTTCCACATCCAGAGTGCAGAATGAGGAACAAGCCATCTTTAGGGTGCAGGAACTAGACTTGATCTATGCTCAGTTTGGTTTGTTATATGAGATTATACCTAATGCCCCTCATTCTAGTTTCGATCCCAAGGTCAAACCTGGATCACATGCCGATGGCATTGTGGGTAGTGCAAGTAAGAAACCTGTAGGTTCAGTTGTGAAACAAGTTTCTCAATTGTCAATCAACCAATCTGCCTCGGGACAAGCTACGGCTTCATCTCAGCCCGCCCAAACGGTGAATGTACTTGTTGTGCAATCGTCCGACCAGAAGGGTAACTAGCAACTTGGACGGAATAGAAAAAAGGGTAAAAACAATAATAAGAAGGGTGGGAATAAAAATGATAATGCCAACAATAATGACAAGAACAATAAAAATTCTCGGGGGGAGAAGCAAAATAAACGTAAGGTTAAGTTTCCTTGCAAGCTTTGTAAGGACGATCACCTCACTTACTTGTGCCCTAGGATGGATGAAGCTTCGAAGTTCATAGCACAGGGCCCAACTCTATTAATGAACCCTTTACCGCATAACCAAAATATGAACTCGAAGTCCCGTGATCAATCTAGTGATGAAGATCCACCTGAAACTAGTGGTCGTGGGTGCATTAATATGGTTCGTGCCGTGAAAGTTGTGACGCATGCGAAAGATTATTCTTCATCACAACCCAACCCAGGCAAAGAACCTGATCCACCAGGAACCCCTTTGCGTACTAAGAAACCTATGGATAAACCTGAGGCTGCACCTCGCATTCCTAAGGGGGTACTTAATCATTCGGGGCATAATCCAAATTCCCGAGCCGCCCAGAACTATTCAGTTGTCGAGGACTTGGGTCATACTCCTTGTGCGATGTCTGCATTGGAAGTGCTTCAGAGTTGTCTGTCGCAAAGGAAGGATTTGCTTTCCGCTCTTGGTGTGAATGGTGATGATTCTTCCTCAGTGATCAAGTTTGAAACCACAGGACATCAGCCTCTCTTTCCCTACTATGTGTCCCTTTTGGTGCATGTAGAATGTCTTAATACTATCGTCAAGCGTACTGTGATTGACGAGGGCGATGCTACTTCTGTGATGTCTTTGTCTTGTTGGAAGGGTCTTGGTTCTCCTGAGTTGTCAAAGTCTAGTACGACCATGTTAACTACTTTTGATGGGAGATCGTTTAGGCCGCATGGTATCCTTCCTTCTCTTAAAGTCCATTTGGGAGGGAAGACCATTGCGATAGAGGTCGAGGTGTTTGATGCACCCCTTGACTACAATCTCTTACTGGGAAGGAATTGGATGTATAGTATACAAGCCATTGCGTCTTCTGTATTTCGCGTTGTATTCTTTCCTCATAATGGGAAGATTGTGACGATTGATCAGATGGCATTCAAGAATCTGCCTGTTAGTGCATCTTCGGAAGCTTCGGTTCCGAAAGTTCAACATTCCCAGCCGGCAACTGGGAGTGTGGGTGTAGGTATGTATCCTTCCCTCATGGGAACCTTTAGTTGTCCTGCACCCGTCCTCATGATATGAGCTAGTTTCGATGGTGCTTCCACGTCTATAAGATCAGTGCCTTTTCGCACAAGTCATATGGGAGATCCTTGGATTCTTCCTTCACCGAGTCCTTCGAGTGAGGCCATTGAGACAAGTGTGCCGTTTCCTGCATCCATGATAGCTTACCAAGCTAATATTCAATTTGCTGCAGAGCCTTGTTCTTCTTCTTCACAGACAGAGGAAGAAGACCCCTATGTGCTGCCCGCATGGGCAGTACAGTCTTCTCATGCCTACGATTTCCTTGATACGGTTTTCCCTTCAGATGAAGCGATCATCGAGGCTATGTCGGGAGTTGAGCCACCATGGGAGGAACTTCATCATAGATCATATTTCCTTCCAGAGCTTGACCTTTTGGAGCATGAGGATTACAGGGAGATTCTTAGACAGAAATCTGGTAGGCCCATGATTCCATTAAGCTCTCCTGGTCAGATGGCTGATGGAAACATGGAAAACATATCATCAACTATGCCTATCAACATTTCTCACAACCCTAGTACAATTGAGAATGTGGACATTGGGGCGGATTGTTCCCAAGATGAGGTTTGTGAGTATACCGAGCTATTCAAGGAATTCCGTGATGTTTTTGCTTGGTCTTACGATGAGATGCCAGGGATTGACCCTCGGATTGTCGAACACGAAATTAAGAATTACCCCAACGCAAAGCCTGTTCAACAGCGTTTACGCGCGGTAAATCCTAGGAAAGCACCCGCCATAAAGGCAGAGATAGAGAAGCTATTGAAAGCTAGTTTCATCTATCCCGTTCCCTTGATGGAGTGGGTTTCAAATCCTGTTCCGGTAGATAAGAAGCAAGGAGTGATCTGTATATGCACTAATTTCCGTGATTTAAATCATGCCTGTCCTAAGGATAACTTCCCCACACCATTTATAGATCATATTTTGGATGAGTGTGCGGGTAGCGAGGTGCTCTCCTTTATGGACGGTTTTTTCGGATATGATCAGATTCAAATTAAACCTGAGGACCAAGATAAGACCGCATTTTTTTGTCCTTGGTGAACATTTGCGTATCGGAAAATGCCTTTCGGCCTTAAAAACGTCGGAGCTACCTTTCAGCGGGTGATGACCTTGATTTTCCACGATCTCAAGTCCATTATTGAAGTATTTTTGGATGACCTCGCTGCTCATTCTCGCATGAGGATGCGTCATTCTTATCACTTGAGATTGGTGTTCGAAAGATGCCGGCACTATGTTGTTAGATTAAACCCTCATAAGTGCATCTTTTGCATGAAATCGGGTCGTTTGTTAGGATTTATCGTTTCGAAAGAGGGTATAAGAGTCGACCCCTTGAAGGTGGAGGAAATACTTCAGTTGTCTCCCCTGTGAAATATTCATCATCTTCAATGTTTGCAAGGCATGGTAAACTTCCTACGAAGATTTGTTGTCAATTTCGCCAATTTGACTAGAGGTTTCATGCGTCTCCTGAAGAAGGATACTCCCTTTGAATGGGATGAGCGAGCCCAGGATTCATTCGATGCACTTAAGCGAGCCCTAGCATCGGCCCCGGTGATTAGTCCTCTGGATTATAGCCGTGATTTCTTATTATATGTGGCCACGTCTTTAGAGACGATTGGGATGGTTTTGGTTCAAGAGGATGAGGAGCTCCAGGAGCATGTCATATACTATCTGAGATGAAACCTTATTGACGCAGAGATTCGGTATTCTCATGTTGAGAAGCTTCCCTTAGCCACCGTACATGTAGTGCAGCGTTTGAGACATTATATTCTCCTTCACCAAACCTTGGTTGTTGCCTATGTCAATCCATTTCAGTTCGTCCTCACACGTAGGATGATTGGGGGAAAATATAATAAATGGATTGTCATTCTGGAAGAGTTTGATCTCGAATTTGTTTCGGCAAAATCGAAGAAATCTTTAATCTTTGCAGATCTCATATCGGATTTTTCGAGCGAGGCTGAGGAGTCGGTATGTGAAGATACGTTCGTTGATGAACACATTTTCTTGATCTCAACGGCTGACCCATGGTACGGTGATATCATAGTATATTTGCAAATGCAGAGGACCCCTACTCACCTCTCGCGAGATGAGCGATGTCGATTACATCACGTTTCCAAGAACTACCTCATAGTGGACAATACTTTGTACCGCCGTGGAGTAGATTCCCTTTTACGACGTTGTTTAACTCATGATGAGGCTGAGGTAGTGCTTAATGATTGCCACGGAGGGGCGTGTGGTGGTCATTTATCTGGGCTTTCTATAGCTCAAAAGATTTTGAGAGTAGGATATTTCTGGCCATCGATCTTCAAGGATTGTATTGAAGTGGTCAAGAGGTGCCACCCTTGCCAGGTGTTTGCACGTAAGATGCGCTCGAAGCCTGCCCCGTTACACCCTATTATCACCGCCGGTCCCTTCACCAAGTGGGGGCTAGATTTTATGGATTGCAACCCAGCTTCGGTTGGGGGGCACCATCATATCATAGTGGCTGTCGATTACTTCACAAAATGGGCTGAGGAAATGCCTACAGTAAAATTTGACGGTGAGACAGCCGCTCACTTCGTATCCAACCAAATCATCTCTAGGTTCGGGATTTCGAGAGAGCTTGTCACTGACCATGGCTCGCACTTTCAGAATCGTATGATGGAGGAGTTGGCATCCAATCCAGGATATAAGTAAGAGCACTCCTCTTCTTACTATCCTCAAGCGAATGGACAGGTTGAAGCTGTGAATAAATCACTTAAGTCCATTCTCCAATGAACCATCCCACAAAGCAAGACAAATTGGCATATTATGTTGTACCCTGCTTTGTGGGCATACCGAACCGCGGTAAAGACTGCCACTGGTTTTTCTCCATATCAGCTTGTTCATGGAGTGGAGTCAATACTTCCGATTGAATGCGAGATTCCTTCATTGAATTTAGCCGTGGAACTCTTACCAGACACTTCACCTTTAGAGGAGCATTTGTTTCACCTTGAGCAGCTCGATGAGCAGCGTAGAGATGCCTTGGTGACTCTAGAGGTTAATAAGCGTTGCGTAAAGGCCCAATACGATAAGTCTGTCCATCCGAGAGTGTTTAGTGAGGGAGACTTGGTCCTTTTGTGGGATCAATCGAAAGAACCCTTGGGGGCAGGGAAGTTCAATCCTATGTGGCGTGTTCCTTACGTGGTCAAGCGTGTATTAGATAAGGGTGCCTACGAGTTAGTGGATTACGAAGGGACAGTCTTGGCGAAGCCTA